>CM075783.1:28144355-28634611 GCA_037974665.1 Ehretia macrophylla | reverse complement strand
TTCTAAGGGGAGTGGGGGGGAGAGAGAGGGATTTTTAAAAATACAGGGGGGTATTTAGCTACTTTTATAAAATATAAGGGGGTAATCAGATACATTTTAAAATATATGGAGGTATTCCGCTATTTTTATAAAATATAGGGGGTATTGCACACTTTTGACAAAATACGAGTAGTGTTAAGTCATTTACTCAATAAAAAAGTATAGAGAGTTATAGCATCGTATGGCACATGAAAGCTACATAGTGACCATTATAATCTTAAAAGAATTTACAGAAAAAAAAAAATTAAGACCACCAAAAATTTGCCATTTTACGCAGAGGAAACGAAAATCACACACAAGGTTAAAGCAAATTGTTTTCTTACATGCAAATGTTATCAATTTGGCAGAAATATCTACATTTTACCATAGTTAGAATGTCATTTATGAAAGAATAGACAATCTACTCGAAAAATATAATAAGATCTAGAGTGTTGTTTTAGTGGGGGTTAAAATCAATTAATAATTTTCTAATTAAAAAGGACGTGGTGTGAATGTGAGGATAATAACATGGTAGCTTTGGTCCTATTATAGAACAAAGTTAATTTGCAATCACCTACCAACTATATTATTGAATACTAAACAAATTTTCAAAAACCAGGATTAATCCTTCTCCAAACCTCAATAATTTTCTTGTCTATATATATTCTGTGGAGTGTCTTAAGCTCTTAAACATCTCAAGATACACACATTATTGGTATCTTGCTTTCACACAAGGATTGTATTTGTTTTACTAAAAGACTTTAACAAGCAATGGAGAAAGGTTCCATCAAAGTGATGTTCTTTTTTTTTTTTGATTGGAAAAGGAGGCTAAAGCCGGAATTAGTTGATTACGAATCTATGGGATATTCCACCCCTTCTATCATACTTCAAAAGCGTGTTGAGCCCATCAGGCGGATGATCCAAAGCTTGAACCCCCAAGGCTTGACGAAGACCAAAATTGACCAACCAATCCGCACACCTGTTCGCCTCCCTGAAAACATGTTTCAAACTATACTCCTTGTGATGTTCTTTGCCATCTTGCTTTTTGCACTTGGTTAGTCTCTTCTCTCTCTCTCTCATTTTTTGCTATAACGTGATGTGAGAGAATCCTTTTTCCATTCTCATCAAACATATAAACATCCCCGTATAGCTTAAACACAGAGAATTTGAGCATGCTAGTCGAGTACATGAACACACGCATATATGCGTGAGATTTACACGAATCGAGCAATGACAGATGTCACTCTCCCCTCACCCATAAATGTATGATCATAAGAGCCTCTCAAGTGCATACATTGACAATCCGTATATATGATTTCCATATCTATCTATGTGTATTAATATTAATAAGTTGGCAAATGAAAGCAGGCAAAGGTGGAGCCAATCTTACATGAGTGGGCTTGCAGCCCCCGCTCACCTTAATCTTTTTATTTTTAAATGTGTATATTTTTAAAGTATTTATAAGTTGAAAAATCAATTTAGTCCTTTGAAAAAAAATATATATATCTATATATCAGTGTTATATTATGTGATTTTAGCCCACGTGAATCTTGTATCCGCCCTAAAAGCAGGTTTGCCATTCTCAAAAGCGCTAGGGGGCAATGCAGCTGGTGGGGAAGTAAGATGTAAAACAAATGCGGATTGCCGAGGTTACTGTAATCCAGGCTTTGCAATTTGTTTGGATGGTTTTTGCACTTGTGATCTTAGCCTTCAAAAAGACTCAATTGCTAGGGATAATGCCTATGTGGGTGGCAAGTATTGAGATACAATAAGCTCTATGTAATTCTTTACTTAATATTTGGAGAAATTGAAGTATGATATGGTTTTTGATCCATTTAAAATTGCTGCCAACTATATATTTGCTTATAAATATATGCTTCATTTTAAAGAGAGTCTCCAAGCCCTAGTGGCTAGGCTTTTATTTGGTTCGGTTATTTATAACATCTGGACTGAAATAAAATGCATGAGCAGTCGCAGTAAAAAACTATAACAATTTTTTTTTTTTTGCTTTTATGGCCTCAGGTCGGTTACATCCAAATATTCCTAAGAGATGTCATATCTCTTTTGTCCTTTGCAATTGGTAGATGAAAGATAAGACTTTGCCATAGATACACAAATTGTGAATTGAATAGAAAAATTTGTAGAAGTTGAAATCCTCAAGAGTTGATTGGTTAGGGCATTGTTTTTGGGGCTAGTTTTTTATTTACAAAAGTTGTTTTTTGGTTTTGGTTTAGGTTGTGTGTGTGTGTGTGTGTTTGGGGGGGGGGGGGGGGGGGGGGGGGGGGGGCGCAGGGGGGTTGAATGTGACACAGGAATTAAGATATTAGGCTACATGAACCTCATTTGATAATCTATAATTATATTAGATTAGACTAGATTAGTTGAATAAGTAAATGAGAGGAATTCTTTTTCTTCTTCTTTTTTTCCATTTTTGGAACTTAATAAATAATCTGTAAAATTTCCATGAAAAAAATAACTTCTCAAAATCATCCTTAGATGTAGTTGAAAATCACACCTCCATTGAAATGATAAACTATATGAAAATGACATTATGCCTATAGTCAAATTATTTGGCTACAAAAACTGTTTATTTAGAGAGTTTTTATTGTATTTTGAGTAGGGTATTCATGTTTCCATGAAGAAGTAATTTTATGTAATCTAGTCATTATTGCATAATTCATCCAAACAAGTTCTTTTCCCTTGGATTTTAACAATTCGACCAAATGATAAGAATGCCTCCAAGATTCAATCATAAACTACTTTGCCTCGGGTGGCAAGCAAGTGAAGGTGATCATACTGCTAAGTAAACTTGCCCCATGAGACAGTAGATGCTTTTCATTCCTCTTTGGGTTCTGGGAAGGTAGTTCAGTTACACCCAATGAATAAGCAGTGATTCCTCTCTTAGCAAGATGGAAAGAATAACGCCCGCTTCATTCATAAATTGAGGTCAGCTTTCTAATTATGCTTGGTAGAAAATGGATAATTATTTGAGCTCCATATTGAATGAATGTGGTATCAATAGATATATAGAATTACTCTTTGATAATTCTTTATAAGATAGCGAATCAATAATTTATACCCTTCTCTTTTTGAAAAATATATAGATTGAGTTAAATTAACTGGAAAAAATAAAATGTCAGACTCACCAATAAACGAAAACCAAGTATATCACAAAATCGAATTCGAATTTTCAAGAAGATCAATTTTTGTGTTAAACTTTGCAAACAGTAGAAAGTGCTTCATACTTAATTGAAAAAATGTGATTTTTACTTGGGAAAATGGTTCAATTAATTCCAAACATTTACGTATTTTGATATTTTGGTTTCAAACGTTTTAAATCAAATACTTTAGTCCTAAATATTTTACATAAGGAACACCGTTGGTCCATTAACTCATTTATGTTAAATTTACTTTGTTAATGTCACGTGATTCGCAAGCCGCGCGTAAAAAAAAAAAAAAAAACATACAAAGTTAAATTGATAATTTAACTTACAACTCATTCTCACAAAACATCACCCGATCCCCAATTCTCCCCAATTTAACCTTAACGAAACAAATTTAACATAAATGAACTAATAAACTAACAGTGTCCCTTGTATAAAACGCTTACGACTAAAATATCCAATTTGAAATATTTGGAATCAAAATATCAAAACAAACAAACATTTAAGACTAATTGAGTCATTTTCTCTTTTTACTATTATAAGAACTTGTTTTCCTTTATTCTCCTAATCTTCGAAAAAATATACTTTCTTTTAAGAATTTTGGGAACATGCTTTGTCCATATTGTGTTTTAATGACCTGAAGTAAAATATTAATCAATTGAGGTAACATAGAAAAAACAAAACGAGAAAACTCCAACCAAACTAACCGAAGTTTATCCCAGTAGGTGAAATCAACTACAGATACCCAAAGAAAATAATGAATAAAAAGAAGCAAAAACAAACAAAAAAAACACAATAAGAAGTCTTATCCATAAATCTCACAAACATAACCTGACAAACAACAAAGTTCATGAGGGTAACTTGAGCTACCCTCATAAACTCTTACCAAGCAAGACACAAGATGGAGAGGGGTAAAAAGTAAAATTTTGTCATCAGACTGCAATGACACTAGACAACGTTCGAATACTAAAATGAGACCGGAGGGGCCAAAAAATCCGACTTATCATTCGCTAGAGATTGATCTCCCTCCTTTTCATTCTCTTCAAAAAATTGCTAATTGCGTTGATCACAGGAAGGGGATTCTCAAGATGCACAGCATGACCAGCGTTTGGAACTTCAACAATTTCTGGACTATCCTTGCTCTTTGAACCTCGGATGATTTCATCATACATTTTCTTAGAAATTTTCTTGAACTTGGCATCGTTCTCCCCAACGATTAACAGGAGCGGTAATTTGCAGTGCTTCAGGTCTTCCCACAATGGTCTTTTCATGGAAAAGAAGAAAGAAACATAATCGTCAGGAAAATGAACTTAGCTATAGGGGTAAATGAAGTCAAAAAATCCCGTAGTGTATGATGAGTTGAAGATGAAGGTGTTAATGAAGCATAGAAGAGAAATATATGCAATATGCACCAAATGCCAGTTTAAACTACTAATATTGAGTCCAACTAACTATGAGTTGGCTCTCCAATGTCAATAATCTTCTGCTAACAACTAGTATCAGGATCGTGCAGTTCCATTTGGCGATACACTACTACTAAATTAAGTCTTTCCTTTCTTTGTTGTGTTCTTGTCTGGTGATTAAATTTGATAACATATCATGGAGGATATGTAAGGGCCACAGCAGAAATGAAGCCATGATCTCGATGGCAATCTGAGGGATGATACGATGGACAAACACTTTATGGTGTTTGAAAGAGTTCAGTGATGAGTTCATCGTCTTGAGTAACTCATGTTAACTGGAGACAAAATATTAGGTCAGTGAGTGTTGATGCACAGAGATACATGAGTCCTCTACATCATTAAGAAAGGAGATTTGGGCAGATTCCTGCGTAACTTGGTGTTCCAGTAACACCTAGAAAGGCGCAAGGGCAAAAACACCTTGAAATTTGAATTAAGATTTGGGTCATCATATACATTTGGAACTTCTTCGTCTCCACATCAACCCATAAATTTTTAATGTCATTTCTTGTTTCATTTACTAGTACTTAGGAATCTGTAGGTAATAACTCTTAACAATTTATTTTCGGAAAAATCAAGGTGTAAGTTGGATGAACTATTGAATTAGATAGTGATGCAATCAGTGATTTTTTGTTGAATTAATACCTTAATTTGATATTAAAAGATATCGTAAAAAATTGACAAAAACATGCAGCCATTTTAAAGATGGTTAAGGATATTTGAACTTACTGCTGCCTCCCAACACTTAGATCAGACAGGACTGTGGCAAGAGTGTGCAAGTCATGGTGCTTCAAGCGGTTGGCAAATATTTGCTTGAAATTGGGATGGCTCCTTAAGCTGCATCATCTGATATTCTCATTATGTTCGCCATACGATCAAGAAGATACACAAGTATATTAAGAGACGAGACAAATCCTAATAAAGACATCACTAGTATTTACCTGTTCCACAACTCTTCGGAATACCAGGCATCTAGAAAGGATTCTAGACCATAGGAGACAAGATATTTAGCCCTAAAATCATCTTTGGCCCTACGGATTTTTCTTGCATATGGATCTGTCAATCCGGGACTTCCAGAAATAATGATGGCTTCTTGCACCTGCCATAATAGATGTTAAATTTTCATTGGTTATTGATTGAGCAGCTAGGATAAAATCAAAAGATAATGTCCACAAGTCCAATTATATACCTTGTCACTGCACTTCAGGGCCATGTGTAAAGCGATCCGTGCTCCCATTGAGTACCCAACAAGGGTAACTCTTCCTGTAGTTATTTTATCAAGCAACTTGAACAGTAGATTGGAAACAATCTTCATGGACAAATTTGCACCATCAGTAGCTTCATCTTGCAACTTAGATCCTCCATGGCCAGGAAGGTCAATTGCAATGCATCTGGCTGATCTTGAGATGGACTTCATAATGGGAATCCAATCTTCCCCAGTTCCGAGGAATCCATGAAGAAATACGAGTACAGAATCCTGCATTAATCACAATATTAGAAAGTAAGATTCAACATAGCATTTCAAGGCAATTACCTGTGAGGATCAAGTTAAACAAAGTGCACTGTCGATTACGACTATAAAAGTATATTATGAACTTTGCAGGTGTATGGCTTATATCTCTTCAAAAATGAAATTTAGAAACATGAATCATCTCAGTTCACCTGAAAACCATCACAAATTTTATTGCTCACATTAATCCTTTGGCCGCTCTCTAGCACGTTGACAGAAAAAGAGACACCGTCTGAATTAACTATCAACTGGTAGTTCTGAACTTTTTCCCCAGTAGAAGTTTGAACAAGTGCATTGTTGTTTATCTGAAATTCTTGCAGTAATCGACCAGCATCAACAACAGAAGCCTCAATAAAGCCACTGCATGGATTACGATGGATATTTAAAGATTTAGTAGTCACATCTTCTTTGAGCCACCGGTAAGTTCCAAGACCATGGGCTATACGTGATGACAGTCCCGAACTTCTAATAATTCTATGGATATCTTCATTTTGCAGATCAAGATAACATGATAATTGAATATAAGCTGCTAAGCTTAGGCCACTTTCAAATGCAGAACTAACAACAGCCATTTTCCCATTCTGCTGAGCCCACCATGCAATCAATGCTGCATTTTCAAAACCTCCAACAACATTTGGTTTGATTACCTGACAGGTCCATTATAACAAAAAAAAAAAAAATTAATGTTCCAAATAGCATACGACCTTTACCAATAACCACGGGAGTTTACAAGTAGAATTTCCAGCAAAAGAAACAATGGATAATGTGTCTTTACATTATTGAGAATAGTTATTCCATGTTCAGTCCTGAAAGGGGATTCTCCACCAAATGTTAAAAACCGTACATATATAAGTAGTAAGTCAATGATTGAAAAAAAGCTACAAACGAGGTAGCAGTGTTGAGGTAGAGGTCATCTATCCTTCTGTGAAGTTCGTTCATCCTGACTTTCCTATATACATCTTCATAGAATTGAAATAATATGGACAAAAGAACTCATATTTCCAACACCGTGAAATGCCAATTAAAGTACCAAGGATCTTATCATTCCAATATGGCTGTAAGAATCATTGATCAGTTAGGACTTCAATTATGTGACCATCTGAACGGTCAACTTAGGCCATGACAAGATTGAGTGATTTCTCTGGTAGACTATATACCTATTTCCTTTAACAAGTCAATATCTATCTTAAGTCACAGACAACTCTAAATCTATTAATGTGAGACTGCTACATACCACAGCGACTATGCCTGAGTGGTTATATTTCTTCAGAAATTCTATAGGATTTTTGCTGATACAGCTGATGGTTTCATCCAGTGCTACAGGTAAGCCAGTCTCTTCGCAGAACTTGAGAATATCATCTTCGTTTCTAACAGGTTCCTGAGATTAAAAAGAGTTATAGCAGAAATGTGTGAATCATTCTTGATATCAAGTATATTGAAAAACTTTTGAAAGAAATTTTCATACTTGTGCAAACTGAAGGAAGAAAATAGTCGATTGATCAACAAATTAAGTAAAATCTCATTACTACAACTTATCAATTGCAGAAACATGTAGCATTTCTTTTCCTCCTTTAAGTTCTTCTCCTCCTTCTTGGGATAGAGTTATGAGTAGGGGCAGACGGGAGAATGGGTAGGCGGACAAGAGAATAGAGGAAGAACAAGTAGCATATATTCTCTTAAAAGACCAAACTGAAGTCATCTTCTAGCGGCTGGGAGTATGGAGAAACAAGGGATAGATCAGAACACTACGTTCTGCAATATACAATACCTCAATATACTGAAGGCCGCAATTCCTTACAGAATTGGCAAATTTAATGGCTTCACTGAATGTCCAATTCCTATTTGCATCAGCACGGAGTTCTACCTGATCTCCCACCTTTCTTCTTATCTCTTGTATAACAGCTCCATCTTCAATGGGATCTGGACGACGAGCTACCTACAAGTAGAAGAATACAGGGAGAAATTTCTTTTAGTATTAGAAGTTTCAAAATCTGCAACGGCTTTATAGCACAGATGCATTACCAAGCATTAGATTTTTTTATCATACATTATTACTGACCATATTTTCCTTGAATCATTTCTTCAACCTTTTTTTTTTTTTTTTCTTTTGGGTGAGGGAGGCTGCTCACCTTTATTTTTAAAGCAGTAAACCCCTCTTCTACCAGTGCATTTGCAACGTGAGCAATGTCCCGGGGACCCCCATTGGAGTCAACAAGGCCACAAATTTGAACATCTAATGACCTCCTCGATGAATTTTGTGGATGAAGAATATCTAATAAACTGGAACCGTTGGTTATAGCAATTGCATTGAGGATGGCCATCTCCAAGCCACATCTGACACTTGGATAAATTGAATCGGGCTTTACAGCATACATTAGGAACTCAAATCAGCAAAAAACCATGGAAGTTTAAGAATGCACAAGTAATGTCTCAAAGAAGGAAAACTTGAAAAACCAAATGGAAGTAACACTCCATCCAGTTCTTCTTGTTGTCTAGGCATTGTGGTATAGATTCATAGATAAGGAAGCGTAGACCTACTGGAATTCCTAAAGTTCTCCATATCCAAGAAGAAATTGAGCCCTTCAGAAAAGGAAGGTTGTAGTTGAGTTTAGCTCCCTTGATGACATGAATAAGAAACTGAAGTTGCTCTTCTACATCAAGCATATTTTCTTGATGGATTTCAAGAGGTGCAACCTGTTCAAAAGAGAACCAAGAAATGTTTAGCCTTTAAAAACTCAATAGGAAACCAGGTAGAACATAAGTATCAGAACATTTGCATAGGAAAGCAAACACTTCCATCGGTGAGAAAAAGACCAAAGTGAATGAAGGGCCTCCTCCACTACATACTATACTGACCGAAATATTTGAACTCTGGGTATCCTATCAGTACAATTGTTCTTTGTTCCTTACAGAACTCAATAGATCTTAAGACAATGCCAGAATAAAAAATCAAACTTACTTCCCCAAAGCCAGAGCTACCATCTTCGAGAGACAAAGTTATAATGAAACCTTCTCTGTAAAACATGGTAGAGCTGTAACCAACTGAAGCTGAAGTAGGGGGAGCACATAGCTGAACCCTGTATGAGAACAGAAAGGAGATATATAACCAGAATACCAGAATTCTCCACCACATGTATGTAACTGTTTGAAGGTGAGGATGAAACTCACCTGTAAGAAGAGTACTCAATTTTAGTAACTTTGTAGAACATATAACCATCTGAAACGGAATCTAAAACTGAAAGCGTGGAGATCATAGAAAACGCTTTATCTGCTGCTTGGCGAGCAAAGTTCCTCAAATTACTGGGAATAGGAGCAAAGTGCGTGAGCAAAGTACATAAGCAACAAAGAGCTGTAGAAATCAAGAAAGCAGAGTAATTGAACATTATAAATTTGATAACCTGTGAAAGCTGGCATTTGCTTCGATGTCACTCTCAACTTCTATGACACAATCAACCTCTTCCAGATGAGATGCATATAAAGCATTCTTTAGTTCTGTTTTCGTCTGCACGTGCATATGCTTCACCCTGTCACACAGTACCTCTTTAACAACATATCAAGAAACACATCATAGCTATAGGAAAGAGAAGGATGAGCATTCTTCTTATTCTCAATGTTAAGTTCAATAATTTATCGCTCGACTTAGAGGCCTAATCCCAACATGTTTAGGATTCAGATGATTATGCTTCATCTAAGCTATAATTGAAGACTATATTATAAAGCTTAGACATAAAGAATATTCAATGATTTCACTTTATTATTGCTAATTAAAAAACTATGCTGTTTTTATGTCTAAATGAGAAGAGACCATAACCTAAAGTTTCCTGGGGCCACATGAAATATGTTATCATTCTCTCTGAGACCATACAGAGTCCATACGTTAATACAACTGCTTCCATCTAATAGTCAATAGCAGAAACAGCTAACTGTATTGACCAGAAAAGTGAACCTCTACATCATACAGTTGACATTGGTAATGAATAATATCAGACAGATGCAATTGATTGAGAATCAAAATCAGGTTCAAGGGGGATTTGCAACAAAACCTTTATTTCCATAAAATCTGTATTTACAATTCTTACCCATGTGCTATGCAGAGGCTGTGAACTGAAACATCATGGGAAGTGTAGAAAAACTGATCTAGTATGCTTCGTTCTGTCGTAACAGCAATGGGAAGGAGACTGAAGATTGCACCACCACGGTTGTTTATTACAAGAATGACTACTGGCTTCCGCGGTATCCTTCAAACAATACATTACATCATACAATCAAGTTGATAACAGACTCGACCTATAACTTAGCCTTACTACGCTGCTAGCTTTTTACACACATCTACCCATCTTGACAACCAGAAGGGGAAGAAGGACTATAAACGAAGCAAATGCATGAAGTATGTCATAAAAATTAACCAATGATATCCAAGGGATAAACTGCGATTGACATAAGAAGTTAGTACTTGATGGTAAAAGTTCAGCTAACATGGTGCAGAATCATTAAGTGGTATTTTTTGTGTTTTCCTTGAAAAAAGAATAGCTTTCTGAAGGAATCATAAAAGCAACAAGTGAAAAGATAGATAGGCAAGGGGCAGCAGAATGAATTCGTAATGGTAAGAGCAGATGAAAATAAGATATTTTACTTGTCCTCTACTGAGGAGAGAAGGTAACGGAGAAAATGGAGATGCAAGCTTTAATGAAGACCACACTCTGTATTTGGGAAAGATGATATGTTTAAACTCTGAATTTCGGAAAGATGAAATGTTTAAACTCTGAATTTCGGAAAGATAATTGTCCTGAAATTCTTTTAATTTCTCTCAAGCCAAATGCACTACCTAGAAGCCAAAAGATTACTTTTCCGTGAAACCTCCTCCTCTTTAGCACATCAAAAGCCTAAAATTTGGCGAGGAACAAACCAGAAATACTGGTAATTCTATATGAAATAAAACACTAAGAAAATGTTGATTTTGTATGGCATAGCAAGGCATTTACATTTATTATCTTTGCATGAGTGAAAGAAAACAACAGGAGGAAAGAAACCATGAGAGAAGAAAATAGAGGCATAAATTGTTACCTTTGTCGCAAGAGTGTCAATCCATTTGTATCATGCAGAAAAGAAACATCTCCAATTACACAAAGCACCTGAACAACAATATATGCACGGATCAATGTAATTTCAATCCCACAGAGATATATTTGAGAAAATAAAACAGTCAACTAAAAAATTTATAAATCAGTAACTGCATGAAAGCCATTGGCTTAGTCTAGATAAAATCAATATTTACACTGGAAGGCAAAGGAATCAGAAATAAACAAAAGAGTAAACAAGAGGACCACAGAGTCCAAGCAGAGAAACTGAATAGAAATGAATCTTACTTATGCCATAATCATATCAAGAAAATAACAGAAAGAGTCATGCGTTAAGTCTATCAATATTGTTGCAAACTGAAGGCATGACATGAACATGTAAGAACTAAATATGCCAAAAAGATATATAGTCTTATATAATCACATTGTAAAATGGTAAAAACAATATTTTTGAGACACGACTGTTTAATACATTATTCTTATTTCCATTTCTAAACCAACGTCAAAGAAGAAAAGAAAAATATACACCGTCTTAAAAATAATTTGATCCACTATTCCAAAATCTTTACAATCATTAATTGTTCTTACAATGTTGGAGAGAAAATTGGTCAACTCACTCGTTTGTTGCAGCCAACAGAAAAGCCAATAGCTGTACTAAGCAAACCATCGATCCCACTAGCTCCTCTATTCCCTGTCACCTGTATCCATTGACATGGCAATCCTGAGCCAAAAGTTATGGAAGAATTTTGCTGATAGTTTTCCCTATTATATCCATACATATCTGCATCACGTATTGGCATGCTGTTTCCAAGAAAGATTGCCGTCTCACTGTGAAGTTGTTCAAGAATACCATGTGTGACATAAGGCTCGCTCAAGGAGTCTTCCACATTAATATAAAATGACATCTCCCGGGCAACCTACACAACAAGGATAATGGAGTTCACAACAGAAATCTAAAAGCTTAAATCACCCATTTTTCAATGCCTTCGAGTTATGCATACTATCAGTAGAGATAATACATACTTCTGTCAGAACGCAGTGAACTAATCACAATTTAACTAGAAGGTGATAAAAGGAGAGGGATCTTTCAGAAATCTTACCTTAATTTCCCATGAACTTTGAGAGCTAAAAAAATGTACGCACAAGAGTAGATAGGATATAGACACGTAAACATATCAAGATAATGTTTATACCAGGGTGACTGCACTATTACAAATTTATCTCTCTCTTCAAATACCATAATCACTTACTACAGAAAATTTGAAACGGCATCATTAGCTATTTGACAGAGAGCTTAGTAAATATAAAACTAAAGGTAGAAGCGCTGTTAATGCTGACAACCTTTACTTAAGTCAACAACAACTGACAGACTTCATTCATTGGCTAATAAATCTCCGACTAATAATGCATGGCGGGATTATGGAAAAAGTTGGAAAGAGATTGAAAAGGCTAGTATGCTTGTATTGTATCTGTTGACTTTGTTTTGGAGTTATTATTCTGTGAGAATGTTATTAGCATGTTCTGCATGATAAGTTTTCTTTAAGACTCACCTTCAGGTTTATATTAAACTACATCTACTTTTTAAATATCACAGAGAGAAGTAAATTTGCCCATAGAAGAGGAGCATGAGCTAAAGCGGAAAAACCAGATATGTGGAATAGCAAGTTAGTAACAGATCACCTCCAGACTCTTTATGGAGGTACCAATGAGGGGCAAGCAGCCTAAAACCATATTGTTGAGCTGGGCTGAATCTAGCTAATTCAATTTGATTCCACATATAGTTCCTCGAACCACATTTTCTAAATGAACCAAAGCCAATCCGAATTGATCTTGTAAAAGATCGGCTACAGAATGCATACGTTAAAGATAAGCAACATACCATCATGTCCAGTGCCCGTAGAAAATGACTCCATTTGCTGTTAATTTTTGGTCGACAAGCTTTAATCAAACAATTAGCAAACTGACTGATGGTACACTGGATCCTATGTGTTACAACATGTGATGGGTCATGCCGACTTGGATGCCGGTCAACCATTATATATGAGCATGGAAAGCAACGCTCTAGCATCTGAGAAATGCGCTTGCTTGTTATCCGACTTCCAACCTGTCAAAATGTGAGATACAGGACCAAAGTTATGTGGTTTTACTCCTTCAGTAAAAGTAGCTTAAGCAGAAATGAACATTAAAAGAATAATACACTCAATGTTCAGTCCTAAAATATCACATATCATATATCTCCTTTAAAGTTTCAGAAATAAAATGTTCAGTCCACTCACCAATACAAGTAGCCCCCTGCCCCCCAAGAAAATTTTAGTTCAGTTATGCAAATACAGTTCTATAGCAAAGAAACAATAGATATAGGAAGCTCTCTGTTTTCTTTTTTCTTTTAAAACCCGTTTCATTATGGTCCAAGTTCCAACTGAAGCCTTCATTTTCTTTCAGGCTATATGAAAGTTTTCTCCAATCAATCAAGAACTTACTGAGAAAAGAAATATGGACCTGAAATATACCTGAACTATGACATCAGCATGCATATAGTTGCCGAACAAATCGGAAAGTAGCAAATGATCAAGATGATCGATGAAAATAATATTCTCTTCTACTTCGGAGAAGGAAGCCATATCTTTCCTCAATCGTAAACCTGATAGGATGTCAACAACAACTGGCCACATCAAGTGTTTAGCTAAGAGAAGAGCGGCCCATCTGTCATCCTCGGTATGAATAGCACCAAGCAGTAGAAGCCCTCTATCTGCACCTTGAATCAATTTCAGTACCTCACTCATTTGAGTCTGAATATAATTACGATCGGGAGGGTGTTGCATTCTAATATAGCTAGTAAATGGTTTCGCAGTTGACATCCAATATTCTAAACCTTTCAAACAGCTTTGGTTCCACATGCTTGGACTATTGTCCAGTGGCTCTCGAAACGGGCAGTTAACATGAACGGGACCATAAGGCGAAGAGGTTGACATAGAAACAGCATAATCAAGTGTCGTAACCACCATCCTCACAGAGATATTATCACAGGGTGTAGGAAGACCAATGAAATGCCGAACAAATTGACCAAAATGATTGACCTATACATTGTTCAGAAAACTGTTAATGGGAGGAAAAATAAGAAGCATATTATTCAAACAAATCAATGAAATCAATTAGTAGATTGACAGTGAAACATTGTGGCATGGAAAGCTTTAGTGATGAACGTTATCCTATTGCTTTATAATTCTGTAAATTATACGACTATATTCTGAAGCAAACATTATCAGAACAGGTTACCCTTATATCAACTAGTATTCACACTAAACCAAGGCCATTAATTAAAGCTCTAACCATTTCAGCGTGAAAGCCAACTAGTATCACAAACCTGATTGATTGCTTGGTTCGCTCCAACGTCTAGCAGCTCTGGAGGACGGTCAGCAGTAAGCAACAGAAGAGGTACAAAGTCTTGGCTAGCCTCCACAACCTGTATGTTAAAAGATAGAGGCCATTGAGGGAAAAATTTAAGAAGTAAATACAAGGTCGCTAGTTTCTTAAAGATGACAATATATACAATTAGATGAATTTAGTTGTTTAGTAATATCAGACAATTACAGAAAAAGTAAATGAAGCAAATATATATATAGCAGCATAAAGAAAAAGAATATAGAATCTAGTTAATATGACTCACAGCAGGAAGAAGATTTGACACTGCCGTGCCTGATGATGTTATGACAACTGTGGGTTTATGAGAACCTCTAGCATACCCAATTGCATGAAATGCAAGGGAGCGCTCATCAATGCATGCAATACAAGTTGTAAGAGGATGTGAAGATGCTGCAATTGCTAGAGGCGATGACCGTGATCCTGGAGCTACACAAAAATACTGGATGAAGAAAAAAATTAGAATTGTCTATAGAATGCAAATAATACAAATTGCTGATACTCGGTCTCACCATCAACCCTAGGCGAGTGCATTCTTCAATAATAAGTTTTGCCCAAAAGGTATTGATGTTGGGACAGTCCTGCAAAGAGTAGTTGCCTTGATTGGAGGGATCACTCTGATACTGTGAACAACACAAAAACAGCATGATCAATGTCAATGAAATTTCTTCAATATAATATCCTTAATTAGACTACAATTAAAACAGAAGTAAAACACTGCTATTCATGGATATGTTTTTATATATTTCAAATGATTATCTATAAAGTACTTGCGCACCATGTTGCTAGCAATCGCCAAGGTCGATGAAAGCCTGATAAAGAATTGACTGGAGCAACAGGAAGCTTCTCTCTGAGTGTGGTTAATCAAAATAGAGTTCTTAGTTTGCTTATGCAGTAGTATAAGCAATAACCTCCTCATCGTAGATTATCTGAAAGCTAAATCATTGAGGAAGAAATATTACCAGGATGAAGGAGATACCAGTTCCATAGTGCCCACCTCAAGATTACTTCCGCCAAGCAAGACGGTCCTCAAGGATACCTAGAAAATTATATTTAATAACAAATCAAGTAAATTGAGGCGTATACTCTAACTACTACTTCTAAGAAACCAAATCCATCTCAAAACATATATATTTGAATATGTTCTAATGGTAAAATAGAAATTTCCCCAGCTTTATATTAAAAAACAAAAAAAAAAAAAACCTCTCCCCCACTCCTTCCCCTCTTCCGTTCTTCTTTTGTTCCAAAAATGTTAATTGGTCTAATATTAGAAAGAAAAAATATCAAGGAGTGACTACATTTAAAGACAAAGATTTCTTGCAAGTTATATCAGAAAGAAAGTTGAACAGCTTAGATTTACCATTTGAATACTATTATCCTCCATTATGTTAGATCTTTTAAGAGCAGAGCTGAGGCGTTGGTTGTTGGATTCATCTATGTTCACTGAGAAATGATGTCTAGCCTGGAAAAGGTAAAAATAGGAGACATAAGGGTCGGCCAATAATCATGAAATGCATAAGAAACACTGTGTAAGCTCACTCTTGAAGTAAGCACTTAAAGATCACTAAATGAAGTAGGAGAACAAAGTACCTTCCTGGTTTGCAATTCAAAAACTATATGAAATGCCAAAAGTGATTGCTAAACTTCTTACATTTGTCACAGAAGCTGATAAGTAAATTCAATAAAGAAAGAGTTTATGAAGATGCAAAGAAATCACTGTCACTGGGCCGATGAAAACCCAAGCACACTTGGTCCAGCAGACAATTTCTGACAATTATTAAAGATGAACATCCTAGTGGTGTTTATTTTCTATGGTAACATGTAGTTATTTCATCCTATCCAGCAAAAGAGAAAAAAGGAAAACAAAGAACAATAATCAAAACATAGAAAATGAAATGTTCATCCATAAAAAAGGGAGAAATTGCAACCTCCTGTACTATATTCATCTAATAATACAAAAATACATCTTATCCACAAGCTCCACCAAAATATATAAGGAGTCTGATTAGAATCTAATTTTCCGAAGCAAAAGGGTTCAAAAATGTTTATCATCCTGCTTACAGTTTTCTCTATACTGTCAAAAGCCCTATTTTACTCAACCCCTTTAACGAATCCAAAATAAATCCAAAAAAAGAATGTCTGTTAAGACATTAGCTGCTCTCCAGATCAGTCTTTCTTCCTTTAAGAAACTAGAAAGAGCAAAACTACACCAATCAAAGTTCTAAAGTCGATCTGGGGTATGTGAATGAGAAAATAGGATTAGTTGGTGCAAGATAACCACCTTGGAATACCTGGTAGAGAGAGAACTCATATCTTTTGATAGCCTCCTCAAGAGTACAGATGAAAGAGTCATTCCATGCCAGCGTCGCTGTTAAGATTGAAATATCCTCAGACTCATCTAATTCGATCTGTAGAGAGAGAACTTGTATCTTTTAATGGCCTCCAGAGAATACTTATCAAAGAGTCACTCTGCTCCAGTCTTGCTGACTATGATAGACATATTCTCAGACTCATTTAACTCGAGATGTTAAATTAATATTCTGATTTCAAAATCAGTACATCTACATAATGGCTCAAGCTCATAACTTGCAGAGTGTAGGTCTAATCTCTCTGAATAAGCATAGATGTGTAGAGGTGGATATAGCAAAGCCATGACCTCAGTCATAAACATAGAATAGAATAGGTTTTTACCTGTGGAATGAAGAGGTAAAAAGAACCAGTCTTCTGCTCCAATGACAATGATGTTGTGTCAAAATGGATATCGAGAAAACCATAAGCTGTAGGGCATGTTGATTTGGCTGAAAGAGAACTGCTGAAATGCCATAAATAGAGCATCAACAAACTTCTACGATATTAAGCAACTAAATCAAATTTCAAATCTCAGACCATATCCAGTTCCATAGAGGTGCGTGCTACAACCCCCATAGCAGTCCAGTGCATGAACCATGCACTTTAATCTCACATAACACATATGGGTTGCGCTTTCTCATGGAAAATGTAGATATCATAGAAAAACAGCAGTTTGATGCTCATTTTTTGGTATTGTCAGAAACTTTCCTGCACAACCAAGCATTCTTGGTCTTCCATTGCCTCAATTGAAGAACTTCTAGATCCTTCACTTCGTCCAGCACTGCTCCCAACTTATAACATAAATAGTAGCTGAAGCAACCTTTCTGAGGCATTCCTAGCTTAAAGAATCAAATCTGAGGCTATCACTACCACACAGATGGTGGGGACATGTTCCATGGTATTAGCTATTTCCTATTGGCTATCATTGTTTAAAGAATTATCCACCAACCGAAAGAAAAACATAAATCATAAATAGCATTTCCATGACAAAATGAAGGTGAACAGAGATACGGTTGAGATGCCTCCGACAAATATGTCATGCTTCCTTTGATGCCTTCACAGGGCAATACATTTGTAACCAAAAAGAGAGGCTCTTACATTTCAATATGCATTCTCACCAGCTCTGGAACTCTCTATCTGAAATTACTTATTCAAATTGACTGGAAAAGGAAAATAAACGAGGCCTACAGTCTGTAGGCCTAGTGCAAGATTCTCAGAAAACGTATTATCCATAAATTAGGTGCAGGAGGTTGAATCAACCAATAACACATTTTCCAAGAACACTGGTAGCAGTAAAATTTCTGAAGCTGAAAGTTACTGACAATTAGCAACTATTCATCTCGTGTGCCTCAAATTTCAAGCATTCCCATGATGTAATAGCTTAAACATCCACCAACAATATGAATCTCGGATCTCCCAGTGATGGTTGATGCAGCAACAAGTTGGATTGACTGCTAGAATGATGATCTATTAAAATTATTATATATTGACTTTTATCCTTTTGGTTCCTTTTACACTCTTTCCACTAACAATCTTGACTATCAATAAGAGAATTCCAAGCTCCAAGTATTTCCATTTGAAGCTCTATTCAGCCTCAGGTGCCTTAGATCTTTCACTTGAAGCAATCTGAAAATATAATCTTTCGAATATACAGAAACTTCACAAGCTTCATAACTCTACTTAAGCATTAGTGTAAGCGGCTATCCACTTGTTTATAGTGATATATGGCTCCATTGCTCAATCTTAGAGACTGTAGGCTGAGTGTTTACATTGTCGATGCCACCATTATATGTTCAATACTACAACTGAACGAAATCGTTTTTAATTCAACAGCTAAAAATTCAATATAAAGGACTAATTTCAAACCTGTGCTTTCTACACCATATCTTTAAGCTGTGTATGGTACCAATTCTCAATTTCAATTCCTCAACGACTTGCAGCCATTTTAACATACACCTTATTTAGGTTTGGTAAATTTTCACCCCAACACTTCTTGCATTTGGGAAAAGGATTAAAAGACTATAAATATTATAACAATTTCTTCAGTGGTTTTAAGGAAAAAGAAAAGGACGAACATCCACGTCCAGTTAATAAAATGAAATACTCAATCATACTTAGTCTTCTAATTTTTCTTAATTTGATATCTTATAATGAAAATTTGCATCTGTGGGAACCAAATGGAAACAGAGGTCCTCCCCGGGCTATCCCTTGTACCCATTTCTTAACCCATATCCTAGATAAACACTTCCATTACGTAAGCAAAAGAACTCTCTTAGATTGAAAGAAAAAAGAAAAACAAAAATTCATCTATGTGATACTTTTGATTCATTAAAATCATGAAAGAGCGAGTATCAATAAACAGATAGAAACACAAAGAAGACATGAAGCAACTACTGAAACGAAGCAATGAGAAAGACACAAAATTACCTTTGGGATGAAGACCACTCTCTTGAAGCTCGAGATGAACATCCCTTAAAATATACTGCTGCACCCATTCCAAAAACTCCACGAGTTCGACCCAACGCGAGAGTTTTATATGTTGGATTCTTCTGCTCTTTGGAAAGAAAAAATTGAGGAAACACAACTGATGACTCAGGTTGAGAGCAAAACCAATTCCAAGCTTTCGAGCTAGGAGGCACTGCAACCTACATTTCAGAATCATGCTAAGGCATGCCTATAACATAATATAGTCCAACTAACTTACTCGATTGGACTTATTGAGGAAACATCCTAATTATTATTTAGTTTCTACTTTAACATATTAGACATAAAGCCTCTAAAATCAAAACTTATCCAAACCAATGAGCATCAAATTGCACTAGAATTTTCTCTGGTGGTTCCATAATCCCCACTACGTGTAGCTCGCACAGATTAAGCTTAAGTATGATTTGAGATGACAATACTGGACAGACGAAAATACATAAATATATTTCTTTAATAAACCCATATGAATAACATCATCAGACACCCATAGACTATTGCATTCATATTCCATAGTATCATTTACTAATAAACATAAGACTTTTCTTTTTTCATCTTTAACATAAGACAGATATATGATTACTATTAATATCAAGCATTGTACTATTAAACCTTATATAACACAGAATCAATGACTAATCACTACAACCAATTATACGAAAAAGAAACAACATTACACCACCAGTATTCCAAATTCTGCAATAAGAGCACATATATGTTTGTTCTGATACAAAAATTCTATACGATTATTGTAAATTGACCTCCTGATGTGACAGAGAGGTTTATTTATTTACTTATTGACTTCAACATGCCCCCTCACAAACAGGAATTATTCTTTTTTATCTTCTTTTTCATCGAGTCTTGTACGTGGAGATACTTTTTCCTTTAAATAGGTGGTGTGAGACTCGAGTCAAGGAAATTAAATGCTTTTTAACCTGGATCCAATAACATATAAATATCACAATCTGATACCTTGCAAATTGACCCCTCATTTAAAGTTTAAACTACTAGAGTATTTTATTTCATTTTTTTACTGACTTCAACAATTTAAAACGTCAATTAATCATATTATATTCTGAATTTCAAGATTCTTTTTAATTCCATAACATTAATACAAGAACTATTTCAATTGTGCTAGGTAATTAACAATCAAGTAGCTTAGGCAAATCAAAACGCAAAATTACGAAACTGTACCCGAAATCGAAGCATCCCACTTGAACTACAAGGTGGCTTCGTCTTCAACTCATCAATAGCAGCCTGAATCATATCAAAGCCTTCCTCTACCGTTAAAGCTGGAGGCAGAGTACGCGTAATGCAAGTTGATACAAGTAATTCAGCATCTTCAACCTCAAGCTCTATAGCTCCAACTTCTTGCATTGCACTACAAACAACCTATATGTACACAGTACACATGCACACACACAAACACACACATTAAAAAAAAAAATTGAATGATCAAATAACAAGAAGAGTGAAGCTAAAAACACACTAAATGCATGAAAGCCATAGCTTAATAGTATAGAACTTAAACTAAACTTACATGTACATGCACACACACACACCCACAGACATAACACACAAATAAAAGAAAACCCAAATTATCAAATAACAAGAAAAGTAAGTCTTAAACACATTAAAGTTATAGCTTAATACTTTAGATATCAAACAGAAACTCACATGAAAGAATACCCAAATGATCAAATAACAATAAAAGTAAAGTTAAGCACACTAAACACATGAAGCTAAACACAACCTACTACATGCACACACACACACACACAATGACACCAAGACACACATAAAAGAAAACCCATATTATCAAGTAACAAGAAAGCAAAGTTAAACACAGTAAACATACAAATAAAAGATATGGTTTAGTACTTAGTTCAGATTTTCATACCTGTAAGATGGGTTTTCTGTGGTGGTGAAGAAGAGGGAAATGGTGGAAAGAAGTGTGTGTAGATGTGTACGTGTAGTTGGATATGGTGATGGTCTTGTGGTGGTGAGATGGTAGTGATGGAGAGTAGAGTGGGAGAGGAAGTTTAAGTGTGTGTAGTAATGTCAAAGGTTTCATGGCGAAGTGAAGTGAAGTGAAAGTGGTGAAGTGTAAGTAGATAGATTACATATAGATATTATTGCATGGATAAGGTAATGGGCATGATTGAGAGGTTACTTGGGATTGGTGAATTTGATCTTGACCGTTAGGATAGCAAACGGGTCAGGGTTGTTCGGGCTCGGCAGGTTGGCCCAGGCCCGGTCCCGGTAAATAGGCCTGGCAATGGGCCTAATTCGGACTCAAAACCCAAAGACGACCCCAATAAATTGATTATAAGTATGGTTTTTAGCTACATTAGCACTCAAATTCCTTTATCACTATTACCCTTGCACCATGGTCTTGTCTAATTGTTCGGCTAGAGATTCATTTGTATGGTATAAGAAGTTGTTTAGTGAACTAACTGGTCGTTCCTCTAGTTAAAAGAATTAAGATAGAGTTTTATCTACTTTTAAATGATGTGAGTAGGTTTGTTGGGCCTAATAACAACTCTTTAAGTGATAAAAAAATATTGAATTTTATTAGCCAGACTCACATTGTTCTCTACATTAGTGGGCCCCACATCAATAGACCCAGTAATAGACTTAATTTCAACTCGAGCCTGAACTGATATGTAGACCTAATAGCAACCCTTAATTGATGTGAGCGCCATTGGCTGGACCCAATAACGTAACAATCCTTAAGTGATGAATAAAATTTGTGTGGAAAATGACTATCTATATTGGTTGAACCTACATGTTGTGGCTCTCACTAGTGATGTGTCGTTGGGTTTATTGGGAAAAAAAGGAAAAGAAATGGCATCTAGAAAGACATATTTTTTAGGTATGTATATGTTGTTTTAGATGTATTATGTATAGGATGACATATCTAATTATGTAGTCTTGAATTTATGTATGTGTGCTATTTATTATAAGAATTAGGATATATGCATTATTTTTTAGGATATATTCATTCGTTATAATTAAATTTTAATGGTTAAATCTAGTACAATCACATATTATTTTTTATGCTCATAATTTCACCATTAAAACTAATGCGATGAGCTAATTGTTGAATAAAAAGAAAAAGTTTAGTAGACGATTTATAAATACGCTATTGTGGTAAATCCATCGAGTGCATAACTGATTATAGAAAGCAGGCCTCGACTTCTTTAACATTGGGTCGCATTTTCTGGCCTTATTTTAATTGGGCTAGGACAACAACCTGTTAAGTCGATGAGCTCTTTTTTTTTCTTTTTTTTTTTTTGTTCCTTGTAAGGCCAAAATCGGATTACAACTACGGATGGCAACGAATCGGTTATTCACGATTTTTTGTAAAACCAAAACTGAAACTGTTTAGCAAACCGAAAATCGAAACCGACGGATTTAAAAAATTCATATCCAAAATCGCAACCGACAGGTTTTTAAAAACCCGTGAATAACCGAAACCGAAACCGATTACTTAAAAAGAATCAATTTAAATAGAAAAAATGTCCAAATTTATTATTAAAAAAAATTAATTTAAATGTAAAAAAAATCTAAAAATACAAAAAATCACAATTTATACAATAAACTCAATATAACACAATTTATTTATTTGTGTTATATTAGACTACTAGATTAGGATGAGTACTACTTTTATTATTTTTAAAAATTTAAGCATTTATTTTATAGATATACATGTGTCTAATATATATATATATATATATATATATATATAAATATATAAAATAATAAATAATAAATATACTATTTTATTATATATATTATATACATGTGTATAATATAATATATATATATAATAAAATAATAAAATACTAATCGGGTTTCGATTTTTTTTAATATCAAAAACCAAAATCTATTGATTTATCCATCGGTTTTGCTTTATAAAATTCAAAACCTAACAGTTTCCCCATCAATTTTCATTATCGATTTTTTATCGGACGGTAATCCATCAGTTTCGGGTACAGCGGGTACCCGTTGCCATCCTTAATTACAACCAATCAAATAAGGAGGTGTTTCACCCTTATGATCTTTCTTTAACAAAACTAAGAGTGGGCGAGGAATGTCTTCTACTGTATGATCGTCAAACAGTCATTAAAAAGTATAACTAGCAAGTCAATTTACATAAAGATTTGCCTCTCTATAAACATGTACCAAATATAACCTGGCATTTTCTTGTAACATTCTTTCACAATGTTTAATCAACCATCTGAGAGGACTGGTAGGAGGTGTTTGCCACTTAATCAAGCTAATCACCAACTGCGAGTCCGATTCTATGGTGAGCTTACGAACTCTCATCTCGATCGCACGCTTGAGCCCTTTGTGAAGAGCAATGAGTTCAGTAAAGTGTGTTCACTTCTATAAGTCTTTGTGGCATTAATCTTTTTATTTTATTTAACTAAAAAATAAGAATTGACTAATCACTAACAACCTGAACTAAACACAACTTAAAGCTTGGAGCTTCTCATAGGATGAAGGCAATTCGATGATAGCTAATTTAGAGTAGTCTAGGTTATCTTCATAAATTCGTGCTCTTTGTCCCTTATGTTACTCAATTTGGTTATTATTTACTTAAGCGAGACTTCTATTCTTTTGTCTCATTTTGATTATTTTTCATTCATTTTTAACCCCGTTCACACCCCCGAATCACTCTATCATTGTTTAGAACTTCCGTTGCACCAAAAATATTTAAATTCAAATCAATCCAATATATGCAATGTACAAAAAAAAAAAAAAAAAAGATACAAACACATAAATAATGACTCCATCATCTAATCATTCCGTACTTCCAAAATTGATAAATTAAATAATAACTCAATGATATCCGTACAAATTGTTGGCCAATGGAAAAACAAAAACTCCTATTACTCGACCTTTGGATTCTTGAAAGAGTAAAATCAGATTATTATATATATTCTCTCTAACCTTTGTGCTTAAGAATGAAATTCCATTAGCCTAGTAATTAACATAATCTTAGGGCCCAAAAAGATTTGTTTGTTGTCTTCAATTGACTACTACCTACCAATGTTTAAGGTCACAAATTAAAGACACTTATGAGATTTAGGAAGGTTATAAATTTTCCTTTTTTGGATCATTTGGAAGGTTAATTGATTGAATGAAAGAACCACCTAGAAGTACTTATAAGGTTTTGGGTTGCACCATATAATGAGAAATTTGTTGATGGACTACTATATTTCCATAACTCAATGCAAGGGTGGGAAAATAACTATTTACATAAGGTTGAAAATAATAAATGAATGCAATAAATTCATCTCTAATAGTTTAAATTTTTAGATGATGTGGTAATCCAATATGGTATTAGAACTAGGTTACCAAACGATTTTAGGATCAAGTCTTGGTACAATTCATTTAAAACATTCAAAATGTTCACATGTAAGGCTTAAAAACAAATTCGACTGCACATGTAGGCCGTATTAAAGATAAAAAATAAATATAATAAACTCATTTTTAAGAGTTTAACATTTTAGATGAGCTAGTCATTTAATACAAACAAGTGATCATTACTAATACTTGAAATCTAAATATAGAAGAGACCAATATGGTCTCATTACTAAAAAATTCCAGGATGGTAACACGATCACATGATTAACCAATATATAAGCTCAGCTTGATTATTTGTGTTTTTCTTCTGCAAAGGAAATCTTTCTTCTTTTTTTTCTCAAAAGTACTTTGAATATATATATATATATATATATATATATATATCCAACAACTTGTAATATCAAAATAGAAAAAAGATCGAAAAATCGGATCGAATTATATAGCAAGCTGATCTTTAGCTATAAGAAAGTGTTTGATCGCTAAGGTTATAAGCTGGTCAAAATAGTTTATTAGATGTTTTTGAGCTTATAAACATATTATAGGTGTTTGGTAAAAAAAACTTTAATTTTAAGCTCAAAATGAGTTTTTTTCAATAGTAAATCACCCTAGTTAATTTTTAGTTTATAAGTTCCTGAAATTCATATGAAGTTGATCGAAAAATTTAGTTTACTAGCTTATGTACTTTTTATTATTGAATTTTGAGTTTTCAAATTTTACAGCTTTTAATACGTAATAGAAATGCTTATAATCTCTTAAATCATATGAACTCTTCTTTTTTCTTTTTTCTTTAAGGAATGCTAAGTTCAACTTATAAGCTAACTGGTCAACTTCAAAGTCTAGATGTCATCTTTCTTTTTCTTTACATTTTCTTCTTCTAATTATGATCTATCCCAGACATGGTCAGCTCCCATGTGATATGGCCGGGCTTGCAGAGCATATTCTTGTGATTTTTCAGTTACTACGGTTAAATGTTATTCATAACGTAATAATATTATGGGTTGATAAAAGAAGAAAAATAAGTTTTCATTGGTGAATACTTTTTTAAATATTAATACAAAATTATTTCGTTATACCTATATTACAAGTTATCATTATCAAATTTTATTTATAACGTAATTATAATATAATGAGCAAATTCATTTCCACTTCTGCTCCCATTTTTTTTATACTTTTCTCTTTTTATTGTATCTTTTATGTATAGTCAAGAAAATTGTCCAATTCGTTAATGGGGACAAAATGTAGGCCAGAAGTGTCCATGGAAGCACCATATGACCAATCATTACCACTAGAGACCTTGAGCATTTTGGCTGACTGGCTGTAATGGATTACTTCTATTACCCCTTGAACTAATATAAGTTTTTTTTGAATGATGTTTAGAAGAATGCTGTTTTTTTTTTATTTTAAATGACGTGGAATTTAGTTGATAGAGTCTGATCATCAAATTATACAGTAAAATTCGACCACCGACTAATAAATCCCCGAGTATAGCAGTGCGTTCTTATACATACATCAGGTCAGTTAAGAGTAGAACTCTCAAAATAGTGGAGAGTGTCAAATCTGCAATCTTACAATAACTATTTTACCATACTACCGCTAGACTATACCCTTGAAGACTAAAAAATGTTGTTATATATCAAATTCAGTGTCTTCAACACGTCTTTTAATGTGCAAACAAATTTTTTTGAATTACATAAATAATTAGATGAAACAAAAATGACAGAATTTGAACTCAGAACTCTTTTAATAACATGATTATGATACTTCTAACCATTGCCTTATGCATTTCAATATTTTAGTGTTCTATCTTCTATTTTTATTTAGCAATGAGTTAAATTTATTTTCATTCTTTAAATTTATCAATGGGGTAGGGACATATATTAATGCATGTTGAAATTCCAATTCTCCAACATGAAGGACCATGATTTTTGCTATATTGGAGTAGTCACTTTCTCGAAATTATTTAGCCATACACATCCAATTAATGATTACACTGCTTGCTACACCATCCCCATTAGCAACCATATGACAAACTCGAGAATTTTTCCCAAGTTACAGTCTCCATAAAATTGACTCAAGCACCAAAGTCTATAATAGTTTGGAGTTTTGCTTTGAAATAGCTCTAAATTAACTATTTCTTATGACTATTAGAATCCTAGGTTCTTTTTCTTTAGGAACGTGATTGTCCTTGTATTTTTTCTTTTATTACAAAAAAACACGTTTGAAATTAAGTTTTTCAGACTCACATTGAGGCTCAAATTCTATACTCTATCTGAAAGAGACATGATTCAGATTAGATAAATATAAAATCTACTGCGACTGGCCTCACGTGAATATAATAATGTCTCCATTGATTCTCTTATCCAACACATTAATAAATCATTTATTTACATTTTAAATACTTCACCGCTAAACTAACCGTGTTGATTAACCCTCCTTGTATTTAAACCTTTAATGGCATCTATCTAATAGAGTATTTGAGTTAATTTGAACCCTCTCCTGTGTTGATTCCCTCGTTTTTTTTAAGTATCCTACAATAGGTCATTTGAATAACCTTGGAAACTTTATTAGTGACGCATATATAGGACAATGAAGTTTCTAATGGAGGCACCAAAAAGCTTTGAAGTTGACAACTTTGTGCCACCTTTTCTTGTTAGGTTCAAAGGTGACGATAAGTATAGAGCACTTCCAAAATGCCATTGTCGAATATGTGTTATATAACTATATAACTATATACATATATTATTATTATTATTATTATATAGTAGTGTTTGTTGTCAACTTAGATAGAATAAACCATGTATTTCTAAGAAAATGAGGTATCGTTTTAATCTGTCCTTCACAAATTGGAACAATATAATTCAGTCGATGATCATTAATTTGTTTATATAGCCGCTCTTTGCACCAATTATTTACATTCTATTAATCTAATGATGTTGAAAGAAGACCAATCAATTTGTGAAAACAAGTTCTAATCTTCTTCCATTACCCATAATGAATATTAAATCTTTATATAATGTGTCCATTCATTATTGGTTAATTAAGAGTAAATGAACGTCGTTATCTATTGGCACATCTACAAGTTGCGAATGTGGCGAAACTATGAATTTGAGCCAAGTACAAGGCTAGCTAGTTGTGTAGAAGATGGAGATTTTTTTCACATAAAATATCCAAGAATACATGGCTCTCATTTAAAGTAATGTTCGGTCAATAGCGGATCTATAATTTTTTTGATGGGACCCAATAATAGAATTAGGACTCAAAATCAAGGTATGCACTTATATAATGAGAGGGTTCAAGGTGTGCATCCATACAGCGAGATGGTTCAATATAAGAATTTTTTTTTACAAAAAAAAAATTCTTTTTTTAAGTTAAGGATGTGCACACCTTCATTACAAGGTGGCTCCACTGCTAGTGGGAGTGGGACCTATAATATATAATTTCATAAGTATATTAATATTTTTTAAGTAGATAAGACTAAAATCAATGCATATATATTTGAATAAATATTTAGGATCAAGGATAAAAATGAAAATAAATAGGTATTTTAAAAAAATTGTTGAGTCGTCCAGTAAAAACTGTAGCTCCCAACTGTAACCATGAATTGGATCCGCCCATGTGTTAGGTGATGCGGTGATTTTGAGACATTTGACCACTGCGGCCAAGAAAAATCTCAAAATAACGAACTAATTAAAGGTCATTAATTATGATACTTGTTAGAAAAATTCTTGCTATAAAAATTTTAAAGCTTTTTATCCACTAATGGATAGATACCTCATTGATAATACGTAAGAAGGAATAACATGCGTGCAAGTCAATATTTTTCTAAACGCAGAATGTCTTGTTATAATAATATGGACAAAGTACAATTTGTCAAAAAACAATGTTTAATGACAATAGTGAAAATTTAATTATTTGTAAAGCAAAGAGGGTTACAAACTAGACACTAATATAAAATTGCCATAATTACAATATCAAAAAGAAGAGGAAAGATGGTGAATTAAGTATGCAAAATGGGGAAGAACTTATCCCATTTGAGCCAATTACAAATGGATGACCTCATGAGAGAGTAGAAAGAAGAGGAAAGAAATATTGGTTGTTTGGGTGGGGAGGAAAGTGGAGACATAGCACACATGCATGCTCCAAGTGATGTTACAAAGAACATTAGCATATATGTAATACGAATTTACAATATTTTCTTAGTAACAATCATAAAGAGATTAAGTAAATTTGGTGATAAAATTAACGAGTTAAATGATTTTTGAATAAGTTTGGATGACTAGTGAAAGTTATAACCCTACATATTTAGATACATAGATCCGCCCTTGCATGCACGACAAATGCTCAAATGTTGAAAGCAAGCCTAATAAGGTGAGCAGTGGTTTCATGACATTTTGCATGGAGAATCAAATATATTTGGAATAAACGGAAACATGCAAAATTCTGTTTTAACATATTGTTTTAGCATTAGCATCTTGAAATTCCACTGCATGCTCGAATACATTTTATTCCTTGTGCAAATTGCAAAAAGAAAAAAAGAACAAAGAAACGATATTCCAAAGCTAGAAATGACCTAATCTTTCCAAAATCTAAATGGTTCCACCGCTAACATCTGAAAATCTCCAATCTAGAAGCTGATAAAAAGAAACACAATAGTTTTTCAAAAATAATATTCACCAAAAAGATATACAAAAGTTTTAAAAAATAAAAAATAAAAAGTAAAAGTGACGAACACTTGTCAAGATTACAAATTTTTTTACCAAACTGTGCAATTTCTTTTTACTAAGTAAGTAAGTATTTCATTAAGTTTCAATTCCGATTTCATGAAAATGTTTAATCAAGCAAGATGTACGAGGCCAAATTGCAGTATATTACTCCTATGGAAAATTATTCTATGAGCAGATCACGACATGATATGTATGTTTACTTATTGGCATCTAATTAACTAGATGTAAATCTTCGAATATTCAGAGAATATATAATATTTATGGCTAATCTGGTGAGCCGACTCAAGCTTAGAGAAGCAATTTGAGGGTTTTTGGCTTAGCTTTAAAAAGAGAGATGATCCACTACCATATTTTTATATGTTGAACACCTAAAACTATGCAAATAGGTGAAGTGACTTTAACTGTTGCATATGATTTTGTAGTATATGGTTCCGTTTCAAATTCTTTTAGTAAAGGTTTTTTTTTTATAATTTTAAAACCTCTCCTAAAAAGTATTTTTATGAGCAATTATTAACAAGAAAATGATTTTTGAAAAAAAGAAAAATTTGATAGTTGCAAAATGTTTTAACTTACACAATGTTAAAAAGGTGTTGCAAGAAGACATTTATATATTTTTTTTTTGGTCGAGCAAGAAGACACATTATTACAACAGTTTTTTTTTTGCTTATAATTATAATCGTTTTTTATTTTTTTTAATTGAAATGTTACAAAAGAGCTAAATTGTTTTAGTATCATAAGCATCTTGTGCTTATACGCCCTTTTTAGTGCTTTTATTATTTGGGTTAAGATTTCACAATTATGTATTTGCATTGGGTGAAAGTGGACCTAATGGATATGACGTTATAATCTCAAAAAATCTTCAACAATAAGTAGGGACTGATCAGAAGAAACCAAAGAATCTATAATTAATTTTAAGAAACTAATTAATTTAGGAGGGGCCAACTACTTAACTTTCAAATTTTTTTTTATAAATTTATGTAAAAAATAGAGGTCAGAGAGTACCTATGTTTGAAAATTAATTAAAGAGGGCCATGGGCATCCACTAAAATTACATTGTTTAGCTATTGGTAGCAAGGGAAGCTTCAACATAAACTCAAAAAGTGATTATAAGCACTTATTTATATTGCTTTTACGTAATGCAATCGGTTCATCTTGTGAAGTGCTCGAGGTCTTTTCAACCAACTCATAAATTAATTAAGCCAAATTCATTACTATGGTAATTACCTAGGGCATATGTTATTCATGTAATTGCATTTTTATTAACTTTTTTTACCTTTTATTTTGATAATGCTTAGAATTAAATATAAACCTATTTCAATATATATATAAAAAAATAAAAATAAAAATTAGAAGATGATGTGGGATAAATCCCGACCCGAGGTGAAGTTACTATTTTACCCCGTTAGAGCATATATATTCTATCTGTGCCCGACCCGATGTCGGGGTCACCATACTTCACTTCGGCATATGAATCTGAGGTCGGGTTCTCAGATTGTCTCATAGACTTCGGAAGAATGGTTATAACAGAATTTGACACAATCCCACTAAATCAGAGAAAGATTCATTCAGTAAGGTATAAATACCTCATGCACCATCACAGAAAAGATAACTCATATTCACTATATACTTTTTAAATTCTTATCTTTCTTTCATATCAAGATACTAACTTAAATATCGAACTAATTACGTAGAAAGACCTCACGCCTATTTTTTGTGCACATGACCAGCTCGGGGTTGTGCTCCATTTTTTGCCTTAATAGATGAGATATTCCAACCTTAAGGTGCATAAATAACCTTGTAGGATACTCAGTTAATGAAGTTTAAGGAAATATTCTCCACTTGCATGAAAAGTTCTTCCCTCATGCCACAAAACAAAAATAAACCCACATAATGTGAGAGGATCAGATGATTGTTGGCTTCGTAGAAGACCAAGTCCTCTTGCCTTACCAATGCATAATGATTTGTCAAATCAAAAGACCCTAGTGAACTTTAGGGTCATACAATTTTTTTATATGTAATAGAGGCCTAAAATATTTTATATTATTTAAAAAAATATACATGAGAATTGTTCTTGACACCTCTATTTCATAATGACCAAAGTTATACTCAATTAATGACAAATATAATCTCAACCATGCCACCAAAATTTTGATTTAATGATAAAGTTACTCATTTATTTATTAAAAATTACAAGATTAATTATTACTCGTTATATATATATTGTACAACTATAACCCTCTATCCATGTGATGCAAGCGTGTCTTGAACGAGCTTGAGGTGACAGGCTATGCCAATGCCAAATGCCAATTGAGTGGGAACCCCACTTTGATGTATTTTGAAAGAAAATATAGTCAACATCATGCCACCATGTCCCTCAGTTTACTTTGTTCCTCTCCAATTGAAGCCATAATCTGCAGTCTCCCTCCGTACGTAACACTCGCGTCATCTTTCTCGGTTCCCAGTCCGATCATCTCTCCTACTTTCAAAACGGTTTTTCTTTTATGAGACAGTGATAAATTTATTACAGTCACGTACACTCAATACGTGATTAGAGAAATAAATTGGACTTGACACGTGACAGTAGGATCCATTACATTTAATGTGTAGTAATTCATTTAATTTAAATAACATAAGAAAAAGTCTATTACACTCTTGCACATGTGACATTGTGGGCCCTTAACATTTAATAAGATCATATTGAAATGATATGGTGTGCAAGGCCAAATGTCCATTATATTCCATATTAAATGAAAATATTCATTACGCCCTTGTAATATATATTTTAAAATATATCAATAAAGATAAAATAATAACCAAAATTATTTAATTATCCTTATTATTTAAGGAAAATCTTTTTTATTATTATTTTTTAATGAATTTTTTTTTTTTTTTTATTCTTCTTCCTCCTCCACCTTCTACCTTCCATCTTCCACCTTCCACCACCACCAAACACCGCCACAGAACACACACAACACACAGCACATACACACCCCCACAACACACAGCACACACACACCCCCACAACACACACACAACACTCACAGCTGGAGTCGGTTGACCCAAACCCACCACCCACAGCCGGCTGCCGACAGAGCCTAATCCTATCAACTAGAATTCTAAGCACCATACAAGAAAACTATTTAAGTTATAACATCTTTAAATGAACTCTGAAATTAAGCAAGCCTTCCCCAATCTTTCCAATCTCCATACTCCCAAAGGATGTACTGAAAGTGAGTACATAAAACACACAACACACAACACACAACACACACACACACACACCCACAACACACAACACACACACACATGGCACACACAACACTCCGGGCACCAAATCCTCCACCCCAAACTTTAAAATCGCCACTTTGACAAAAAAAACAAAAAATAAAAAATCCAAATCAACACCACCTACTAGCGCCGATGTCACCCCAAATCCACCACTCCCTCACATCGACATCACCCCCAACTGTACGTGCTATGCTTTTTTAGTGTGTGCATGGGTGCGTGTGTTGGTGTGGGTTGTTTTGTGTTGTGTGCCTGCTGTGTGTGTTGTGTGGTTTTGTGTGTCAGTTGGTGGTGTTGGTGTTGATGTTGGTAAAAAAAGAAAAGAAAAAAGCCGAATTTGAAGGTAAAATGACTGATTGTTTTTCTAATAATTTTTTCATCTTCTTCTTTGTGGTGGTGCTTACAAGTAGGGGTGGTGGCTGCCATGGTGAAGATGTGGTGTCGTGATAATGGTGGTAACGGTGATGGCGTTTGGTTTGTGGTGACGGTGTTTGGTTTGAGAGAAGGGGAAAAGGGGTAGGGAGAGAAAGTGACAAAATACTTTAAAAAAGTTGAACATTAAATTAGTATGTGAGTCTTACAAACATTTAATAAAGTCAGGGATAAATTAGTAATTACACATTAATACTAAATTTTTTTAAAAAAGGTTTTCAGTCCACGTCAGCCAGGTTGTCAGTCCACGTCAGCTTCTTTGAATTGGGTATGACCTCATTTATTATTTGTAAAATTCTTCCACGTGCTGCCACAGCCTCATGGAAGAATTTTCCCTTTCGAAAAAATTCTTACACTAGTCCAACAATAAAAGAGAGAGTTCAAAACATTTAATATTTTGAACGTCTTTATTTAGTGATATGGATTTTATCCGTACGTGGAGTCTACAAGTTTAAAAAAGTACTTCAAAATGTTTACGATTAATTGAGTTATAACACAAACAGTAGACCTCTCATAGTGTCATTCTCGCTTATGTCTGAAAAGGTTAGATTATTGTTGGTCTGATGGAAGACTTTCTCTTATTTTTGTTTGGTTCTTTGAAAAAGGTTTCGGTTTAGTTGTTAAACCATGCATTTAGTTAGTTGAATTATCTCTTTTAAGTTTGAAATATTAGTTAAAATCTTTTTAAATATTTTAACCAATAATTCGATAGCCGGGATAAAAATCTCTCTCTAAAAATATTTAAAATACTTCATTAATTTCATTAAATGAAATACTCATTCCTGAAATTTTTATACTTATATTAAAATCTGCACCTGGCCGCTAACCTATAGCTCATTGCTATATTAAAATAGGAATGCAATATGGAATTATTTTCATCAATAGTCCTTATACTTTCAAAAAAGTCATATTTAATTTTTTTATGTTTGGATTTGCATATTTTTGGTCCCTTTAGCTTTGTCCCCTTTAACTATTTTTTTTTATCTTATTTTTTCTAAAATTGTTTATGAATTAATGAAGCGCGCTTGAACGTGAAAGAGAAGAGAAAGAGACTTAACAAGCAAAAAGAATTAGCAAAAATTAGAAACCAAGAAGACCACCATATAGGGAGTGCCAGTTTGATGGATGTTCCTGGCACTTTTAGAGGGCTAAAATTAAATATTTCACAAATTTGAATGAATTAAGTTTTTTCTTTTTTTGTCGAAAATGAATTAAGTTATAAGTTACTAAAGGCAAAATCTTTATTTTTGAAAAGTTTAGAGGAAGAGGAGGCACAGCCTGTGCCCACAAAGTTTCTATTGCATTCTATTTTTTTTTAAAGGAGATCAATAGTGGTTTCGCACCTTCTAATTTAAATGTAAAGACTTAAATATAGTAGGAACATCACCATTTAACTTTTCGGATAAAGAGGTATTTAATAACATCAATGAATACACATACACGCGTGTGCACACACACACACATATATCTATATAGTGTGTTTATGTATATAATCAATGATTTCATTAACTTATATTGTTATGTGCATAACAATATTACTAGTATATTCTATTCTTGGTTAGACATGAGCACTTGCTTTTGAGCATGTTAGTTAACATACCTAATATATTTATGAAAACATGCACGTTTAGAAATAGGCTTATGTTTCTAGTGTTGTAAAATTTTCTATCTAAATACATATATAGCATTGAAAATCAAACAAATATTTAGAAATATAGAACTATCGATGCCATTTGATGACTACTTATGCATCTATTGTCAGCTGAACCTCCATTATCAACCCATACCCCCCAAAATATATATATACAACACTTATATATAACACCATGTACGTCCAATAAATTTATGTTCCCTTACCTACAATATAGTATGCCAAAGTTTTGGTACTTCAATGAAAAATTTACAAAAAGAATCAAAAAAAAAAAAAAAAAAAAAAAACCATTATATCTTAGGGTAGTCACTAATTGTATAATTTACTAGTCTAATTAACAATCTCACTTTAATAGATAATGGATAAGAAAAGGTACCTTAAATTATGCAACCGTACAGAATGGCTCTTTACTTTGCAATCTAGAATAATGCTTACCTAGTTTTTATGTGCAATGGTTTAGTTTATGGGATGTTAATTTGTCGATTCTAGAACGAACTTTGATCATAAATTAATAATTTGTAATCTGTTTATAAAGATATTCTACCTTTTGTAAATGAACAGGCAGACTCCGTTGCAGGCCGACCATGGATTTCATGCCGGGACGGATCTAAGTGTGAAATATTTAAACTTACAGTTTTTACTAATCTCATAATATCGTTCAAAATATTTTTAAAATTTTTGTTTCAAATATCACTTAGCTCACGCTATTCTTTAAATTTTGCACTTTAAAATTATTCATTTTATTAATAAAATATTTTAAATATGTCTCAAAATTTCACGATAAATTACTTCTAGTTTGCTTCTCGTTCTTATCCAACTATTGAGTTGTTGCATAATTAACCGTTGCATAGTGGGGAATCACCAAAACTGATAACACAAACTTAAAAAGGCACTTTAAGAATATTGAATTCGATTAAATTAATAGCATAAATAAATCTCTACGATGGTAAGTTGCTGGCCCTAGATTTGCAAAGACTTTTTTGTTAAAATTGTGATCTCTCTAATCAAATTGCTAGTGGCCACCAGTTATATATTGATTGGCAACTAATCCATTAAAATAAAGCAAATAATGGTGAACCACAACCTTAACAAAACAATACACCTTTTTAGTTCATTTTTGTAATAATTTAATTATATGCATACGTACTTAAGATGATTATTAGATGAAGAACAGTTTAAAGTGTTTTTACATGATTTGTCATTAGCGTGCGTTTTTGTTAGGTGCGAGGAAATAATATTCTAGTATTCTAGACATATGGTGCATGATAACGTGGGCAACAAATAATATTTTAATGTTTCACAACGTGATATATACCAATTCTATTAACGTCTATTTTTGCTCCCTTCTTCTTACACCTAGTTTGAGTTAGTTAGTTTTTTTTATTTATTTATTGTACCATGTTATCGTGCTTCAGCAAATTCTACTATTAGGTTCCGTATTTATGAAAGAGCGTGTAGGTACCAAGAGGCATATGCATTCATGCAGTCCCCATTTAATTCAATTTTTTTTTTTTCCGATATGTGTATATTTTAGAAATTTTTGGTCCGAAAAATTAATTTAACTTCCATTTTAAAAGTTTATTAATATATAAGCGTTAATTTGTGTAATTTAGTCTTCATTAAACAAAAATCATGGATACGCTTCTTATAGGTGTTTGTGTGTATGATCAGGGAGAAAGAGAAGAGAGGTAGTGTATGTTGCATGGTTTTGGTGAGACACCGTCCAAGAGACATAAAGAGCGATCAGCCTCCAAAATTTGTATAACAATGCCTTGATCATTCTGTGATTTTCTTAATTTGGATTATAAATATTTTCGGAACCAATAAAGCGATTACAATTATTCTTGGTTCAAACCATTATTATAAGGAAATGCAACTTTGGGTTAAATTTAAGGATAATTTACCGAAATGGTCTTAGATCTTTTTTTTTTATATATATATTTAAGTTTCCTATCTTTCATTTTGGACAAAATGGTCTCTCATATTTTATTTTGGTGACAATCGTTAGTCTTTGGAGCAAAATCCGTCGAAAAAATAACGTTAGTAAGCACGTGGATGATATGTGACCGCAAAATTCATAAATTTTCAAGGGTAAAATTGTCACACAATAAAATATAAGCATCTTAAAATTTATGTATTTTGCGGTCACGTGTCATTCACGTACTCACTAACATTATTTTTTGACAGATTTTGCTCCAAAGACTAATAAATGTCACCAAAATGAAAGATGAATGATTATTTTGTCTAAAATGAAAGATAGATGACTTAAATATCAAAAAAGGTAAAGATCTAGGACTATTTTGATAAATTACCCTAAATTTAATGAATTTATCTTTGTGTGCAGACATGAACGAATCTAGAATATTATATCATTGAGACTAAGTGATTTTGAAAACTAAATCTAGTAAATTGTGGGGCTAAGTGTAATTCAAACAAAAAGTATCAAAATATTTTAATAGTGTTTTAAAGTATTTTATGGAATTAGTAGTAGGGGTTATAGCTCCGCACGTTTAGTGGACATATAAACTAAATAGTCAAAAACATGTTAAGGAGACGAGGTTAGAGGGGAAGAGAACATTATCTCAATTGATTCTTAATAACCCTTCCATGCGAGAAGTTTAAAAAGAATAAAGATGTACTAAAATTAATTCCATTCACAAAACATCATTAAGACAATAAAGGTTCTTTTTTTTTTTTGTTGACATTTAGACAATTTAATGTCTAACATTTTTTTTTTCAAAGTATACAAGTGATTCATTTCAATCGAACTCCGAATATACAAAAAGTTCTCATTAAGAAAAAAACAAATTAAAAGTGGATTCTCTAGCGATAAATACAACAACATGTTGTTACTTGAGATGCATTAGATAGCATATAACACAAACTTTTAATCCATATGCCCTACATAAAGAAGAAATAATATTCTTCAAGGTTTTTCACTGTCTGCTAATAATTGCATACAAGGATATATTCTTTTGCTAGTATTTCAATCTTCAACAGTTATTTTTCTCCCAATAACTTTTTTGATTTGCATGCACTGACATAACAGTGAGAATCACTATTTGATTCGAGTATATATATATGATAGCTCTAATTTTATCTCGGAATATGGAAGCTCATGTCCCGTCAAGTGCTACACAGTGGTGGAACTCGAAACTTAAGGTCAAGGTATACACTCGTGGAGTAAGAAAAATTAAGATTAAAAGTGTCCAATATAATGATTTTTTAAAACCAAAAAAACTCAAGTTGAAAGTGTGCACAACTTCATTCTCAAGTAGCTCTGCTACTGGAAATTCAATAATAGCCTAGTAGTGGATTACTCTCTCTAACAATTGGGAAACCAAACCCGAATTTTAGAGGGTGTGGGTTGAAAAAAAAAAAAGTGGCACTACAATCCCACAATCTTTTCAGCTTTGCCCAACTGAGGTCTTCTAGCATTCCATGATACTAATAAATTTGTCAATGTCAATTCCTCAAGAGAATCACATATAATTGATACTAATAAATTTGTCAATGTCAATTCCTCAAGAGAATCACATAAAAATTATACGAGTAACACTACAAGAAAACAAGGATATAGACATAAGATGTATAATTGAAGATAATACTTTAGTCCGCAATAAAAACAGCTAGTGAAAGTCTAAATGATTATCGACTATGAGTTTATTATCTTGCAGTGATAACTAATGCAAAATGTCACAATCACAATTTTTTTTTTATTACAACACTTAAAACTATTGTAAAAAGACTAAAGAATATTGTAAAGTAATTTTGACCATTGCAAATTCTCTATTGTACATAACATTTTTTTTTATAAATAATAAGCAACAATTCAAAAAATAATTGTAATTAAACTATAATTTTTAAATCGTTCCAAATAAGTAATCTCATGAACAATTATTAACCAAATGTAATAAAAAGAATTATAACCATTGCAATAAAATAAAATCATTGCAAAAAGTTTTAGTTTATGCAACGGTTTTTTATCATTGCAATAAAATATCTATTGCAATTGGATTTTTTTTAATTAAAGTGTTGCAGAAGAACTAAAATGTTGTATTATGCGTATGATGAAAAAAGACATAGAGAGACAAAAGAACATAGCAATTGGAAACGATCGATATTATTGAGATTGTAAATCATAAACTCAATAATTTCGATCGAAATTAACGGGTTTTTTTTCACAAACTCAATACTTTCAATGGTTAAATTTTCCAAGAAGGAAAAGGTTTATTGGACCATGCAATCGTTGATTATGCATCGTCACTTGACCATTATCAATATCACTCATAATGTTATAATTTAAGAGTAGAGAAGTCATTTTGTTTCAACAAGACGAGCTAATTAGTCAAGTAAGTCAACTTATCAAATTGCTTAAACTGATAAAGAAAGAAAGCAAACCAGATTGAATTACATCGAAGCCTGACTCAGCTCCTTGGATGTTTGTCTGAATTCAGGTACTTTAAATAACCTATTATATTATTTGACAAAAAAAGAAAAAAAGAAAAAAAAAACCTATTATAGAATAAACATTGTTACGGGTCCCTTTTATCCATAGTGGAGTGCCCTTTGAGTCATCAAATTCTTATTAAAATAGTCATCAAAATTTTCATGTCTTATAATAATTTCTACCTTTTAATTAACCCAGATTTCGTCATCCATTAACAAGAATATGTGATTGGTCGTAGGAGTTTTAATAATGATTCTGAAATTGGCTAGGCATTTCTCAGATGACTCTTCCACGATTGACTTTCCAACTATTTTATCGTTTTACATTTTTTGAAAAAGTGTAATTTCAAGAAACACGATCCGTTATGTATAAGATATAATTCAAGTTAATCAAATATAAAGTCTAACTCAAAGAAAATTAGTTGTTTAATTAATTCGAATGCGAGAAGTGAACAAATCTTTACCCCTCGGAGTTCATTTTACTTTTTCTTCATGCAAAACATTTTTCAAAAATTACATCCACCTCTTTACAGACACTTCTTCCTCACAAGCTTTTACATATGATCTTAAACCATAATCCAAAAACTCAAATTTCATTGAAATTTCATATCTTGCATGGCCTTATGTTTCATTGAAACAACTTGAAGTATGCTCTAAACTATGGTATGGTCTGGTTTCATCAAAACTACCATTTTTTTTACTGGGTACGAATATTGAAGTCAATAATTTTATCTCTTGGTATGAATATTTAAGTTTTCAAAGAGGAGTTTGTTGTATTTATTTGTGTTTAACACGTTTCTCATGTGTAAGTTAGATAATTTTTTATTGAACCTTGAACATAATTTTATAAATGGAGTGACGGTAAATAATTTTAAACCTAAAAGTTTTCAGTACCTAGGCTTTGAAACAATATTAAGTGATCATTTCATTTAAAAGTTTAAATGGTTAGATATGCCCCTCTCTAACCGTTTAAACTTTTAAATGAGGTGATCACTTAATATTCACGAACCAATGGTCTCGATCTAACATAATTGACAAAAATAATCCATGGAGTGTTAGCCACGAGAATAAGCTAATATAAGGGAACTTACATAGAAACAGCACTAGTAACTAGATGCATACATCAGGAATTAATTCCAGGTTAATTCCTAATTAAAACTATCCACAGTGCAAGATTCAAAAATATATTTCACCTGCACGTACGAGGGCATGCAAATATAATAACTCATCTCTAACAATTTATTATTTTAAATGAGGTAGTAATTTAATATGATATCAAAGTCTCGTTACTACTCACTTATAAACATTAAAACTTTTCAGGTGCAAAATTTAAAAATAAATCATGCCTGCACATTTAGAGGCATATGATTATAATAATCCCTCTCTTAGAGTTTAAAACTTTTAAATAAAATAATACTTTAATACATATGAAAAAGTGATATATAACTATGCTCGTTTTAGTTTTTGCTTCCGTAAGCGCCTGATACTGCTACTCTTTGTGCTAAATTTGGCCCACACCTCAACCCTTCCCCCCTCTATAAATCCCTCTATCCATCATGCAATGCTCCAATACCCTCTCAACTTCTTAAAAAATTTGACCTTAGCACCATACAACCTTAATACAAACATAGTCAACCATGATTCCATCTGAAGTAATCTCAGGAATCTACAACAACTTCACAGCTGAAAACTCATCTTCTAATTTTCCAGCAAATTTCAACATCATCCAAAACAACATACCAGGCTTACCAATGTTCCAATTCAGCAGATTCTTAACCAACTTACCAAACTACAATCAAGATTTCACTCCACAACCCTCATCTGTCAGCAACAACTCAAGCACTTCTGATGAAGCTGATGATCATCAGCTTAACATCATCATCGACGAAAGAAGGCAACGGAGGATGATATCGAATAGGGAATCGGCGCGAAGATCGCGGATGAGGAAGCAACGACACCTTGATGAGCTCCGGTCCCAAGTTGTACAACTCAGGACTGAGAACGGCAATCTTGTGGACAAGTTGAATCAGTTCTCAGAGTGCCATGACAGGGTTGTTCAGGAAAATGTTAGGCTTAAAGAGGAAACTTCAGATCTTCGACAAATGCTTGCTGAAATTCAACTTAATCGCACGTTCGATGCTTTGAAAGAACTAGAACATGTTCCATGTAACACAGCTCTAGTACCTCACAAAGAGTGAAAGATAGAGACATGTTTGAATTTTGATGTCTACTAATTTTGCTCTTTTGTACTATTGTGTTTCATATGAATGTTAATCAGTTTTTCCCTTCAGTTAAACTGCAAGAAAGTAGAGTTTGCACGTGAGATATCCAGCATCTGATATTCGTACAGTAAATGAGTGATTAAATCTTTTACCTTATCTTGCATAAGCAGTTCAAGAAATCCAGAGCTTTTCGACGTATAATTAATTATACATATTAGCTGCATATGAAAGGGGAAAAGAATAACCGAAAGAGAGGAAATCAATCAGTTATTCGTTAAAGTTTCATTTATTCAATGTCCAGAATTAAATGGGGATATGTAGCTTGGAGACTTAGAACAAAAATTCGTTTATTTGCATTAGATGATCAAAGCAGAACTTTGTAACTCCAACATTTTATCATGGACAAATCAAAAGCTCCATCATCAGTTAAGTTCAATTATCAGAACCCCGCCATATTCAGTTATAGTGGCAAAAATCAGGTCCTAGCCTTGACCCTCTTGTTTCATATAGTGAATTGGGTTTGAATCGACTTGAACTATGTGGTTATAGATCCAACTTGAACCACAAGTTACGGTATCTTTATGCATAGCGTTCCACTAACCAGAATGATTCACAAGCCTTGCCTCGATCTTCTTGATACTCTGTTGCTCTCTCGACGACTCTCTCTACCATATCAATCATGAAGTAGTCACCTGGGAGTGGATAACCGAAAAAAAAGAAGGAAAAAAGCTAATATTCCTTTGAAGAAAAATATGAGTAGATAAATTACTGTGAGAATACAAGAAAAATTGAATGAAAATAGTAGAATGGTGAGTGACTCTTAATAGCTTAGGCTCCTGTAACACAGATGAAGGCCCCATGGCAATGGCCAGTTTCTTTTTTTGCTAACAAGGAAGCATTCATACCCAACCCATTCCACGAAGATAGACAGGATTATATAACCCAATTTGTGGGTAAGCAGAGCATGCGTCGCATCGCCTATCTTAATAAGTTGAACATAAACCAGAATTCCAAGTGCTCCAAAAATATATCAGGTGAGTTAGAAACGCAACTGACAGTAGCCAGTTTTGTGTGCACAAAATAGCATAGCCAGTAGGACAAATGATGGTGGAAATAATGCTGGTCATAGTGGCTCATAATTCAGGTAGCTACTATAAGAAGTAAAACATTTGAAAAGGCAACCCACTATCAATCAACATACTGTTTACAGCTTTTTGTGAGGTTGCAAATTGGATTCAGATAGCAAAGACCAGCTTCAGGTGGTAGCTACTGAAATTGATCTAGCAATTTTTATCACACCTGGGGCCCATAACTCAGGTCCTCTTGTGAGATTAATTTTTTTAATTTTATCAATAATTATTTTGATTTCAAATCAAATAATTTAAAATAATTAACTCAATTTATAACTTAAACTCACAACACTCATAAAATTTGCACATTTAACACTCATTTGCGACTTTAAATTCTAAACCCAAGAGTTGACAATTTTCACCCACTAGTTTTCTCATATGCATTTAGATAGGCAAGTCCCATCATCTACTACTACTCTTGCTAAGAGAAAGGTAAAGTGCAAAGAATACAAGAAAACTCTCTCTTCCCCACCCTTTTTCCTCTGTAATTCCTGCACACAGCTTCAATTGAATTGTTAGTAAATCCTTTTCCAGTTCCCTTTGCATATGATGCCATATAGGCTTCATCAGGAAGACACTATTGCATGAATACTTTAGTTTTAATTGAAGTTGTTGTGGCGAGCCTAAAGAATTTGAGAATAAATGGATCTTAACACATAACTCACTATTGACCCAAAAACTTAAGTTATTGGGTCTTGAACCTATACATATATTTATTAATAACTCATTATTCTCTTAATCTTTTAATGTGGAGAAATCATTCTTTTTGCTATTTAGTTCACCATGTGAAACTTCTAACAAATCTCCCCCTTTTTACAATTAAGCCTTAACTCCCCCTTGATCCACATTCATCGCCAAGTCTTGCTCTATCGCGTTGCCTTAACCTCATACAACTTGGAGAGTATAGTCCAAGAATTATGCTTATCATGACCCTACTCCATCCTCCTATCCATGTTGTCAAGTTCCACCGAGAGTCCATCAAGATAGTCCATCATAATTTTTCGAGAGTCCAGGCCATGATCGTCTAACCATCAGCTCTGATACCAGTTTGTTGTGGCGAGCCCAAATAATCTGAGAAGAAATGGGCCTTAACACACATGTATAGAACTCATTATTGACCCAAAAGCTTAAACTATTGGGTGTTGAGCATACACATGTTTATTAATAACTCATTATTATACTAATCTTTCAATGTGGGAGAAATCATTCTCTTTACTTTTTAGTTCACCATGTGAAACTCCTAACAAAAGTCTATAAATGCATAGAGCCTTGCTAACTTTGAAAGTTAAATCTTCTTAAACGAGTGACAGTTAGATTTTCAAATTTCGCTTTAACGAACTTTAAGGACATGACAACAATAAACTCTTTTTCTTTCTTCCATGAATTTAGGTTAGAGCCCCAAGTTGATTCAAATGTTATTAAATATCTCTAACAATTTAAATTTTTATATGATGTAGTAATTTAATATAATATCAAAGTTCAATTACTAAATTGTTTTGGATTCAACAAGTCCTGCCACCCTCATTTAGAAATAAAAAAACTATCAACGTGCAAGGTTAAAAAAAGAATCTCGTTTGCATATGCGAAGACGTATTAAAAATAATAAATAAATATTTTAAGTTTTTAGATAAAGGTAATAATTGAATAAATATCGAGTTATATTTTAGTTATGTGTTTTAGGATTCTACGAGAAAACATAAACAAACAAAAAAAAAAAAAAAAAAAAAAAAAGAGAGAGAAAGAGGCCACTAGAGGTTCTCATTTGATTAGATGTGATCATTGGAATTCCAGAAATGACGTAGCAGAAAGCATCCACTTGTAGTTTCTTTAGAAATTTCCAAGCAAAGAAGGTACCACAAAGCCACTTGCTAAGTTTATCCTCATTCCATAAATTATGGAAGGAAAAAAAAAAAAAAAACTAATGATTAATAAACTTGCTAAATATTCTTGAGTAGATCTATAATTTTGACGAAAAGGGGTATAATTAAACAATCTACATCGTACTTAATCCTAAAACAACATCTTCTGCAGTCATGCACAATATAATGTTCATTATCGATAATGCTTCTTTTCTTAATGAGTATTCCTACATGAAAAAGTAATAGGTTGCCCCTAAAAATTGGGTGAGTGGTCAAATAAAGACTTATTTCTTTTATTGGGCTAGCAAGTAAAATTTTCTTTCCACAATTCAAAAACAAGATGGCAAAACTATTTACATGTAAAATTTACAAAAAGGAGAAAAGAAAAGCCTCCAAGAAACTAAACTAATATGTCACAGAGATTCCAACTGTTACAAAGATCTCTATTAAACCTATTGTTCTTGAATTTTTTTCCTATCATCATTTTATATCACACGTCATCATAAATACTTTTAATAACCTATTCAATATTTGCGAGTTCATTCATAAAAATTCTAGCATTTCGTTCACGCCATATGTGGTAAACACTAGAGTTGAACAAAAGCTTAACAATTGATGCCTGCATAGATCTCCTTTTTCCAAGATTTCAACTGTCTTGAAGGACTCTCTCCCATTGAATTCTCAGAATCTTCATTTTTACTTTTTTACCACAGTGTCTCTACACTCTACAACTAAAGAAACATTCAAATAAAGACTTGTTGTAGTCAAATGTTATAAATTCGAACCTATACTCTTTCAATAACAAATATTGTCAAAATTTTAACTGATCTCCGAACGACTTCAACCAACGCACAAAAATACCCATGGGGATTGTTATTATCTTTGAGAAACATATTTGAACCAATAATACAATAATCATTATGGACAAAAAGAGTGCTAATGGAGTAAAACAGTATGGCAGAATTTGGATAATTCTAAAAATTGATAGAATTGTTAGGATTTTACCATCACCTCTTGCAGTTGTTTGACTTGAATACAAAACCAAATTGAAGTATTGTCAAATAAGTACGAGAAGCGATGAAACATTCTCTTGTCTGGTTGTCGAATAACTTTGTGTGGCTATCGACTTGCTGTATTTTTTTCATTAGAGATTAGTTAGACCTCCCTTCAAATAAATATAAAATAAAAATAAAATACGAGAAATGTTTATAAGCACCTAAAAGAGGAATAGCTTTTAATTAAGTTTGTTGAGTAGTGTTATTTGTTTATGAGCACCATAGCTGCTTATAACCATATTTGATCAACTCATAAGCTAAGCTAAACATCCTCTTAACTTTAAAGAAATGTGTAAACCTCAAGTTGGTTCTAGAATTGCAAAACTTAATTTGGTATTTGATAACCTCCTTTACAAATTGCTTACAGGTCAGTGTTAAGCTAGGTAGGAGATTTACTGATTGTGTACTTTGATAGACCAAATTGTTTAGTTTGGAACTTCGATATGGGGATCTTAAACTAGCCTGCCATTGATTTGGCTTCTTTTGTAATTTGTATATGGAATTTAGGTTTGAATAGAGTCACTTATTTATTTAGTAAAAAAATTAGGTAGCAGTTTATTGAAATGACCGCTAAAAGTATAGCATATTGGGTAGTTAGACATTTTAAATTCAATGCTTTGCTAGTTTATTAGGTTACTTCTATTTCCTCCGCTTTACAAGCCACTCTGAATGCAGACCTACCTATTGAGATTGCTCTTTTCATAAAAGTCATATTACTTTTGGTATTCGTGGCTTTTATAGTGGTTCTTCTTTTCATTTATTATTATTTTTTAATTTAATGGAGGACTAAGCTAAACTGTACAATATATATTAAATATTATCACTTGCGAGAACTAATCTCACAGCCTCTCGCAATTACAATGAGGAACGTACCACAAGACCAAAGGCCTGCTGGTTCTAGTGGTCCTTTGTTCTATTCTTTGTTTGGTACTCGGCGATCGGTCCTCCAATCTAGTGCTGCTGTCGGTTTCTGGTCAGGGGCAAATCCAATTTTGTTGTTTTACAATTTGGGCTAGGGTTTGTATTTTAAGACTATTGTTTGTGGGCTCTAGCACAGTTTGGCCTGTTTTGGACTGACCCATTTTATTTTGGGCCTTAGCTTGTTTAACAGTCTTGGCCTATGGCTATTGGGTATCTATCCTTTATTGGGCTAGGTTGGACTGGAAATTTGCTTGTAGTTATTTTCTTTTAACGAAAATGTGCTTCTGGACAGAAAAAGAAGAGGAAGAGGAATTTAAGTTTACACAGTTCATAATGGGAAATTATTTGGTCAATTCGGATTGATATCAGTCTTTTACTTATTAATGAGATTTATACATGAAGATCCTACCATTCATATGAGAGACTGCGCAAAAAATTTCCTATCTTTGTTTCATGTTCTTGGAGTTTCAGGGATTCAGATCAAGATAGTTCACGTAATTACTTGAAACCAAACAAATATATAAAAAGCGTACAGTGAGAGAATCGGAAAAGTATGCTTAGACAGTTCTTTCGCCAAGTGATTACTTTTGTTACCTGCAAAAGGAAAAGAACAAATGGAAAATCATTTTTGTTTACAAAATTGAAAAAGTTTTCAAAATGTTAGGTACGTTAAACGTCTTAAATATAGTGTGTGGGTTTCATCTCAACGTGCAAAACCACGTACTAGACTGAAATAATAGAATCCACGGACATTTTAAACTGTACAAAATTGCAGTATCGCACATGATGGTCTGCTAATAGGCAATATCAACTACTATTTTTGTTCGTGTAAATATGATAGCCCAAAATTTGCTATTAAGGCAATCCTTTTCATGGAGTAGGTTAGTTGGTCCGGTGTTCATTTCCATCCTCGCCCTTGTTCTTATATCAACATTGTTGTTATATAACATTTTACTCTCCATATGGCCTAGGATTCTTGTATCTCTTTTTATCTTCTTTTTTTTACAATTTATTGTTTGGATGTTTCTTTCAAGTTGAGACAAACGTTGTCCATCAAGCAGAAAGAGATCCAAATTAACTTTAAAACAAAGAAAACCATGTCGAGAAATAGTTTAATTTAAGAATATAGTATATGGCTATAGTCAAAGCAGTACAATTTCGGCCGTAAGTTTGGTAGAGTAATCAAGTAATAATTTATTGTGATAAAAGATTTTAAGTTTAAATTTATAGTCTCTCATTACAAATATTATATAACCCTTAATTAATTTAAAACATGTATTAACATGCACCACTGTATTACGAGTTTTATAATTTTAAAATAAATTTGATGTAATCTTACATATACTAAGTTGCTCGGCATAAATATATATATATATTTTAAATGTAGTACTATTCCCATCTACGAACGGTCAATAAACTATGAGTTTTCTTCACCTAACATCCCACCAACCACAGAAACTTTTATCAAAAGCGGCACGCTACACTCAGGTCCAATATAAAATTGTTTGGGCTACTTTATGATTTTGGCATACATTATATATTTAGCCATGAGTCCCTGGAAAAAGGCAGAATTTAAAATCAGACCATTTGGCAAGGAGACTGCTTTTTCTTGAATTTTGCTGCTCAAAACCACTCATGTGAGCTAAAAGTATGGATCATACTTGTGGCACAATCAGCATTTTATTGGTTTGAATAATTAGAGACTAGTTGTCTGATTTTTATTTTCATCCTAAGAGCAAGTAATAGAGTGTAGAGTGGACATGAATGTAGTCATTGCAATGATTCATATTTTCGTAATAACACGTTATAATTTTACAAAATTTACTTTGTAGAATATGGTTCTAAAGTAGGTGTACAGATCTTCACTATAAATGCTTCTTGCAGTTTCAAGTCTTGTAGTTCGTACTGCATCTATGATTGTGGAATCAAAGCTCTAAATATATCAATGACTATTTTATTAAAAGTGTATCTCTTATATATATTTAACCTTATTAATCTCATTAAACTATTTCTCGTATTATCCTAGTGAGACCAGCATTTCTTAAACTCTAAACACAACACCCCAAACCATTCCCCTCTTTCTAAATAAAAATGATAAATAAAGAATCTCATTAAAAAGGTAAAAGAAAAAAAAAAGTACAAGACATTTTTTGGCCAACTTATTATAATAGAGATAATTAATATTTGACAAAATTAAATTAAAATCATCAATCTATAAGCTAGGAACTTGGTGGCTCAGTGCAAGTTTTTAACTTCAGGTTAATTCCAGTCACGTATTGTCTGACCCTTTTGTTAATTATTTTTTTAGCTTGACCAGTACGATCAGAAAAGTCTTTAGGTGAGCATGTTTTAGACAACTTACTGAGACAGATTTTAACTCTATTAGAACGAGATAAACTAGGTGACCTTTCCACTAAATGGACATGAGTCTCAGTAGATTAAGTTATGTATTATATCTTTTGACGTAGTTGGCTTCGATCTTCCTGTAACCAAAAAAAAAAAAAATCTCAAAATGTGAAAAAGGAATTCTATCCGGAGTTCTAGTAGCGAAAGAACTTCAATTGTGGGTGTAAATGAGACAAAGATTAGAAACTATTAGGTGCAAAACCAACATTATAACAAAGAAAAGGTGCATATTGAAAAATATCCCAAAATACAGTAGCATGTGAACTGTGAAGAATCAACGACCAAATTAGGCTCCGTGTGTTTGTCGTAAAATATTTTTCAGATTTTACGATATTTGATAATATTATAAAATTATTTAATTGTAAAATATTTTTTGATAAACAATTACGACTGCTTTTGCTTAATTTTACAGTATTTAATAACACCGAAAAATTAGTTAACTGTAAAATATTTTCCTGCAATTATAATAATTGCAGCTAATATAAAATTCTGTAAAATATTTTTATTTATTTGAGAATAAAATATTTTACGAAACTCACGGTACATTCAAACACCAAAAAATATTTTTTAATATTTTATTTTTTAAAAAAATATTTTTTCTCAATAAATTATTTTACGCCAAACAAATAAAATTTTGTAAAATATTTTATTTTTTAAAAAAAATAATTTTTACAAAAAAATATTTTACACAAATAATTATTTTACGGCAAACGAAGTCTATATATTATTAGGCCATCTAGGATTTCAATGGCCAGCTTTAGTTGACTTCCATCTTTCAAAGCATTTAGCTGTAGAAACAAGACCATTTCCTCTGCTCTCAACACCATTTCTTGGTGAGTGTGCTATATATGCACTTAATTTTCAACTTTGTTGCTTGTGATCTTCAATACCCACATCTTAAATTTTGTTGAATTTGAATTTTTGAAGCTGATCTTTCATTTTCTTTGAAGCATTTTAGAGGTGATTGACTTACATCAGTCTGGTAAATGAGCTTTGATCAAGATAGATATGGTTGTATATAAGCATGTTAAATGAGAATCTTGGCCTTCGCAATGCAATCCTGTTGTGAATTTATATGATTGATGATGCTGTGTTTTGGTGTCTTTTGACTGAATTCAAATTACATATGTGTTTGTTGTTGGTAGATTCCAAAATGAGTTTTAAGTTTTAGCTTATTTGGATCAAAAGTTCGAATCCCTTTGTATCTTCTGATTGAATTCAAATTACATATTTGCTCTTTGTTGTTAGATTCCAAAAGGGGTTTTAAGTTTTAGCTTCTTTGGATCAAAAGTTCGAATCTTTTTGTATCTTTTGATTGAATTCAAATTACATATGTGCTCTTTGTTCGTATATTCCGAAAGGGGTTTTGAGTTTTAGCGTTTTGATCAAAAAGTTTGAATCTTTGTTGTTTGGATCAGAGTTTAGTTATTTTAGTCTGCAGCTCTTTTACTTGTGATTAGGAATATGAACCTCTTTGTTGTATGTTGTTAGATCTGAAGCTTAGCTGTGCAATGATTGGTTGAACTAGAAAATTCACCTGTTGAAGATTGAATAAGTAAACAATTGAATTGGATTCGGTAGGATGGTTCCAATAAATCAAGTGCTACCTCTTTTTTATTGAGTTATTGATCGATGTGCTATCGGACATTTATTTTGAATTCAATGATTTTCGCAAAAAAATTGACTTCATTTGGGGGAGTTTCTGGTCTGCAAGTTTTTAGCTTTTCGATCACTGCTTAACAGTAATGTATTGAAGTATGATGTACATCTGGAAGGCTCAATCTATTTTATGTATCTGTGCAGTGTGCATTTAGGTGAAACAATTGTTACTTCATTGTTCACTTATGTATCTTATTGCATAAGGTTGGTTCGTAAGTCATGTTTGATTCTTGATAGCGGAGAAACTATATTCATTCTCTGCTTGAATTATGTTATTCCATAGATCGCTTGACCGATCTCCTTGTCTAGCTAGCATAAAGTTTGTGCAAAAGTGTAATTGGATTGCTATGTTAATGAAATCTCTATCAATCTTGTTGTGGCAACTAGAACAATGGATCTGTCTCTTAGTTTGCATATCCGCGCCGGCAGGCAGTCAGTCTAGTCAAGTTCACGTCCTCTTTAAATGTCTTACTGCCAATATGGATTTTTAATGGAAATTAACTAGACTCGTTATTGGTTCTTGAATAGTGCGGAGCTTCTTTAAATAGACGATGAAGTTTTTTGATTCGTAAAGTAAGCCTGAGTCTCAGTAAATATATGAGAAGTGAATGAACCCGTGGCGGATTAAATTTTAGTTTTCCTGTAATTTCTGGCATTAAGTAGCTTTCTTAAATCTATCCATAGTTGATCAGTTTGTTGCATTTCAAAGAGTTGCTAGTGTATATAGTTATGTATGTACATTCATTTTATAATTTCTAAATGCAAGCTATAATCTTCTGATTGTTTAGGAAAACGATATGGCTCCCCCGACAAGAATTGGCCTTGCAGGCCTTGCTGTGATGGGTCAAAATCTCGCCCTCAACATTGCGGAGAAAGGATTCCCTATTTCTGTTTACAACAGAACCACTTCAAAAGTTGATGAATCCGTTGAACGAGCTAAACAAGAAGGGGATCTTCCACTATATGGTTTTCATGATCCTGAATCCTTTGTCCTTTCAATCCAAAAACCTCGTGTTATAATTATACTTGTTAAGGCTGGTCGACCAGTTGATGAAACAATCAAAACTCTTTCTGCTTATATGGAAAAAGGAGATTGTATTATTGATGGTGGCAATGAGTGGTATGAGAACACTGAAAGGAGAGAGAAAGAAATGGCTGAGTTGGGTTTGCTTTATCTTGGAATGGGAGTTTCAGGTGGTGAAGAGGGTGCTCGGAATGGGCCTTCGTTGATGCCTGGAGGTTCTTTTGAAGCCTTCAAGTACATAGAAGACATCCTTCTAAAGGTGGCTGCCCAAGTCCGTGACAGCGGTCCCTGTGTCACATACATTGGCAAAGGAGGATCTGGCAATTTTGTGAAGATGGTTCACAACGGGATTGAATATGGTGATATGCAGTTGATTGCTGAGGCATATGATGTACTGAAAACAGTGGGCAAACTCTCTAATGATGAACTGAAAGAAGTTTTTTCTGAATGGAACAAGGGGGAGCTTCTAAGCTTCCTGATTGAGATTACTGCGGATATATTTGTAGTTAAGGATGATAAGGGAGATGGGTATTTGGTAGACAAAGTTCTTGATAAGACTGGCATGAAGGGTACTGGCAAGTGGACCGTTCAGCAAGCTGCTGAGCTCTCTGTTGCAGCTCCTACAATAGCTGCATCATTGGATTCGAGATTTCTTAGTGGATTGAAGGAGGAAAGAGTTCAAGCTGCCAAGGTCTTTGAATCTAGTGGTGTTGGCGAAGCTCTTGCTGATCAAACTGTGGATAAACAGAAGTTGATTGATGATGTGAGACAAGCACTTTATGCATCCAAAATTTGTAGTTATGCCCAAGGAATGAATTTACTCAGGGCGAAGAGTATTGAGAAGGGATGGGGTTTGAAACTAGGGGAGCTTGCTAGGATTTGGAAGGGAGGTTGCATTATCCGTGCTGTATTTTTGGACCGTATCAAGCAGGCTTACGATAGGAACCCAGATCTTTCCAACCTGCTTGTGGATCCTGAATTTGCGAAAGAGATAGTTGAGCGACAGGCAGCATGGCGAAGAGTTGTCTGCCTCGCTATCAATGCGGGTGTTAGCACTCCTGGTATGTCTACAAGTCTTGCTTATTTTGACACATACAGGAGGGAACGGCTGCCCGCTAATCTGGTCCAGGCTCAAAGGGATTATTTTGGTGCTCATACTTATGAGAGGATTGATGTGCCGGGATCCTTCCACACTGAGTGGTTCAAGATCGCTAAGCAGTCAAAGATTTGAGATCATTTCATTGTTTTCACCTTACTGGACAAATGCTTCATGCCTAATAATGTCTCTTCTGGATTAAAACCAGTTGATCATCCTACTAGCATCCTATTATGTTTCTCTGCGATCAAGTCTTTTAAATTTGTCGAAGTATCTAGAATTCAACGAACTATGTTTGTTGTAGCATTTGTTTTGGGATCTTGTTGGCTCTTCCCTTTTATTTGTAAAATTTTCAAATTTACTATATCTTTTTCATATTTGTCCACCTTTTGACTAAGAAAAGCTTGAGACAACTTATGTTGTTCTTGTTAGTGTCCGTCAAGCTGAGCTTTTCATCTTTATGATTTATGCATTGCTCTCGCCTTTGGTTCTCCCTCTTACAATATTGCTCTATTAACTGTTTGTGAAATGATGGTGTTTCAGGTCTCGCAAAGCAAGATATCAAGGTACAAGTGATATGTAGAATATTGATTATTGTTCTTGGAGCCTTGTATGGAAACCATAATCCTGTTTCATCCATAATTTCTATTTGTCAGCTATTTGGATATTTGATGAATTATGGTTCTCTTACTCTATGGGGAGATGTTCTCCCTCTTCGACAAAAATGAGATGGTCCTTTGCAGCTTTGCCTTCTATAGGGACAAAAGTACATCCAATTATCGTAAACATTTTTAATTTTATTTTCTGCATGTAGGCATTGATGAAACAGTTGAAAACACTGTCGAAGATGTATGTTAATCTTGTTTACATATGCATAAAGCTGGCTTTACCGAGTTGGGTGCTTGATCCAGCACGTAATAGGTGAAGTCAGAAAATATGTCCGACCAGGATAGTTGATCTGCATCTAATATCTGAATTTTATTGACAGATTCATGTTCTTACTTTGGTGGATATTCAGTAAAGAAAGTCTTAATATATCCTCACCGGTCTGTCTTATTTTCCAGATAACTCTGCTTTCAGAATAATTAGTAGCAATCTTTAACTTGCTTACATGCTCTTCTTTTGCTGCTTTTATATTCTTCTGCACCTGTCTGTGACTCTTCTTGGCTTTGCACCGTCTGGTTTTGAGCAAAACCTTGAGTTTCTTCGATGCTTCGATATAAGGATTCTTGATGACTTGGACCGGAACATGATCGACATCCTTCATATTCCTGCTTGTGAGTGACAGTGTCACATCCTCAAATTCGCCAAGGTGAAAGGCTTAGAAGGAGTAATCTTCTTAAACTCGTAGAGGTTGTGTTACCAAGTTTGTGTTGACAAATTTAGGATATGACAGACACGATCATGATCATGAATTCATCATCATCATCACTAGTCATCATCATCACTAGTTTCGGTAATGGGTGAAGCAATATACAATGCGCATCCTGATTCATTGCTGCTACATTCTTCTGTTCGTATAAGGATTACTTCACTTCTTTTTTTTGTTTTTTCGGGTACAATGGAGGCAAAGCCGTGGGGCCTCCTGGGATTTTGGGATACTCCATGGTGGTAACTAATGATGAAGATACAAAATAGACAATGATTGGACTATCAAAGTTGCAAGTCTTCTTCTATAAGGCCCATTGATGCAAAGACAATCACATATTACTATGGTGGACATTGTATGTTACCAGATGATGTTTACAGCACCATAAATAATCTAATCTGAGTGGAAAATGCAAGTGAAGTGACCAATTTCTTCATTTGTAGGATGTTTTTGCTCCCACTCCCCAAATGATAAAGATTGTGCAGTAAGGGAAATCGAACTCACGTGGAAATTGTAGGAAAAATATCAGTTTGGAATCACGCTGAGAAGCGTACATTGGTTGGAAAATCCCCCAACATGGATGGAAACTAAATATTGATAGATGTGTTAAAGAAAATCATGGCCATGCAAGGAAAAGAGGCATATTTCGGAATGAGCAAGAGGAATAGATAGCAGGATTCACTATGATGGCCATGCGTGCAACTAATAATACTGATTGATATGCAGGAGGGACAATGCATAGTCGAAGAAATGGGTGTTGAGCACCTCAAGGTCGAAATAAATGCCCAACTAATTGTAAACATGTTGAAGAGTAATACTTCAAACGCTAGTCCTCTCAAACCTTTAATAGAAAACTGTAAGCGTGTGTTTTCACGCTATCTTGGGTTCCACACTATGCTAATTGTTCCAGGCCATACGGTCTGATTGGATCAACATTTGGGGCAATGATATACTAGTTCTAGTAATTTTGTCCTTGTACATAAATGATTAGTCAAGCCTTGTAGTTTGCATTGAACGATTTGGGCTTTTTAGTTACCTTAAAATGGGGCCTTTGGTTGAAAACATCAAATTTCCAAAAAGGGTCAAGTGTGCTTTAGTTGTTAATGGTCTTGGCAGCATTCCTTTTTCTTGCATAAATTTAAACCTTTTGCCTTATCATTCATTTGGAGTAGACAAGAAAGACCCTTTGTGTTATTCTTGCCTAGAACATTATATCTTCATTTGGTGATTGTAACTTAACTTCAACTGTGACAGTATTTGGAGGCCGAAATTGTGGTAAGAACTCAAATAGATCGTTATTCAATTATTTTATTCAACTCTTGTGTATATAGTATAATATATATTTATTTTACATAGAAAAATCATATTATTTAAGACTATCTTAAAAAATTGTATGCTACTCCTCATAGCACCAATTAATTTTAGAACGAAATCTTATTTTTAACATGGTATCAGAGTTGGGTCCTTGGTCTAATTTGAACATCAGACATTTATCTGTATAATTCATCTCTCATAGTCACGCAACTCACTATTGATAACCTCACAACGCATCATATCATTCAAAGAACCGCTCACATGAAAAAATCATAATTGATTTTGGGATTCCATTTGAAGAAATTTCTTGGAACTTTTCATAGAATGGGACAACATTCCTTTAGGTGGGGATGTTTGTTTGTTTGTGTAATGTGTTATAACACTTCATAGAAAAAAGAACAAGCATCGTGTGTGACTTTCTAAGCCTTGTTTCATCATGTTGAAGCTTTTGTCACTAATTAAAGGGTCGGTCTTTTCACTTGATGTTCTAACCTGCTCCTGGTTTTCTTCCTATATAATTTGATTTATAATCTAACCTTGCGGTAAATGCCTAACAACACTCAACAATTGGCTCCGTTTGTTTGTTGTAAAATATTTTTTTGAAAAATACTTTTTTAATTTTTCGGTGTTTAGTAACATCCGAATATTAGTCAATTGGAAAATACGCCTTGTGTGTGAGTTTATATATATATATATATATAATATGTGTGTGTACGTGTGTGTTTTTGTATATATATGTGTGTGTGCTTTTTTTATAAAAATCTCCCGTTGAAAAATATTTTTTACTATAACAAGTACTAAAAGATATTTTTCAGTGTAACAATCAAACACATAAAAATACTACATTTTTCAAGAAAATATTTTACTTTATAAACATTTTCTACCAAATTATTTTACGACAAACAAACAGAGTCCAAAAGATGAAATAGCGCCTTTGATCAATGGATTGGTCTTCTAACTGCTGTCAAATTATCAGATGGACGGTTAGATCATATTTTATAAATATGACCATTAATTTTGATATTCAAAATTATAAATATACTCTATAAAATCATAAAAATACCATGATCTAGTTATATAGCTGCTAAACTGAAGACAATTGCTTGATGAAAATGATTTTAATTCGATATGTTCAAGTAAATCTAGACCCAACGGCTGTGACAATCACTATTTAAATAGTATTGAGATCAACATGTGACATTTGACATCACAACAATATCAAGAAAAAAATAATTAATTTTTATTGGGTATTTATTGGATCCGGTTAGTTAAATCTAACAACTTTACAAACATAGCGTGACCTATATCATATAGATTTTCCCATTATAAGTTGTCATTTCATTTTCACTATAAAAAAATAAAGTTAAATTTCTACCATAATTGATGACTCTCACAAATATAATAAGACCCTCGTACGAATTTCATTATCACATAAAGCTGTTTAAATTAAACAATCATTTTCCAATTTCATGGCATAAAAAAGGCAATTCTACAGTAGAACAGGTGGGGCATCATCAGAAGAAACTCTTTGAGGTAGGTTAGACACCCACAAAGTTTGACCCACTACACCAGTGGACCAAGTCGTGGCCTTCTCCCTTTGCAACTCTTGGATTCCCTTCTTGGTCATGTAACAAATTATTTATGAGCTTAATATTTATAATTTTTGGTTATTTTTTGTACTTGTAGTGTCAGTTGCAGCATGACAATGTACAATTAATCATCTACTTGTGCGAAAAGATGGTCGGAAAATTCGTAATGAAGTCACTTACAATTTTAATATAATATTTGTCTAATTATGATGTATGATAATGTGGACTATTATTCAAACTACGAAGAAAGAAAAACGCAACTTTCTTTAATAAAATCTAGTGGGAGTTTCTTTTATATTAAGAAGCCGTATCGATATGATAGGAAGGCAAAGGGAATTGACATCCATGTACTAAATTATCAAATGAGTCGCGTTAAGAAATCCTAAGTTTATATGCATTGGTCAATCATTTGGTTTTCGGATTGGAATAAAGAGTTTTTGCTCGACTACCTTCAGAAAAGATGTGATATTTAAATTGTAATTAATACTTATAAAATTTAAATATAAATATGGGACGTAATCCTACTGTATTATATAAGAGAGCATACCCTTTCGAAAAAAGTATATTACAAGTCTCATGTTCTTTCTTGGTTCGAATGGCCAAATTTTTTCTAAAAAATGTGGCAAATTTTGACATCCTCGCAGTTGAAAAATCAAACTGGTTTGGAAGGTTTGATAAACACCACCAACTTTTCACCTTCACCAATTATGATATTATTGTTTTTTTGGGTGATGTGGGAATTCAGCTATCGGAGTTTAATCACTAAATTATTCGACGGAATCCGACCACTAATTAATAAATTTCCTAGTGCAGGGATACGTCCCCACACATACAGGTCATTCAAGAGTAGAACTCCAAAGTAGTAGAGAAGATTAAATTTGGAATCTCTTAAAAATGATTTCACGTCCACTACTATTGAATTATGTCCCTGGGGCAATTATGATATTATTGTTGCTTACTATTCGCATAGGCAGGGAACCTTTGGAGGTTTTCAGGGGATGAATCTTCGTCTAATCTAGGGAGAAGTTGAATGCAATTCAGATTTTTCTTATAAAGTTTTTGTAAGCTATGACTAGTTTATTATGCAAAGTATGATCGAAAATGGCTTTTATCAGATAAGGGTCAATAATTTTTTTTTTTTTTTTTTACGGAGACTGTAACACAACAATATGACAATTATATGAACAATATTCTATAAATATTAGATAAAAATGATATAGTCTACCGGACTTCAAGAGCAACTACATATATCCAACTACTCGTTACGAATCTTCATATTTTGAAAACTTTGTAGTCTTTTTCTTATTAATACTATCAAGTATATCCTTCTTAATGTATGTCACTAAATAATCATTGGTTCAAAATTTTTCTGTATGGCTCCCTAATCGAATTTTCTTAAAAGCCTTTTTAATTTTAATTGTTGTCATAGTAATTAGAAAAATCAAAGTTAAACCAAAAAACATATAAACTAAGGACTACATAATTTTCCTTTTTTTTTTTGCCACCATTTTCTTTGCGGGCTTTTATGCCACAGGCACACAACAATAAAGAACGGAAAGTGTCAAAGTGGGATTTTATGTCACATGAGGTTTTAGTACATTAATATTTCTCTTATTTTATTATTTTTATTTTTAGCTTATTTTGTCCTTTGCATAAATACTAATTTGATTTTCCTCTTCTATTTTATGTTTTGAAATCTACAAAGCCTTATACATACTATATTAAACTTATTGAAACAAACCAAATTAATTAATTAATGATTTTAAAAACTAAAGTTAATAGACCAGTGAGGACTAATTAATTTTTTAATTAATAATATCAATATATTTTTAATAATTTGTGATATTAGTGGGAATTGCAATCTCTTACTAGCCTCAATGTGGTGTAAGAATTATTGTGGAATAAAAGGGTCTTGTGAATATTAATTAGATAATCATTTATCTAATAATTCAATGAGTTTAATAAATAAAGTAAATACATAAATCCTATCGGGTAAGAGATACCTATTCTGATTAGGTGTGTCTTGATAAAAAACACTCATTCACTTAATATATATATTTAGAAGCTGGTCCTCTCTCTGCACTTAAAACAAATACGTACATTTTTATCCATCAAAATTTACATATTCAGATAACTACAATTGATCAAGGTACACATCACTTTCGTCAAATTATGAAAATTATAAAGTTCTTAAGTTCTTGCACAGTATAATGATTTATGAATAGTTATATTGTTTACACAAAAATTATTAAAGTAATTCTTTTATGTTGTATCAGAACATGGTTTAAGAACTTACGATTTTCTGTTGACTGAAATTTGGATCAAGATTCTAAACCAAATAATCTGTTATTTCTATACGTTTTGGACGTGTAATGATTGGCATAATGTTCTGTTGAAGTTTGAAAATCATATGCATAAGATGTCACTTGAATATGATATGTTAACCTTTTTCTTCGATATGATTGATTTATTAAAGAAGCAAATTATGGACTTTTCCGTTTCTGGGACATTAATATCGCTAGGCTTAATATTATGTAAATATTGGTTTGCAATTATTGGATGCAATCAATACCTTTGTTCACGTGTCTATTGGTCTTCAATTATGAAAATGAATAAAAGACTTGACTTTTGACATTTGAACTCGTATCCTTTTGCAAGACAATATTTAACTGCAAAGCTTAACCACTATGCTTAACGAAATCTTTATTCTTTATAGGATTTTCACACACTATTAATTCATCATAAAGGGTTACTTTGTAAATGTGTATATTTTACAATTTAAAAATTCTATTATAGATGATTTGTTAGTCACCAAAGTGGTCAAATCTTAAAGTGTTAATAAATTTCAAATTGTGAAATATTCAATTACCCATAAAATTTGATGCTATTAAATGACATAAAGAGTTACTTGTTTGTGGGTAAATTAAAGTTTGTAATCATAAGACAATTAAGGATCGCTCAAAGGTTGATCAATTTGCTCTTATTATTTAATCAAAAAGTTGATAATTAATATGTTTTGTTAAATTGCTTTGTTTATCGATATCCAAAGATAGCAAACACATCTAATTAAAGGATATGTAATTATCAAATTAAGTTTAATTAGCATCATTATAATTATGTTTGTATATCTTGGTATTTCCCAAAGGAAAACTTGATATACACTAATTGTTTACCTCCATCATTTATTTATAATTGGATTTTTGAAAGATCAGTGATTACTTAATTGATTATCCAGAAAAATCCAAAGGTATAGATTTTATTACCCTTCCCTAACCCAAGTTTCTGAAAATGGTAGGTTCATTGAGAATGGTAAAATTAGTGGAGTGGAGAATCACGTAATATGGTCGTTCAAGAAGTTAGGGTGGAGATACATTTACATGTAACTTCTAAATTTGTTGTTCAATCTAATAATGTTCAAGAACAACAAATGAATAACCAAACACACCAAAATGAAAGATATCACGGAAAAGTGTGAAACAGCTTGTCATTGCTGCACCCACTATTAGATGTTGAATTTGTGGCATATTTTGAAGCCACAATTTATGGATTATGGCTGCGAAACTTAATTTCAGGGCTTGGATTTGTCGACATTATTGTCAGGCCACTGAAAATTTATTATGATAATTCCGTAGCAATATTCTTCTCGAAGAGCGACAAGTATTCAAATGGTGCAAAACTTATGGAATTGAAATACTTTGTTGTTAAAGAAGAAGTTCAGAAACAAAGAGTATCAATAGAACATATTAGCACCAAGCTTATGATAGCAGATTCATTAACAAAGGGACTGCCGCCCAAAACATTTAATGAACATGTTGAAAGAATGGGTATAATTGGACGTCATCATTGATTTTGTATTATGGCCTAATTTAGTTTATCAATTTAATACTCTTGAGGTCACTTATGAGTTTATGATTTATCTGTTTCTATATAGTATACATCGTTTATATAGATTAAAAATAACTGATATAGTTTTGAATGAAGACATTATTGTTGGACCATTATTATACCTCTTATTATAGATCATATTAAGTAAAGAGCTAGTGTTGTAGTACATGGAAGAGACTATATCGAAATTAATGACGTACAACCGCCATGACTCCCATTAGCTTATTACTTGATAGTGATATTATGTGACCAATATAAGGAAGGATTTAAGATAATATAATTGTGTGCACATTATGGTATTATTAAACCATAACGAATGTCACATGGGCCAAGTGAGAGAATATAAGAATTATGGTGGCCCACATGCAAATAAAAGGGTCTTGTGAATATTAATTAGATAATCATTTATCTAATAATTTAATGGGTTTAATAAATAAAGTAAATACATAAATTCTATCGGCTAAGAGGTACCTATTCTGATTAGGTGTGTCTTGATGGAAGACATTCATTCACTTAATATATATATCCAGAATCTGACCCTCTCTCTACACCTGAAATAGATACGTACGTTTTTATCCATCAAAACTTACATATTCAGATAACTACAATTGATCAAAGTGCACATCACTTTCATCAAATTGTGAAAATTATAAAACTCTTAAGTTCTTAGACAGTATAATGATTTATGTATAATTATATTGTTTACACATAAATTATTAAAGTAATTATTTCATGTGGATCCGCCTATGGCCTTTATGCATGGCAATTGTAATCTTGCTTTGTGGCTAGTTTGTGGTGTCACGGGAAATGAAATGTCTTTGAGCATCCTTGCATATGTATTGGCTATACACCTTCATTAGTAAAATATCTTAAATCTACTTATCAATTACTCATGAATCGTTGTTTTCCTTCTTATTTCTTATGTTGAAGAATTCAGTCTAAAAATGATTTTATTTAATTAACTCTAAAGTTACGAATTTCGTAGTGTAACGACACTTTTTAACATATGTTCCAAGTCAATTAAAGACCAGCTAAAATTTTAAATTTTTTGTACAATGCCCAGTAAATTATTGGTTATTCTTTTAATAATTTCAGTACCAACAAAATTATAACAATATCTCTTCTACAGAATGTTAATAAATCACATTATCACATAGCCTTATTTGTAGTGGAAGAATATAAATTTAAATTTAAAACTTTTAATTATATCAAGTCGTTAAACGATAACTTCATTCAATCCTTGAAAACATAAATCGTATTGTTGCAAGATCTGTATCTTTTGTGGGATAGAGAATTCAGATCCATGCAACTATAACTCTTTGCTTTTGGTGGTACAACACAGAACAAATTCAAATGCATATTAAGCAATAAGTAATACAACTCCAAAGGACTAAAAAGTAGGGTAAATTTTACATTTAGTCCCTATAATTTACATATTTTTTTAATATCATCTCTAATGTTCCAAAAGATTTATAGTTGTTGTTAATGTTTACAAAAGTGATTTAAAATGGTTCGTATTGTTCAAAGTTAGTCAATTTGATCCTTATTATTTTTCAAAAAATTTAATTTAGTCCCCAAATAGGGATCATATGCAGTAACTAAATTAATTTTTTTAAGAAAATAATAGAGACTAAATTAATTTTTTTTTAAATAATAAAGACTAAATTGACTAGTTTTAAACAATAGAGACCATTTTAAATCACTTTTACAAATATTTAGAATAATATAATTTTTTTTAAAATAATTAAAAACTAACTTTAAAAAATACGTAAATAATAAGGACTATATATGTATAATTTACCCTAGAAAATACAGGACCATAATGACAAGAAAACTTGGATATGAAACCATCAAAATTAACGCTTATGCCTGCGTTCCCACTCTTAAAACGGCAATTCCAAAGGGAAGAATCACTAGAAGCTTCTATTTTTAACATGGATCTATCCACCTCATATAGTATAATATAATTTGATATAATATAATAATGTTATGAATAAAATTTAACGGTTATAAATTATTAATATAATAATGACAAAATAATGTAAATAATTTATTTTTATTTATAATATTATGATATTTTAAAAATTTTTTTACATTTGTCAACAAATCACAATCATTGATAGACACCTGTAACATACATACATATACATATTCTCTATATGTATACCCTTAATTTTTACTAAATTAATGTCCCTAATTTTTTTTTCTTTACAAAATGCTTTTTAAACATGAACATAAATTGTTTAACTTGGAAAGAGAAAAAGGTAAGAAGAAGACAAGAAAAACGGATAGAGAGAGAAAACAGGTTTAATTTCTCTTATGTATTTTACAATTATGTCCCTCATATGAAGTTTTGAGGATAAATTATGCATATAGTTCTTATTGTTTAGACATTTTTTTAAATTAGTCCTTAATATTTTAAAAAAATTTATTATTTCCTAATGTTTATAAAAGTGATTCAAAATAGTCCTTATTACTCAAAATTAGCCAACTTAGTCCCTATTATTTTCAAAAAAATTCAATTTAGTCCCTCAATAGGATTATATGTTGGGACTAAATTGAATTTTTTTTAAATAATAGGGACTAATTTAAAATTTTTGAAAAATAATAAGGACTAAATTAGATAATTTTAAATAATAGGAACCATTTTGAATCACTTTTGTAAATATTAAGGACTACTATAAATCTTTTATAACATTAGGAATAACATTGATAAAACATATAAACTATAGAGACGAAAGGTGAAATTTACCCAAGTTTTGACCATATATAGAGAAAAAAGTACATTCATCAAATGTGTTTATGTATCCATAAGTTGGATGAAATACCAAGGCTTCGGTCTAGTGGTATGTTACTCGCTTTGAGTGCAGGAGATTGCGAAATTAATTTTTACTGGTTGTATCTTAATATATGTTATACGGCTTTAGACCTCCTTTAAATTAAAAAAAAAAAGTTAAATGAAATGGTAAGCAATAACATGTTGTAATGAGTGGTTTTGACCCATATATAGCAGGAAGTACACAAAAATTATCAATTTTGTTTTGGAAGTTGTTGTCTATAGTCAAGACATACAAGACTATTTAGAAAGGATATTTAAAAATTGGGTCTAATTCTAATTTCTTTTTTTTTGGTCGAAGGTTCTCATTCTAATTTCATTAACTTCGTTTTAGTAATAAGAATAATCTCAAAACTACCTTATTTTATTGATTTCTCTCCGTGTTTCACTCATTCTCATCAATTCAATAAAGTTCATAGCAAATTTACTTAAAAAAAAAAATAATAATAACGAGGAACTCACCCTAAATAGAAACTCATTAAATTCACCTCAAAACTATAAGTCCCTTGGTATAACCACTAGTCACAATACATACTCCAAATTAATAAAAGATCGAGCAATATTTTTGACGAAAGGTTATAAGTTTGAACTTAGAATTTTTAACAATAACAAGTCATTACTCATGTTCGGCAGCACCACGTTATATCCGTCTCAAGACTATAAACATGTGTACAATAACGAATTCTAACACATGTTTTAAATAAATCAAGAGTCAACTAATATTTATAATAATAATATTAGTTTAAACTTAAATTTTTAATAATAATAAGTCATTATTTCACCAATATATCCGAGTGAAAGAGTAATTTACTCCCTCAATTTATTACAAAAAAAGTCAAAAGCCCAAGTGAAAAATCTCCCTAATTATTAGCTTCATTTATGGCTTCCACAAAGTCAATTCCTGTCATAGTCTTATACCAAACTGTAAATACCAAAAAGTCCCACATCAGTTATAGTTCTCTTTAATGATTTTACATATTGCACCCCATTAGTAGCTCTCCATAAACACTTTGACATGGTCAAAAAAGTCAGCCTCGCCAACACATAAACCATTAATTTTTTTTTTTTTTTTTATTTTTATTTTTTTGTGTGGACTCGATCCAACCTAGTACAGCTCAACAAAGCTCCAAGCTTTATGAACTTTCCTATACACACACATACACACAGACCCACCTCTGTAACACACACATACCCATACGTGTGTCTGTGTGTGAATTTTGTTGTAGAAAAGATAAAGAAATAAAAAGAAAGAAAAAGATTGAGTTTTTAGCAGATGGGTATGTTTGAATTGTTGAAAAACATTGATTGGGAGCAAGAATCATACCCAACATATGAAGACTTTGTGGTGCTTCCTCTCTTTGCTCTCTTCTTTCCTACTGTCAGATTTTTTCTTGACAGATTTGTATTTGAGGTACTTCAACCATTTTTTTTTTTTTTACTTTGTTTTAAGTAAAAATTGATTCTTGATTAGTTAGACAAGTTAGTTTGTGTGTTTATGAGCTTGTTGTAGTTGTTTGTGCATTACTTTTAGTTGGTTTTTGGCCTGTATTATGATGGAGACTTAATGCTTTTTTTTGTTATTTTCTGAATCTTTTTCACGCATGTTATGGTTGTTGATTGTAATAAAGTTTTGAACTTTAGATAAATGTTGGAGTAATCCATAGTTAACATGTGTAAAGTCCCAAGTTGATCTGAGACACAAAGTGAGACTAGTTTAAGTTATTGTCGTCCATTTAAATAATGATTCGGGTTAACTATTTTGGACTAGTGATTTGAGGCCTAAAACTGTTATTCTTAATCATGCGATACTAGTGTTGCTTGCGGGCTTGCGGGCTTGGGGCTTGACAATCTGAGTTTATTTTTGAGGAGTTGAGTATGAGATTTGAGTTTAAGGATTGGAAACAAGGCTAAGATATAGTTGTTCGTGCTAGTGATGAACTTAAAACTGGTTTGAAGTAAAAAAAAATGATGTTAAACTTGGGACGATAGGTAGGTAGGTTGACCTGTGTCGAATTTAAACTTGGGGTGAAGTGCGGGCTTGGGGCACAATAATCTGTGTTTTTTTTTTTTTTTTTTTTTGAGGAGTTGAGTTTGAGATTTGAGCTAAAGTATTGGAAACAAGGTTAAGACATAGTTGTTTATGCTAGTGATGAACTTTAAACTGGTTTGAAGTAAAAAGAATGAAGTTAAACTTGGAGAATAGGTAGGCGGGCTGACCTGGGTTGAATTTCTTCTTGGGTTGAAGTGATTTCTGCATTTTGGAGTTGGAGAAAGTTATGTGAATTGGAAGTAATATGATAAATAGAGAACTAGAAGGCGTATGAGTACTATGAAGTTTTAAAAAACAGAGTAGAAATTGAAGTGATACTAATGAATTAAGCAGAAAGGTTATACCTCTCTCCTCCCGCAATAGTTATAGCAAGTCAATGGTAGGATTTATATTGGTGTAATGACTAGTGACCTTTTCTCCGTTTAGATGGAATATGTCCGATCAAGCTTGAGGAATATATGGGATATGACCATCCCTTTTTCCACCCAACTCTGTGCTTCCTTCTAAATTTTATGGATTGCCCCTTTTTGTGTGACCTCTTATACTACAAGATTGTTTTTTCCCATAGGAATGACACTAATAGGCAACTAAGAACAAGACACTTGTATATCCAATGGGGAAACACTAGGAGGGGTCTTTGGAAGGGTTACCTCATGCAAAATTACACTTTGCGACTTTCTCTCATCGTCTCAGACATATGAAGCATTGCTTGTGCAGTTACTATTTTAGAACTTATTCCTTCCTGTCATGAGTGTTTGCTCAAATGTGATGGATCTACATGTTGCAGAAATTGGGCAAACGATTGATATTTGGAAAAGGATATCAGACGCTAGACTATAAGGATGATGACCGTGCCAAAAAGATACGTAAGTTCAAGGAGTCAGCTTGGAAATGTGTTTATTATCTTTCAGCAGAGATCCTAGCACTTGTCGTGAGTTACAATGAGCCCTGGTTCATGAAAACAAAATACTTTTGGGTAGGGCCTGGAGATCAGGTCTGGCCAGACCAGAAATATAAGTAAGATCCGTTTTCTTTGTTACTTTGTGTTTTTCATTCTTTCTTTGTACACAACATGCCAGTAGAACCCCGTTTTGGAAAAAGAATGTTGAGGCATAAAGTCATCACTTAGATATGGGTGGATTAAAGCCAGGAGGAATGGTGGTCCTTCTGGTCTGATATGTAATATTTTCAGATGTTATATCCTTGCTTCTTTTTCCCAATTCAGCAGTATTTTCTTTGAATTTGATCATGCTTTAATTGAAGAGTTGGTAATTGTAGTTATTTGTTGATTTTCTGTTTTCATAATTTTTAGGTTGAAACTGAAGGGGCTTTACATGTATTGCGGTGGCTTCTACACATACTCCATATTTGCTCTGATATTTTGGGAAACAAGGCGCTCTGACTTTGGGGTTTCGATGAGTCATCATATTGCAACAGACATACTTATCGTGTTGTCTTATATATGGAGGTGAGCTTATTTCTGCATGCTGAACTGCAAATCTTAGCGTGTTGGTTGAATTTACAATTAGGGTCGCTAAGTAATCCTAAACAACAAAATTCTATAAAAAGTGAGCAATAAAAAATTCTTGAACTTTTTAAGCCTATGGATGTAGATTCTTGTGTAGCAGAGACTAATTCAGTATAGCAGTTGATGAAACTATGGACACAAGGGTTTGGCTCTTAAGACTCATATACTGACCACATCTAGTGATACAGATTTGCACGCTGTGGTTCCATTGTTCTAGCTCTGCATGATGCTAGTGATGTATTTCTGGAGGTGGGAAAGATGTCTAAATATAGTGGTGCAGAAGGCATTGCAAGCTTCTCATTCATTCTTTTTGTTTTGTCCTGGATCCTTCTTCGCCTCTTATACTATCCAATCTGGATCCTTTGGAGTACGAGGTGAGTTTTCATTGATGTTCTATTTTCTTCCATACCCTTTCTGTCCAATAATATAAAAAACATAGATGCATGTTTATATCACAAATTCACAAATTGTTTAAGCACCAACATTAGACCACTGTGTTTGATGTCTGAACCAACAAATCATTTTCCTTGTTCAAGTTTGGATGATTTCTAGATTGTGATCCTTGAAAGGAACTCAATGAAGTTTTTTCTAGGATTTATCCTGCCTTACATGTTATGGGTTTTTCTTCGAACACGTATAGTTTACTTTTCTTGTAGTGGTTCTCTATAGTTACTTATACACCATATATAAAAGACATTGATCTTTTGGGGTAATGAAGTGTTTGGTGATGCTTATATCATGTATCTTAAGCAAAGGAGTAACTCTCTTGTGCTTACAATGTTATGGGTACATCTAACCTTTCAATATGTCTAGAATAGTGTCGTAAAGAAAAGTGAAATCTTGCCCTAACTAAGCTCGGATGCTCAGCTTTCCTGACTAGTTATGTATGAAACCCCAGATCTCTAAGCAGTTGCTGCGAATTCAAGAAATGCACTGATAGACAGTTATCTCCAGAAACCCTAAACCAAAACGAAGAAAAGGAAATAGTCCATGCTTCTGATTGATGAACAATCTAGATTAGCTACCGTCATGATGTGAAGTTATATGTCTGGTAATTGAATATTCTGTTCGTATTTTGAATAGCATAAGATGTAAGGCCTATTAAGTCTTTGGAGTTTTATGTTAGCTATACTTTCATCACTGCTTTTAACATTGATTTGTTAATCTAAATATTAATGTAGCCATATAATACTTTTTAGGGATTACCATTTCCTCACCGTGTGTTCGTCCTCTCTCTTTCTTTTGGGCCTCTTCCTTTCAACTGGTTCTGCTTCTTATGGATGGAATAAAATTCTTGACTTAACAATATATATTACATATCATATACTAATACGTTTATTCTAATTGTTTCGTGGCAGTTTTGAAGTTATTCTGACTTTGGATAAGGAGAAACACAAAGTGGATGGTCCAATCTTTTACTATATCTTCAATACACTTCTGTTTTGCTTATTTGTCCTCCATATATATTGGTGGGTGTTGATGTATCGGATGCTTGTTAAACAAATTCAAGCAAGGGGCCAACTCAGTGAAGATGTTCGATCTGGTAAGTTATGACAATTGACTTAGATATTCAAACTCAAAATCTGCATGAGTTTACTACTAAAATGGTCCCAAAGAATTGGCCGTTTTTCAATATTCCTTAAGGATTTAATTGCCGGCTGACTCTGTCTGGCTAAAGGATAGCAAGAGAGATCTTGGACACAATTAGAGTTTCTCTTGTTGATTTAGTGTCTCGTTCCACCATCCCTTATACGGTGTCTATGAGATATTAATGGTTCAACAGATTCTTAAGAGATGTAAAATTGACTGGTATTAACCACATTTCTGTCACCTAAAATGTGTTTGCGCCATAACTGATTTATGTAGAGTGCCCACTTAAGAGTGAAGCCTCGGCATTCTATTGCTTCTGGTGCTGCCTAGTTGAGTTCAGCAAAAGAACATAGTATTTTGTGAAGCTGCCATGTGAAGTCCAACATCCTTACTTAAAATGTACACAAGACCTTTAAATTTATTAGATGTAGAGAGTCAAATCATTGCTCAATCTGATTCAGACATTTAGCGGTAACTAAAATTTTCAGGTGTTCTATTGGTACACTACACTGATAATCCGATTAGTACTTTTTATCAACATCCATTGAAAATAGAGAAAAATGAAAGGAGAAAAATCCCCTCAGCTGGATTTTCTTTTTTGGTCATTGATTTGATATTCATTTGACAATATATTCTGTATGGGGTTGGTGACGGTCAGGCAGGAGGGCTGTCTCCATAGTTGAGCATACTTTTTGTCCTCAAGGTGCTATCAGGAGTGCAGGACATAAATTCTATTTGTGCCATAAGGCTCACAACAAATTGTAAATTGGCCTTCATAAATTTTGTCTAGATACGTTAGCAGTTTCAATTTTCTCATAGTATTACCATGCCTATATGATAAACATTTCTATTAGAAACAACATTTTATCCGTAAAAAGGGGAATCAAATGCCTGGTACAGTTCATATGTGTGAAGATAGAACTGGCTTTTGCTGGACATCGGCATATGTATTCAATATATAATTTGGGCAATTTTTCCCCACTGACAATCAAAGAGTGGCATATCAGGTCATTGCCTGACCTAAACGCAGGTTTAGATTTGCCATTGTTTGGCGCACACATTTGTAGGGTTCTTTATTTCGATCAGTTAGGTGATTTAGAACGCAAGATGGGCTAACTCCTGCTCAATTGTTCCCATGCCCAAAAACTGGCCTGAGCGTTTTTCATTTTTTCTTTTTACAACTTCACATTTATTCTTTTGCTTTATGCAGATTCTGAAGGTGAAGATGACCATGAAGATTGACGATGCTTGATGATTTCCATTACTGCTGCATCCATGTCAAGGTGATTGCTAGAGGCTTTTGAATTTGAATGCCCCTTCAGGGATTGATATAATTTAGCGAAAGATTTAAAATTTTGATCGGTTTTAGCTTCATTCCCGTGAAAATAAGTCTTCTTTTCTGCAACGCTTATCCAAATTCAACTGACAATTCTGGACAAGGGAAAGTCCTGCTGTCCACTAACTGGAAATTTGTTCATTCCCTTCAAGGATCGTCTACCCTTATTCTTGATATGATATATAACGATCTTTTCCTCGATTCCTTTGCAGATTAAAGCGACCATGGGTTACGCGAAGGGTATCCAAAGTAACGTTGAATGTGGCATACCATCTAGGTTCCAGCAACCTTGTACGATACAAATGATTCATTGATGTGGCACAATAAACAGAAAGTTTTAGGCCACCAGCTTAGTTTTGTGTCTTGTCTTAGCCAATTTTTCCATCATTATGTTGTAATCTACGACATGAATCTGCTACTGCAGTGATTAAACCAAGTGTATGAGAACTCATTTTTTGTGTATCTGCTTAATTATGTATTAGCAGTTTTCCGATGGGTGCGTATGGGTTGGTTCATATTAATATGAAACTATTACCTTATGCCTAGCAGTTTTTTGATGGGAGCGAATAGATTGGTTCGTATCAATATGGAACTATTACCTTATGCCTAGTAAATTTTTCATGGGAGCGTAAGGGTTGGTTCGTATTAATATGGAACTATAACTTCACGTTGGTTTTATATTTTCTTAGATGGTTATTGGCTAATATGATAAATTCGTGCGAAATTTGGGTTATAACACTTGAAACTACTATTGAGTTAATATTTTTAAGAAATTACAAAAATTTAAAGTGTTATTAAAATATGTTTCCTTCAAAAAAAATAATTTGGCCAATAAATTCAAATCAATAACTTTTTTTATTTTTTCTTTGGGTCAAGAATCCAAATCAAGAATAGGGGTGGCAATAAACCCTTTTTTTTTTTATCCAAAATAAAATTTGATCTTTGTAGGTACCTTATTAGCCCTAGGTATTTGTTATAAATTTTTAAAATTATTTTTCTTATAAAGAGAAATAGAGACGCTTTAGACATTGATTTAAATTATTTTAATGATATTTTTAATTAAAAAAATTAATTTAGCCCTACTGAATAAAAATCTTAGATCCACTCATGATAATATACATATATATGAGTGTACAAATTTTATAATTACATGTGTATATAATATATTGAAAATTTAATAATAAATAATTTAATAATGTACCAAGGGTCGGGTTGGAAGAGTACTCTCTTCTAAAATCCGTATAGGATATATAAAAGGAATTAAAATTTTTATCCTTTTTATAACCCAGTTTAATACTTATTTAACTGAGTAATATTAAAAATATATCAACAAAACACTTAAAAGATTAATTACACAAAATATTCAATTTTTTTTGTTTTGGTTGATTTGTTATCCAAAAATAGCAACTTAGCTTATAAGCACATTTGACGAGCTTATAAGCTATAAGCCAAGTATTCTCTATAGCTGCTTCTAACTTGTCTCTTAAGACAGCACTGCTTTCTCTCCGCTCTCCGCCGCCGACATCTCAGCCACTCTCCGCCGTCTTCCGCCCCAAAACTTCTTCTGGTTCGCTCCCCATCTATCTATTTCACACACACACATACATGTTTTTTTTTGGGTAAGTTATATATATATATATAAAGCAGCACGGTGTACGAAACTCAATGTAGTCAGAAAATAGTTGGACTCACTTCGGGTTTATTATATATATATGTTGAATATTAATTTTTTATTATATATATTGTTTTTGGATTTTCTAATTAATGATAATCAATGTAGTTTACAAAATTTTGTGCATCTTGATAGAGGTCGTACTAGTGCATAAGTCTTTTCGGGGGGAGAGAAGCTGTTAGAGTGGAACTAAAATATGACATCTCTAGATGTAGAGAAATGTTTCAAATTTTTTACAAGAGAAACTGTTGGAATTAGTCTAATTTAATAGTATGAAATATTTTGGGGGTAATTATTAGATGTAAAGATGTGTGTTAATATTAATGTGTTAATAGTTGTAGGCTTCTTTTATGATGGTGTTGTTTGTGGCTTTTCAACCACGGTTTAATTAGTCCTTTTTTGGGTCTCGGCATGAATGAGTGGTGTTGTTTTATTTATATAGTCGATCTCAACTAAGTGAGGTAAGGGTTAGTTTGGTTTGAAGGTGCAACATTATCAGTTATCTGTTACTCCTAGTGATAGACTATGCTCGTATGGCTTTGAGGGCATAAATTTATTGTTGTGTCGAGGGAAGAAGGATGAGGAAATTGGACAGACCCAGAAATGATTCAAGTACATCACTTATTCAAAGCCATATAGCTTTATGATTTTGTTATATGAACGTGTGGGATTGTCATATTTATATAGTCGTTCTCAAATAGTAAGATAAGACTTAGTTTGGTTTGAAGGTGCAACATTATCGGTTATCTATTAGTCCTAGTGGTAGTCTATGCTCTATGGCTTTGAAGGCGTAGATTTATTGTTGTGTCTAGGTAAGAAGTATGAGGAAATTGGACAAACCCAGATATGATTCAAGTATACCACTTGTTCAAAGCCATATAGCTTTACAATTTTGTTATCAAGCATGGTTAAACTAGACCCTTTTTTGGGTCTCAATGGAAATGAGTGGCATAATCAGAATTCAGCTCTATATGGCCAACTCCGCCTAGTGGGAAAAGCCTTGTTTTGGTTTGTTTTGGAGTCTCGACATCATCAAGTATCAGTTTGTCTGAGATTGTATATGCTATATGGCTTCTGAGACGTAGATTTTAATTGTTTTGTCCAGAGAAGAAGGATGAGGAAATTCAACAAATCCTGTAATTTGACTCAGATGATTCGAGTACACCACTGCTTTCGATCACATTTAGCTCCTAAATCAGTTAAATCATAAAGTTGAAACAACTAAAACACTTGTTATGCCGTATGGTGCAGTTCTGTTCCTTTCTTTGTGTCCTAATAGTAAAGAACTTGAATCACCATGGAAAGTGTTCTCCCAGCCTATATTTTTGGGGTACAGGGCTAGGACGTGTTTGCTTTTTGAATACGTTCAATGTATAAGTGATCTTAAATCATTTGTCTGAAAATTTGGAGATTCAACCGTATTATATAAGGGATAAAATAGTTGATATTTCTCTTGATGAAGAATCAATGTTTTATCTGTAGGCTATGGATAATTCGAATATTTAAAATGTGAAAGAAGCTTTCTGTTGTTCCAATCATGTATGGAAACCACGTTTGTTCGTTAATTTACTTGTTGGCAGATTGATTGTATTCAATAACAGTTTCCTTGAACCCTAAACATATATATTACTATGTCTTCTTTCAATGTCTGGCAGGATGTAAAAAAGAGTTAAAAGAGAGATGGATGACGTGTTAACAGACATCCCCCCGCCTTCAAGATTCCTCTTGGAAGACCTCAACAACTTCACTCCTCTGTCACCTCACCTTCCATACCCATTCCTTTTATTCACGACGCCTGACCCTACGTTCCGGCCTTCTCTCCTCATCATTGCCATATCTTCACCATCTCTTCAAATCGTCCACCACATGTCCTCGAAAACTCTCATTGGAACTCTAATTCTTCCTGAAATCCCATTATCTGGAAACTCTGTTGAACCCTCACTTAGAGACAAATCCTGCAACATATATGCCCTCAATAATGCTGATAAATTGACTGTGATTGTGTCTGTCCAGTACTCCATTCCTGTTGAGAGATCTCATGCAGTTGCAAAGTTGCTGATCGGTGAACAGATCATTCCAGAAAGGGTTTTGATTTTGGATTTTGTTCAGAGCCGTAACTTTCGGGGTAAGCTTTCGCCAGATGACACATTAGGCTTCAAGCTGGAGACATCATCAGAAAGAAAGTGGACGAATGATGGCGTTGGAAATTCATCATTGATTAAAGATTTAGACTATTTCCCTTCAGGAAGTGTTGTCGATGGCTTGGCAGCTGCTCTGTTGAGTCGGTGTCAATTGAAGAGGATCAGAGGGATGCTGTGTGTCACATGGCCTGAATTTGGTGTTTCAGTGACATCTCTTGTTAAGTCTCTTCTGCTGAAGGTCTTGCCTGAAATGGACCATAGCAGTGTTGGCAATATCGATTATGAGCTTTTAAGGTTTGCTCGTGGTAAGGATACTCTGCTCGAGTCTGAGTTGTATACATGACACATTAGTATTGAGATGCTGGCTCGCCTTGTAATACAGAAACTTCGCTTTCTACAACCGGCACCCCCCTTCGCCCACCCCCAAGGAGGAACTCTCCAGAATTCTTTAAGCTAGAGAAGTTTTTATCGAAGTTTTTTATTTCTCTGTTCTTGCTGTATCAGCTTGAGGCATGCCTGCCTGCTCATTTTATCATCATTGTATGGTTTCATTTTTTGGAATAGACTTCAAGAAAGAGAAGTTTTATATCTATATATCTATATCTATATATATATATATGTGTGTGTGTGTATGTATATATAAAGATATAGCACTCTTGCTGTCTTGTGGCTCCTTATGTGGAACATGGATGGGGTATCGCTTATCGGTCGGTCGAAATGCAGCAAGTCCGGGCAGGAAAGTGAAGGGATCCAGTAGTTATTGATGGATAGAAAATAAACCAAATCAAATTAAACTAAATCTTTATTCTCGTAGGTGGAGTTCAAATTATGAATTTGACGATTCTGTTGAGAGTTGTTTCCTATGCGAAAGTATGGAAGTGTCAAAACTTTGTAAGAATCATACTAACTTGATTCTTAACAATACTCACTTTTACCATATTGTAGTCAGCAAAGGATCTGAACACTAAGTTATTCTTGACAAGCTTAACAGTTCTAAAGTTGCTATTTAACATTTAATGACTCCTATCATAGTTTTGTGCTCCAATATCATGAATTTTGGGAAAGGAAGACCTAATATATGAGTTGTGTAATAATATGCTCTTGTTTCACGTGGAATATTTTTAAAAAAATTTAGACTATCTTATAAGATCATAGGCTATTCTTTTCAATACCAATTAGTTTTGAGATAAAACTCTATAAATCTTAACATGGTATCAAATCTAGCATTTGGTTCAGTAAGATCACACGTGAGGGGGTTGTTAGGGGGTTGTTACATTATACACTTGTCCTACACAGAAAAAAAAAAAAAAAAGAATCATAAACTCAATCCAAAGCTACTTCTCTTAGTTATAATTGGTTTTAGAATGAAATTTCATGATTCTTATCAAATTAGATAGATATTCAAACAAGATCTCGACCTTATGAGATATTTAGCTACTTCTCCGAATGCCAACTAATTTTAAAATAGAATCTTATAATTCTTAACAAGTTGGTTGGAGACACTCACGCAAAATCTCCACTTTATAAGATCTCTTGACTATTCCTTCTTGTACTGACTAGTTTAAGGATGAGATTTTATAATTTTTAACAAGTTGTACAGAGACACTGATCAAATAAGATCTCACGTACATAGAACAGAAGGAGAAAACCTTGATAAGAATGAGTACATCATTAAAATCACACTACCGATCCCATTTAAAGAGAAAAGATTTGACTCGATTTAATTTATCAAACTGGATGTAACTTGTGAGGATGGTACGTTGATTAGCCCTTAGTACAGTGACTTGCAAGAAGATAAAAACAAAATGCATGTACTATTTGATGAGAAGTTGACAAATGAGGATCCTTTTGGTGATCTAAAATCTACAAAAGACAAGAAGCTTAAACTCTTAGAAATAGTTTTGTCACTACTACAAGTCGTTAACAAAAATAACGTAAAAGCAAACGTCAACTTTATTTATGTCTTCAACATTAATTGCCCAACGAATGAACTCATTGTCAAAAAGCAGTTGGGAAAATTTTGTTATTAGACTAGCTTCTAAATTACATTATTATAGGCATTGATCAAGACCCCTACTAGAACAAGCCATATTTTGGATCAAGTAAGAGAGTTTGAATCTTTTTATTTTTATGACGAGGTATTCATGGTAAGGAGGATTATGTTAAATTCACTCTGAGATTATAAATTTTAATGATTTTAAAATATGCTTCGAGTCAATAAAAATGAGACAATATTTATTATGAAAGTGTATAAAAATCTATTACTTTGCCTAAAAACTTAAATGGTTAGAAAAAAATTTATGATATTCATTTATTGTCTTTAATACGCCTCTTTACATGCAGACATAATTCATCACTAGTACAAAAATTTACTATCTCGTCTAAAAGGTTAACTTGTTAGCGAAGAGTTATTATTTTTAACACACAGCCCTTCACGTTAACCATGTACAAGACAATTTTTTTTGTTCTAAATGAGTTGTGACGAGACTTAAACCCAAAACCTTTTGGCAGTCTAGGTTGTTAAACCAAACTAATTTACCACATCGTCTAAAAATTTAAATTGTTTGAAAATAATTTATTATACTTATTTACTGTTTTAAACAAGGTATAAGTTTGAATTCGAGACTTTCGATTACAACAATTTGCTATCCGACTATTCCGAGATTTTCGATCACAACAATTTACTACTCGACCACTCCACACAACCTCGGGCATGAAAAAAGAAGAGAGAGGGAGAGAGAGAGAGAGAGAGAGAGAGAGTGAATCTTCAATCCTTTGGAAAAGTTGAAGGCCTAAACGAGTACCACTAAGGTAGCGATTGGTACATTGGAATGGATTTGGGCAGGAATGGAATGAACCAAGGAATGGAATGAAAGTGGGAATGAAATGAACTTGGGAATGAGAATGACATGTTTGGTATGCTTTAGGAATTAAGAGTAGTAATGCGAATGACTTATATAATATGACATAATTGCCCTTTTATTATTATAGTATTAAAAATAAGAATAAATATAAACATAATCGTAAACAATATAAATATAAATAATAATAATAATAATAACAAAATAAAAATAATAAATAATAATAATAATAACAACAACAACAACAATAAATAATAATAATAATAATAATAATAATAATAATAAAAATAAAAATAATAATTATTATTAATAACAAAATATTATTATATATATATATATATTTTTTAAAAATAATAATAATTATTATTATAATTATTATTAATATTAATATTATTATTTTTATTTTTATTTTTATTTAATCACTATTATTATTATTTATTTTTATTTTTATTATTTTATTTATTTATTTATTATTATTATTATTATCATTTTTATTATAATTATTATTATTTTTATAATAATATTATTATATTTTTAATTATTTTTTAATTATTATTTTTTATTTTATTTATTTATTATTATTATTATCATTTTTTTTATTATTTTTATTTTTATTATTATAATAATAATTTTTATTATTATTTTCATAATAATATTATTATATTTTTAATTATTATTATTATTATTATTTAATCGCTATTATTATTTTTATTTTATTTTATTATTATTATTATTTTATTATTATTATTATTTTCATAATAATAATAATTAAACAAATTATTTATAAAGGGTATGGTAGTCAAGTTGATTCCCAAATACATGGGAATGGGCCATTCCCATGTATTTGGTCTGGAATGGCTATTCCCATGTATGTGGGAATGAGATTCCCTTGGGAATGACATTCCCAAGTTCATTCCCTCATACCAAACATGGGAATTAAAATAGAATTGGGAATGTCATTCCATTCCCAACTCATTCCCACATACCAATCACTGCCTAAAAGTTGTAATGGAAAAAAGACCATAGTTGGCTAGGTTGCTTGCCCAAAATCTGAGAACTTTCTAATTTCTATGTCATTAACAGAGAAAACTTTCTTGTTTCTTTGATTTTCTAACTCATTTATTTGGTAAAATTTTTATTCTAAGAGTCCCCACCAACCAAGCTTAAGAGTTGTTACATCCTCTCTTGACCATGAGCATATTTCAATACACACTCAAACAAATATGACAAGAAAAATATGTGCCCAAAAGCTACATACAATGTTAAACTTCTTACCTATATAACCTCATAGTCTAAACCATTCTTCACACTCTTGTAATAACTTTAGTGTTTGTGAAGCAAAACGTCAAGCAAAAGATGGCATCTACAGCTCTATGCTCACTACTTTTTCTGCAATGCATGATGTTCACAGTCTTGATCAGCATCTTTTCTGCTACCCTTCATGCCAGTGATCCACATTTGACATTGGATTACTACAAAGAAGCATGCCCCAATGTTCTTGACATTGTCAGGAAAGAAATGGAGTGTCAAGTCCTTGCTGATCCGCGAAATGCTGCGTTGATACTACGGTTACATTTCCATGACTGCTTCGTTCAGGTTCATTGACCACTTCATCTAAAAGTTTAAACTGTAATGCATTTATAAGAGAAAAAGCTAATGAAATGTTGTGGATATATTATGTATTGCAGGGTTGTGATGCATCAGTTTTACTGGATGATACAGTGACACTCAAAGGAGAAAAGAAAGCGAAAATTAATAGAAATGCTTTGAAAGGGTTCGAACTCATTGATGATATCAAGAACAGGCTTGAATCTGAATGCCCTGGAGTAGTCTCTTGTGCTGATATCCTCACCATTGCTGCAAGAGATGCAACTATTTTGGTAAACTAATAATATTATCTGTAGTAGTGGCAGATTTACGCATAGGCGTGGGACTGTAGTTCTGATTGACCTCTGACAATTCTCTAAATTTACGTGTATTTTAGTTGAAAAAATTAATTAACCTTCACTGGTCTACCAATTTTTGTTTTCAAAATCACTCAACTCCTATATACCCCGCACAGTGAAAAATCTTAAATCCGTCCCTGAGTTCATGTACATCGTCTACCTTGAAGTGACAATTTATTTTGCCTGTAAACAGGTTGGAGGACCCTATTGGGATGTTCCACTAGGCAGAAAGGATTCTAAAACTGCAGGTTATGCCTTGGCTGATGCAAATCTTCCTGCTGCTGATGAGGGGCTTCTCTCTATCATTTCCAAGTTCCTTTCTCAGGGCCTCTCAGTGACTGATATGGTAGCTCTTTCTGGTAAGCATCAAATAACCATAAGGCACAACAATATGCAACATCATTTATACCTCAACACTTTGCATTATAATTTATCCCCGGAAAAAAACTTAAAAACGTCATGTCATTTGAGACTGCATGTAAGAGGGACGTGAACCTCATATATGTAGAGCCCACGCAACTCTAATATAATAATCAGTCGTAAAACCAACCCTCCATCCCGTATCAGAGACTAGCTTATGTTTTGTCATGTGCAAATGCTGCATAAAATTTCAATAGATGCATGAATTGATCTAGATATATACTATGGTATGCCACAATACCGTATAGGGTAAAGAGCAACAAACTCTTTGCTTGTATTTTGCTGAAATTAAACATTATAACCTTATCACAGATAATTTAATTATTTCCTATAATTTGTAGAACGTGAAAAAAAAATTAACTTGCCGTTATGCCAAGCATAAGAGATAGTAAATTGCGTTAAAATTCGTCTTGTATTTTTTTTTTCCTTAACGAGAGACCCTCTTTTTTTTTTTTTTAGTGATAATCTAATTAATAACCCTTTATGATTTATGAAAGTGTGACAAAATTTTTGACCTTACCAAACATAAGGTATAGTAAAATGCATTCTTATATATTTTAAGAAGTTATTAAATTATTATGATATTGTACGATTTAACTATAATTTTAATAAAACGTAGGACTTTTTTTATTTTTTTTGCACTTTATGGATTTCAAGATGGTCATCCAATTTTGACCAAGTGATTTTTTTTTTTTTTTCTTTGTTTAAGGTGCCCACACAATTGGCATGGCAAGGTGTGCGAATTTTCGAGGAAGAATCTATGGAGACTTTGCAGTTACTACAGCAATGAATCCAACTTCACAAACATACCTCAGCAACTTGAAATCTATTTGTCCACCAGCTGGTAGAGGTGATAATAATGAATCAGCCATGGATAATGTCACACCAAATTTATTTGATAATTCATACTATCATGTACTATTAAGAGGAGAAGGGTTGATTAATTCAGACCAAATACTATATTCTAGTGTTTTCGGGATCGAAACTAAAAAGCTCGTCCAGAAGTATGCTCACGATTCAATAGCTTTCTTCGATCAGTTCTCGGAGTCTATGGTTAAGTTGGGTAATATTACGAATCCAGATACTTACGTTAATGGAGAAGTTAGGAAGAATTGCAGGTTCATGAACACATAAAAAAGTTGAGTTAATTATTGTAATTTACATGTCTTTTTTTTTTTTCGCGATAGAAATTGCAAAATTTCTTGCACATGAACTTCAGAAAAGGAAGTTGTTACCATATTTTTACTTTTATCATACATTGTATTCATGAAATTTGTGGAACTTATGTAATACAGCTATTGAAAGTTTTAAATTATCTTTTCTCTATCTGAATGGAAATTGAATCCCTTTTGTAATTTTGACAAAGAAATTAAATGCTTCTGCAAAAACAAAAAACAAAAAACAAAAAATAAAATAAAATTCCATGATAAAAAAAAAAGGAAATTGGAAATTCCTCCAAAGGTTCCCCCAACAAATAATTTGCAAAAACAAAAAAAACAAATGCAATTAAGAAGCGTAAACTTGCAGCAAATTCAACAAAATCTCAAGAATCAAACAACGTCGACTCTCATAATATCATAATTTTATAAGGGAGATTCAATAATTATAAACTATCCACGTCATCTCATTATTACTGTATGAATAATTTATAACTGTTAAATCTCGTTCATAATATCATAAAGTTATGATAAAATTCATGACCTCAAGAAAGGCCAGTGAGATCATTCTGAAACCTTAAAAGATGTGGTAGTGAAAATCATTATCTTTTTAATTATTATTATTTTTTTCTTATAAGAGAGGTCGAAATAAATTAGTGAATCCACCGCAAGGATATTGCACCTTTTTTATTCCTATCTATGAGATATAAGTTGGTTTAGAGGTTGTATCAGAATGTGTGTGCTCAAAGGATGATCTAATACAAAATTAATAATTTCAAACTACACAAGTGTTTGTCTCACAAAAAACATGTTGTATCATGTAACCCTTATTATCCAATAGAATCTTCTTACATCTTTCCACCATATGTCTGCAAATATTTCCTCTCAAAAGTTGCATCATCATACTATTACATGTCAACATTTAATAGTGCACTTTAGCTAAAAGCGAAAGATTTGTAGTCAATTAAAATCGATTGACTAGCCGGCTCTAGAAAAGGAGAGAAGGGGGTGGCCAGGTAAGGCATAAAAGTGATAGCAGTTCGATTAATTGTAGTTTTTATTAAAATTAAAATTAAAATTAAAAATTAAAATTAAAAATCAACGGGCTTAAAAATCATTATCCAAAATCGAAACCGACTTGTTTAAAAAAATCAAAGATAATCAAAACTGAAACCGTTAACTTAAAAAAATTAATTTAAATAAAAAATAAGTCAAAAAATAAGAAAAAATATTAATTTAAATATTAAAAAATTAAAAAATTAAAAAATATAATAAATCACAATCCATACATAATAAGATAATAAAATTAAAAATATACTATCTCATTGCAAATATTGGTTTAGTCTAAAACTTTTAAAAAATGTAGTGTATTTTTATTATTTTTTAAAATTTAAACAGTTATTGTATATGTAGATATACATGTGTATAATATGTATATATATATATTTATTTATTTATATATTATAATAAATTATAATCGGATTTCGATTTTTTTTAACGTATAAAATCAAAACCTATCAGTTTACCCATCGGTTATAACTTATAAAAACCAAAACCTATCGGTTTACCCGTCGGTTATAACTTATAAAAACCAAAACCTATCGGTTTACCCGTCGGTTATAACTTATAAAAACCAAAACTTATCGGTTTACTCGTCGATTTTTATTATCTGGTTTTTATCTGGTGGATACCCGTAAATTTCGATTACAACGGTTATCCATTGTCATCCCTACTTACGAGAGAATTGACTTGTAGATAATAAATATAATAATTAATGGTAGTAAAAAATATATAGTCAGTTTGGGTTGACCATTAATTCACTCATATATAAATAGGTTTCACCCATTTTTTTAGGATTTATGTTCAGCCCGGACTGACCAAAAAAATTTTCAATTATTAGTAGTCCAAATCACAATTTTAAAGTGAAAATTCTTTGGTAGTAGTTGTTTCTAGAGTTTATGTTCACTCCTGACCAAAAAAATTCTAAACTATTAGTAGTCCAAATCACAATTTTGAAGTCAAACAATACCCATGACCAAAATAAATCATGTCATGTTACGTGGTTCCTTTAATTTTCAAGTGATAGAACTAGTCAACTTCATACCCTAGACTCTATCAATCAAAGTTTTGAATTTTGCAGAAAGCACTCCATGCAATTTCTGACTTCTTTCGCCTTCTAGATAATTTTTGTCACATTTAGGAACAACGTTAAAAATATTAGTTAGAACGATTTCTCTTTTAAAGCCAAGACATAACTTTGATGAAATTATAGAAGTAGAGCCAATCATAAATGCTCAAACGATTGTCGTTTTAAATATTTTTTCACGTCTTAATTATCTTTTGGAAAAAGCTACGCATTATTATATAATTTTACGCCTAATCGAGAGCTTTTGCTTTAGCTTTTCTTTTAAAAGCTAAGTTGTTACATGTTAGGTGACGGAAAATGTTTATAAACTGTAAGTTGTTGAAATGACCAAAAGGGACATAACACTTCTATTTTAGTGAGATCTTCCGATAATTTTCAATAACTTAACTTTGATAGGTTACAATCTAAGTTACAGTTCAAAATATATAAATACAAGCCTCTTTAAATTAAATGATTCTTGTTATTTATCATACCTGAAACAAAATAATTAAAATAATTATTGAACTAAATATTTATTAAATAATTGTATACTAATTAAGTGGGGGCTTTATTAATTATCAATAGGTGATGTTGGAGAAGAGAGGAAGAGAAGAGTAGAGAAAAGGAGAGGGGCAAAATTAGAATTACGCGAAAATAATTAAGGGAAGATATCACATGCATATACTGTTAAAATTATTCAAATCAGTCGTGAATACGAATATAAAAGATTATTTTCATGACCATACTTCACCAATCAGCTTATACGTGAGAATTAAGTTAGAGAAGCTCGACTATTCCCTGGTAAACTCTTGGATGCTGCAGTACATCTCCAATACATGCATCGATTCAGTTAAGATTATCCAGAACATGGAGTGTTAATTGAACCCGGAGCATGCCGCTCTTACAATTCTCATTCTTTATGTAGACTTTCTTTTTTTTTTTTAAATGGAGTAATGTTGGGGTTTTTGACTTGTCAATTTCTTGAGATAAGTATTTTTTTTTTTTTTTTTGTCAACCCTGATATAAGTATTAATTAGAACATAGACTTTTTTTGCAATTCAAGGGGTATGACCTTTTCTTTTCTTTTCTTTTGATTTTTTGACAAATGGATGTGTACGGAATGTCAAGAATAAGAAATAAAGAATATTATGTTAATGGAGTAAACCCTCGATAATTCAACTTATGAGCAAGTGGCATTTAAAATTAAAATCAATCTTTTCGTACATTTTACTTTGTTTAAAGTCTTCAACTCCTCCCTTGACTACAAAATAAAATAAAATCCATATTAAATGTCAAATGGAACTCACAACTGAATTAGAATCGAATTTGTTGACAACAAAAATTATACCACATAAATGAGAAGAGAAAAGGAAAAGAAGAGGAAATTTGTACCTTTTGAGTTTCAAACTCGTAGCATATGGTATAACAGATCTACAAAGAAACTAATAGGTGCGCGGATTAGTTTGTGAATCTTGAATTGACATATTTTTTTGGATCATGACTTATTAATCGTCCACCAGAATTGTTGATGAAGCTACTTGTAAGAAACAAAAAAAAGTGTTTTCACCCCTACAACTATTTTATAATAACACGTCACTGAACCTCTTGAACAACAAAAAAAAAAAAAAAAAAGGAAAATAAGAAATAAGATGCAAGGATAAAACAGGTTAGAAATGAATTTGAATAGTTGAAGTATTAAAAGTGATTGTTGTATATTCCCCTTATTACCATATCTTTTCTTTTTTTATTTATTTTTCACAATATTATAGTGTTATTTGAGCATTGAAGACAAAAAGCGACATTTCAAAGATAAAGGAATACTATTTATTTGTCTTAAAGCTCAAAGCACAATTAATTTCTCTTTTCTCCTTTTTTTATACTTTATCCATTAATAAATACTTGAACATCAATATGTAGTGAATTTGTTGTATCTGAAACAACTAGTCATATCATAACCAAATGGTAATGAAGTCTCCTCCCATTGATTTCCTATGATGATTATCTTCTATCTAAAATGATTATATAATCAACCCATTTATATTGTATTGGTAATTCACATTTTAATATACTATAATTACGGTACATCGATTAGAAGCAAAACAATATATCTAAGAGTAAGTATTGTTTCTTCAACTTCTCCTATCTTTTTCTAATAGGAGACAAATTTGTTCGGGTTATTCAACATCTCCAAAACAAGGGTTTGTAATTGACTTGGCCTTTATTGGAGCTGAGAATTAACATTGTATGACTTTTACGTATTTAGCATGATTCATGATCAATGGAAGTTAAAAAAAAAATATCGAGTAATCATATTCCTCAATCATTTTCAATTTTTCCTAACAAGGAGAATTTACTTTAATTGTACAAAATACCTATAAAGTTATTTCTACAATTGCTTAATTCATTATTTTATAAGGACCATATACATCTTTTCGTTGGTGTAATGCAATTGTCCATTTACTACTTTTAACAAATACTATGTTTGGCATGATCTACTATGAGATTATGGATCTTCTTTCTAAATTGTTAAATTACATCCAAATTTAAAATTAAAAAAATACTCAAATATAATTACTTTATCCAAATTTAAAATTAAAAAAATACTCAAATATAATTACTTTAACAAGGCCAGAATTATACATATAATTAAATATTGTTGCGCTAATAGCTAATTAATCAAAGTAAAAATCTAAATATGAATAAAAACGTAAATTATAAAATGCCATCTCAAATCATGTCTTAAAGTGATATCTAAGAAAATAATTAAATCAATTCGACTAATATTAGTCATTTCATATAGGGTGAATCTCACACACATATAAGACTCACTTTATTTTTTACGGACTAATATCAATTCGAATTAATAGAAGAATTTCTCAACTTAATTTAACAAAATCTCTAGAATTTCCCAATTCGCAAAAAAGCGTGGAAACTTCATCCCTTTCCCATATTATCAAATTTAATAACTTTGATGGCAAAAAAAATAAAAAAATAATAGCTTTCACAAAAATGAAGAAAAACAATAAATGAAAAATATAAATATTATAAACACCTATATATACATACACTGCACGCAGTCCCACAAAACCAAAACTTTCTACGCTTTTCTCTTAGCTGCAAGCCACACTGTGCATAATATTTGTAAGTATATATTCAACCTATCAAATTCCTGATATTTTTTATCTTAGATATCTTTGAACAAAAGAAAATTCACTTTTTGACTCATTATATTTTCTGGGTATCTTTACTTTTTGCTTTTCTAATGCAAAGTCGGTTACTTTTTTTTGGTTAGTGTTAGCTTCGAGATCCAAACAAATCTCAAAAAGGTGTTTTTTTTGCTTTGTTGTATGGCTTTTCTTCGCTTAAATTTGATTCTTTGTGACTTTCGTCGTCTGTATATGTCTGCTTTTTTTATTCTTTTTTGTTGGTTGTTTGGTAATGGTAATGTTGTTTTAATTGAGTTTCTTGTTGGTGGTATGTAATGGTTGTGAAAAGATGTGAGTTTTTGATGTAATTTTTTAGTTCTAATGCAATTCTTGTGCTCAAGTTCAATGTGGTTTTGAAATAATTTAACATTGTTTTAAGTATATAGAATTATAATTTTGTTGGAGTATAGTTTGAATTGATTCCTTCTTATTACAATGCAATGGTTGTGAAAAGATGTGATGTTTTGTGTTATATTTACTGTTTGATTCGTATTCGTGCTTAAGTTAATGCGCTTTGTGAAAAGGGTAACTTCTTGGCATAAGTTTATAGGTCGGTATTGGTCATGACTAGTATTAATGGTGTTTTAGTTAATCACATTGAGAAATATGGGGACTTGCTCCACTCGAATTTCGAAAGTCTAGTGTATATGTTGCTTGCTTAGTTTGTATGGGATCGATTCTTCATCTTGCCTCGGGTGTTTCTCTGTTGAAATTCCATTGTTAACGGTCTGTACGAGGTCGATCATTTAGGTTGGCATTTGGATACATGAATAAGTGTCCTCTACAGTTGGATATCATATCAGTGTAATTGCATTTGAGCCTTTCAATTGTGTATACTGATTGCTTAATTGTTTCAAATTGGTTCTTCAAGTTGCCTCAAGTGCTTCTTTGCTTATGATTGGTTCTAGCGTTATCAGATGGCAATTAGACACATGAATGATTGCGCTCTTATATAGTGTTATACACATATTCACATGGAACTGCAAATTTAATATCTAACATTAGCTTGTTGGTTCTTTGGACTTTGGAGAAATTGCGAAATCTGCTCTCCTGATGAGATAATCTGTCAATTTGGCAGACAAGCCAATTGAATATTACAGTTGAATGTACGATCAAGGAAACCTTACATGTTTTACTTTTGACTGATTAGCCATGTTGATATCACTGGTATTTCTTAGATACAAATTTGTGACAGAACATTTGAAAGAACTAATCTATTAAGTTACCTTTTTTTACACGTATTGAAGTATTTATGAGGCATATATTCACTATTTTTCTTTGAGAGGTTATTGTACTGGAATGGTTGATCTTGTTGCTCAAAGTCTTCCTCTGGCTTTATACTTCCAAATAAAATGAACTTAAGGACTGCATCCTTTTGGAAATCTCAATATCAGTTGGAATGTCCATTGATTTTTGCTTTGTCTTTGATGAGAGATTTGGTATAGTGAAGATTCTGATTTATCTAATCCATCTCAAGCAGCCATTAGACATAGATAATGCCAAATAATACCAAGTTTTCTCATTTCTATGAGATGATTGTATGTGGCTTCAAATTTATAATATCATGTGATCCCAATTTGTGCAAGTGATTTTGCTTTCGTATGTGATTTGATTAGGTAAGTGAAAAAGTCTGAGGTATTTGATTGTGATTTGTCAGGCCCTTACTTGGTTTCAAGCTGTTAAGCATTTCAGTTGCCTTTTTGTCTGCTCCCTTTCTTTTATGTCTGATTTCACTCTTGTTTGTTTCTAGTGGAAGAGTCTGCATACTAAAAGATGGCGCAAGATACCTCAAAGCAGGACTCAACTAATCGAAGACCTGGCCTCTTGAAAGATCAAGTTCGGCTAGTTAAGAGAAAGGACTCTGACCGTTACGAAATTGTTCGTATTCCAGATACTTTGTCATTTGAGAAAGGATTCTTTGCTGTGATCCGTGCATGCCAATTGTTAACACAGAAGAATGATGGACTCATATTAGTTGGTTTGGCGGGTCCTTCTGGTGCTGGAAAGACTGTATTTACTGAGAAGATGCTCAACTTTATGCCGAGCATCGCTGTCATTTCAATGGATAATTACAATGATGCTAGTCGACTTGTTGATGGCAACTTTGATGGTAGATCTATGCATCATTTACCTGATAATTTTATGTCAGTCAAAATTTTTGCTTGATATTTTGCAAACTGCAATTTTCGATGCTTCACACCAGCTATATAAATTGGTCCACCAAACTCTCAGGTTCTCTAATCAAATGTCAATTCAGCCACGGTGATATTGAACTCAGATTATTATTTTAAAGGCTTATATTAAGCATTGTGTTCTTTTTCTTTCTTCTTTCCTTCCTTTTCTTTTGTGGGCGGGGGATATCAAGAATGGGCTTTGTTTGTGGAGTTGATCAATTAGTATTAAATTTTGACGGGCCATTGCGCAGAATACCTTGATTGTGTTACTAGCAAAATACCACTGATATTACACCTAGTATGTTTTAAAACTAGTATGTTTTATCTGACTGATAAGATCACAATTGGTTGTTTTTACCTGCATTTCTGATTTGCTACTGTAAGCCAATACGTGCAAACATCTGGAAGTCTTAACACACAGGTCTTGAGAAACAAGGACATTGCTACATACAAACAATTTATGTTACAAAGGGGAGAAGATGGTTGAGGGAGCAAGGTATTTGTCTAAGAAAGCAGACTGAAAAAGTCATAAGCAATACATACATAACTAACATATTTAGGAATTCTGAGGTTGGTTTTCTTCAAATTGTTAAATTTAGCATGCCCGAAAACCTTCTCCTTCTTTTCATGTCATTTTTAATTAAGTAAAGCTACTGGTTCTGCAATTTGAGATGAACAGTATCACATAGAATAATACAATAGAAATACTATGCTATAATTCCTTGTGGAAATGGTTTATTATCTATGTGATGAGTACGTTGGGTCCTCAAACCGTTACTCTTTTTTTCTTTCTAATGCCGTGTTCATTGCTGATAAGGGATTTATGTTAGGATTGGAAGGGTCTCTTAGATTTCTATGTTTAGACGAAAGAGCCATAGATAAGATGTTGGTGGTGAATGCTCTTTCATGCATTGCTAATATGTTCTCTTTTCCTGTGATATCAGACCAAGTACTATATCGAGCAACTGCATGGTTTATTTCATTGACTATAGTGGCGAGTTTAAGGATGAAAAATTGATGCTAGGCCATTTGAAGCTAATAATTGTTGCATGCAAAAGTTTTATTCTCTTATAGTTTTCTTTCTCCTTTTGTATTATGGTATCATGATTAAACTTATAGTATTGTATATTTTACTGCATTTGGTGGAAGCAAGAGCATAAAGAAGAGCTCCAAAGCAAAAAATATTAGTTTATTTCATTTCTTTAAGACATACTTTATATTTTGTATTTACCCAGATTGAAGGTCAAGTAAATTTCTCTATGTTATTAATTCTACCAACTGTAACATATATGCCAATGATTTAGATTTGATATGGATGATGAATATTGTTGAGCCTTTTCTGGTGCAGATCCACGTTTGACAGATTATGATACTCTGCTACAGAACATCTACGATCTAAAGGCAGGGAAGCAAGTTGAGGTTCCAATATATGATTTCAAATCTAGTTCCCGCACAGGATACAGGTTTTATTCCTTCTATCTAATTCATCATATTGTATTTACATACTCTCTGGAATCGGTTAAAGCAGAATAGAAAACTGACCGAGAAGCGAGTTATTTATACCATGCGTAGGATTTTTATATCGTTTTTTGTTATAATTAATTGTTTGTTGGCCCCATTTCTGTCAAATAAAAAAGTGGATCATTCCTGTGGATTCCTTTAAGAATGCGTAAACAAATCAACAAACTAATGGTTGTCAAGGATTTTAAATCTTATGACAGTCTCTATCTCTCCCTCTTTCCTTTCCATTTCATCATGAGTATCTGCATAATGAGGTATAAGTAGGCTTCAGTGGGTCAATTGTTTTGATTTGTTGGTTGGTCCTGCTGACAAATCTCTACATGGAATGAACTTTCCTTCTGTTCTCCTTTCCTCGGAGAATAGCATGTGGTATGATTATAGCCTCTATATTAGCGTATTGCTCCAGAAGATGCTTGAATCATTGATTAATATCAGGCTACTTCATTTGGGCCAATCTATGAAGCCATTGTTTGCTGACATTGATAGCATCATCTATTGATAGCCTATTCCAGTTTCTCTCATTTCTCTTTCCGTTACTGAGCTGTAAATTATTGTTTGGCCGTTGATTTCTTGTTATGTTGTTTCTTTTGAAGTAGTTAATTATGTGAATTTTTTCCAGTTGGAAACAGACAATCAATTTTCTATGTTAAATAATGCTCGTCTTCACTCTCCTGGTATGCAAAAAGTAATTTGATCTCAAATTGTTGGTATCAGGACACTTGAAGTCCCAAGCTCTCGCATTGTGATTATTGAAGGTATCTATGCTTTGAGTGAAAAATTGCGGCCTTTGCTGGATCTTCGAATATCTGTGACTGGTGGAGTCCACTTTGACCTTGTGAAACGGGTTTTACGGGACATTCAACGAGCAGGGCAAGAACCAGAAGAAATAATTCAGCAAATATCTGAAACGGTTTGTTTTCCAGTTTTGTCATCCAAATGTGCAATAAGATATTGGATTTTTGTTTTTTCTCAGTTCTGAGTCACGCCTCTTCTGTGCAGGTATATCCAATGTACAAGGCTTTCATTGAGCCTGATCTCCAGACAGCACATATTAAAATTGTTAACAAATTTAATCCATTCACTGGATTCCAGTGTCCTACTTATATTCTTAAGGTAAATGTTGCATTATAGGTTCAACACTTCTATATCCACACCCAACTCTCCCCTCCCCTCCCCCTCCCTCCCCCTCTCTCCCGTAAGCCCGAGTCAAAAGAAGCAGAAAGGGTAAAAGAGAAATATGCTGATTGATGATTCTATCTTAAGTTTTCTATAGAATTAAATTAATTTATATAGCGATAACCATGTAACACATGTTTTCTTCAGTCTCGGAAAAATTTGACAGCAGAAGACATCAAATCTGTCTTCCCTGAAGATCACAAGGAAACTTCGGAGGAGACTTACGATATATATCTTCTTCCACCTGGTGAAGACCCAGAGACATGCCAATCATATCTGAGGATGCGGAACAAAGAGGGGAAGTACAATCTCATGTTTGAGGTTTGACCTCTCACCCAAGTATTTTAACTTAGCAAGTCATATACAGTTATTCATTCTAAGAACTTTATTATTCGTTTTTAGTTGATTTCAGTAATTATTATTCTGATGTCAAAAAAATGAGGATTTCAGAAGTCCTGTATTTCTTGATGTGACATTCCTATTGTATCTTAGTATCTTAACTTTGAGCATGTCCAACCGAGTTATTTATTGGTCAATACTTTGATATGTTGATTAGAAGGATGCTATATTGAACAATTTGGCAGCGGAGAGTTGAGTTCAATTTTGGTTCCCTCTTGAATGAATGAGTGCATTCACAGTTAGAAGAAATTTGGTAGAAGTTTTACGTAACATGGAAAGTATATGTGGTTGACATCAGGAAAATCCAGACGTTCACATTATGTAACTTTAAGTTTTTATTTTTATTTTTTTGGCCATTACAGCCTCCCCAGTTCCTCTGTTGTAGCCCTCTCTTTAGCTACCTTCTTTATTTATACCTGCATAAAGTTTCGCAATCCTTGCAATTTGTTAAGCAGTAAAGATTTTGCAGACTAGATTTGTGAGAGAACTGTCATACTTTGAGGTCTCAATTATTTAGTTTGCCTTTTCTTTATTAATGTAGATAAGCTGACTTAAAATATCAGGAGAGGCCTACTTTGTTTAAAATACAATCCGATCTGCCAAGTCTCTTGAAAGGAGTTATTCACACTCATTCTTCCATTGGGTATGAGTAGGGTATTTGCACATGAAATCAGTGGTTTGGAAAATTTAATATAGGGTCCTTGCAATAACGAAGAATGCTAAGAAATAAGAATACAAGTTTCAAATTACACGAACACTAGTGAAATTTGTTATACTCTCGTTGCTATTGAGAAATCTCAAACTTGCAATGTATTTGCTTCTTCTAGTTCCAGTGTAGGCAGCATAAATGAAACCAATGGAACACCTAGACTTGAGAATACTAGCAACGGAGTACCTTGCCTTTATTCATTACAAGCCGATAGGACTTTACAGGAAGAACTCCAAATGGCAATTTTCCAAATCCTGTCCTATTGTCTACGATATATGTAACTTAATAACTTCCATTGTGTGAAAATCACATTGTTGTCATGAAAGATGTCATGCTTTTGAATGTTGGATTGAAATCACCAGTTTTATATTCCTAGTGTTGAAACTTGTCAATTGTTGAAAGCAACTTGGACCTTATCCGTGACTGATCATGTCTTTTTGTTGCAGGAGTGGGTTACAGATCCTCCTTTCGTCATATCACCAAGAATAACTTTTGAAGTCAGTGTGCGTCTTCTTGGTGGGCTGATGGCCTTGGGATACACAATTGCTGCTATCCTCAAAAGAAGCAGCCATGTGTTTTGTGATGAAAGGGTTTGTGTTAAAATTGATTGGCTAGAACAACTAAATCGTCACTATGTTCAGGTAATACTTTTTCATAATAATATTTTCCTAATCATCAGAAATAATATGGGCTCGTTTTTCTTGCCTGCTATTGTTGGCACATGCCTCTTCTTGATGCTTTGAATCTTAATTTGAAATAAACTAGAGAATATTTCGGCAATATTTCTTGTCCAGACAAGTTATTGCTATTCCACAGCTTTGATTGCCTCTGACTTTTGCTTAATGATCCATTCTTGGGAACCAATGGTTGACTAAGAATTGAAATAGAAAAGATTGAAGAAGGCTAAAATTACTTGGTCATCAAATCAATTATATAAGCTATCCCGTAAACAACTGCAGTATCCAATTTGATATGCATTGTAACAATTATTGTTGTTGTTTTAAATGCAAGATAATCCTACATATAACCGTGTTCGGTCATTTATGTATTTCTGTCTGCATGTTTAAGTGTAAACTAACCTATTTTCCCCTTAAAAATGCAAAAGTGCAATCTTGGTTTTTCTTGATCCTACCCTCTCACATTGCTTTAGTGATGGCCGATTGAACTTATAGTTATGTGTTGTTACTACCTTATATGAAAGATGGAAGTTCAGTGGAATAGCATCATTAAATAGATGACAACCTCTATTCACTTCAGTAGCTTCTGCTTCAAGGCATGGACCGATATATGGGACTCTCATTAACACTAGTTTTGGAACAGGTTCAAGGAAGAGATCGCTTAGTTGTGAAATGTGTTGCTGAGCAGCTGGGGTTGGAAGGTTCATACGTTCCTCGTACTTATATAGAACAAATACAGCTTGAGAAGCTTGTGAATGAAGTTATGGTATGACAACTTCCACTACTTTGGTGATGCTCTTCTGCGCTTTTCCCCTAATCTTGTACTTCTGCAGGCGCTTCCAGATGATCTAAAGACAAAGCTTAGCATAGATGAAGATCTTGTGTCAAGCCCCAAAGAAGCACTTTCTCGGGCCTCATTGGAGAGGATGGGGATAAGAAACAAAAACCTCAAAAGGTGCAATATTCTGGGCTTATATATCTGACAGCCTAGACATATATTGAATAATGGTGCCCATCTAACTATTCTGCGATTGCTTGAGGGATGTTATCTTAAATTATTAATCTGAAATTAATCTATTAAGGTTAAATACATTTCTGACAACAAATTTTTGTGAATGGCCTTCATTCAAGTGAGTTACTTGAAGCCGATGACTCCAGTTCTTCTTCTTCATAGCTCAATCATAAATAACAATGTGGCCTATATATTTGCACTGAAAGGGTTGGTAAATCCTTTTGGGGCATTTAAAATTTGAGTTTAACTTTTGGTTTGGTATTGGGGATAGAAGAATTAAAGATCATACATGTCAAGTGCATAATATAGATGATGCATGAGAACATTTGGTGCCCCCATCAAGGAGTGCCAGAAGGTGCTTAGTTTACAGTCTTCTGAATTTGATGGGGCCTAATAATACATCGGGTTTATTCTGGCTCTGGCCATCTCCTCCGGACCCCCCAACCTCCCGATCCTCAACCGCAAAACACACACTCATCAAAAGAAAAAAAAAAAAAGGAACATGTCCACACCATTCTCCATCCACATCCTTGTGATGCTTCCTTCTTCAATCTAACTGTATTTCTGTTTGACAGTGGTCTATCACGTTCATATTCAAATCATAGGGAGAAAAATCTGTCCAAGATCACTGATTTTGCTTCCAACAACCGAAGGTTTGATGACAGAAGCGCATCGTCACAAGCAACATTAGCAAACCAGGTGAACTTTTGGAAGATTTAATAGTTGAACATATTTTCTTTTGTTATTTTTAAGGTATCTTATCATACTAAACAACACTTGTATTTTCATTCTTCATCTTGTCAAAATTTAAAGGGAGCTATGACACATCTATCAGAACAAATTTCTACATTAAATGATCGAATGGATGACTTCACAACTCGTATTGAAGAGCTGAATTCCAAGTTAACCAGCAAAAGATCTTCCCCTGGCTCACTTCAAAATATGGGTTTACAAACTGAAGCCTGCAATGGATCAACACCCACTTCTTTCTTTGTATCTGGTTTAGAGAATGGTTCGTTGACTGGATGCATAATGCCAAATTCCTCATCATCCTCCCAGTTAGCCAAGGATTCTCCTTTAATGGAAGAGGTATCATCTTATTGTTTATCCGATTATTTTCCTTGAAATGTGCTGGTTTTGGGGGTTTGGCTGGTTGTGCTTCAAGGAGAGGCAGGTTATCGTAATGTTAGAAGAAGCTGTTGACAGAATATTAAAATGGGAAAAACCAAGATCACTTGGTCAAAGCTGTTATTCATATGTTAGTTCTTTGTTCATTCTTGTTTCTTTTTTTCAATTAAATTTTTATGAGGGTCTAAAAGCCCTAGTTGGGCTTACAAGAATTACATATATACAGCCAAAGATGTGACTCACTTTGGCCAAATAGAAAAGAAAAAGAAACTCAGTTGCTTCCTTAACCTGTTCTGTGTTCTGAGGCTTCAAGATTCATCTTCTCACAACCTTTGCTAAAGACTTCCCGTCTGAATCCCTTGTAGTGACAATATCACTGATTCTGAATTACTGTTAATCCAAAACCTTTCATTCTTGCCAACATTCCCTCCTCCCCCCTACCCTAGTTGCCCGAGTTTCGAGCATGGGTTTGTGCCAAAACCAATCCTCTCTGTCAAACCTTGCATCCAATTACCTCTTTTGTCTGTTTGATGCCTCCTATTGCTACTAAGGTGAAATTTATTATTGGGATTGTGATTTTAGCCTAGCCAACCCCGTGGAGTTCTCCACTTGACACATCTTCAAAAGGTGACACCCTAATGACTAACATGGGACAGAATGATGATGTTGCTGGTTGTTGAGTGCTTTTGGAACAGTATGTTTTAATTCCATCACTAATCCATGGTTGTCTTTACAAGCTTTGGTGGTAACTGCTTGTAGTGATATCAACCTTTGATTTCTGCGCCTTATCTTTTGTATTCTCATGAAATCTGTGTAGCAAAGGCCTATGTCTTGAATGTTTGTATGCGAAGAACAATATAAATTGGTCATAGCAAACATCAAAATTAGAGCTAAACCTGTGATCTTCTAGAGAGAGATTGAATGGAATATTTATGTAGACATCATTGAACATATTAAGACTTTCGACTGCTTTGCTTCATAGTTGAACTCCTGGCAAGGTATCATGTGTATTCCTCGTTTCAGGACTTAGGTTATTCTTTACAACATTCATATGATTGTGTTATTGCAGTTGGAACACTACTGTCTGGATATTTGGGTATGGTAAAAACTCTACAAGCATTGTGCACCTGAATGATGTCGTCTTTTCATATACGTATCTACTTTGGTTCTTCTCCTGGTTAATTGTCTTTTCATGCTACTTTTAACAGTTATCCAGTATTGCACGGGGTCAGCGACAGATCATGCATCAATTAGACAATCTTAGCAACCTTCTCCGCGGGAATTTGGGAGAGATCTCTCTTCAAGCAAGGACAAGCAAGAAAAGTAACATATGTGATGTAGATCCAATCAGAGTTTCTCTAATTTTAACCCTGGCAATCGGGGGGTTGGGAATCTTCTTGTTTAAGGGCTTTCTGCCCAGAAATTGATCCCTCTCCCTAACATCGCTTTACGTGTAGATCTTTACTTCTTATCTTTTATAACATTTTCTTTAGTCCCACCGAGTATTTTGCAATATAACCCTTCTACTCGGGAACGCGACTATACGCAGACACTGCGTTGATCTGTGGTTCGAGATATTGGAGGCTGTTTTGTTGCTTTCATAGTTCTCATTGAGTTTTGTTAGAGAAGGGTTTAATTTAGTAAGTTTTGTAGCTTCATGGGGTTCTTGATATGGTGGTGACATTCATTTGATTTTGATGTAATGTCAGCTGAGCTTATGCTACATTTTTACTTGATAAAAGAAAAAAAGAAAAAAATTAAGCTACATTCTTGTAGAAGATAACTTTGAATTTTGTTACAGATTCTACTCATCAAGTGTATATCTGTTATATACCTTATTATTTTTGGTCATGGTATAAGAAGAGGAGCAAAATGGGGACTTTCAAGGGAATCAATCATTGTAATTCTATTCTTGTCTAAGCACGTTTAACTTTGAAGTTTCAATGGAATCCGGTGAATTAGTTCTTATATCCCATGTTCTAATAGTCAATGCGATCCTAGTAAAGCGAAAAAGTATTATTTTTTTACATATAATTTTCATATATAATAATTTTAGTTAGAATTTATTTTAATGTTTAAGACTCAATTACTATAACATTATTTTTACTATTTAATTGTAAGTATAAAACTCAATATATAATTAATATTTAATCTTTAATTAAGACTTATATTTATATTTATTATTACTATAATTTTAATTTATATTTTAAAGTTATGTGGTTCAAATTAATCATAAGGTTTAAAAGATTAATAAAAAAATTTGCAGATAATTCCTATTTTTTTGGGGATTTGTGGACAGGGCGAGAGAAGGGGATGGGGGTATAAAACGCGGGAACGAGGTGGGTGTTGAGAAAACTTTTGAAGTGGTGAAACGGAGCGTGATGATAGCTCTCCTGTCCTATTGCCATTCATAGGACTACTATTGAAATTCACGTTATATAAAAAATTAAATCAATCTATGAAAAATCAGAAAAATATTTTTCAAAAAATATTTTAAAAATTAATTTTTGCATGTAACATCGATGTAAATGGCTTAAATCTCATTTGAATATATATATGGGTAAATTGTGCCTAGCCTCCCTGTGATTGATCATAAGTGCACGATACCTCCTTGTATTGATCAAATTAGCACATTACCCCCCTTGTGCTAAACAAAAAGGGTGCATACTCTCCACATTAGCTAACTTCTGTTAGTTTTTTAACAGAAATATCAAAATGACAAATATACCCTCATCAAAATTTAAAAAAAAAAAAATACAGACTAGACCCAAACCTTCCCCCCCCCCCTCCCCCTCCCCCTCCCCACCACCACTACCCCCCAAACCAGCCACCACCACCATTAAAGCCGCCACCACCCAAACCCACCACCACACCCAAACCCAAACCCCGCCACCACCACCCCTAAACCTGCCACCACACCCAAACCCAAACCCCGCCACCACACCCAAACCCGAACGCCGCCACCACCACCCCTAAACCTGCCACCATCACCAAACCCGCCACCACACCCAAACCCAAACCCCGCCACCACCACCCCTAAACCTGCCACCATCACCAAACCCGCCACCACACCCAAACCCAAACCCAATTACCACCACCACCAACACCAAACCCGCCACCACCCAAACCCAGCCACCATCACCCTCAAACCCACCACCGCCACCACCACCAAACCCGCCACCACTCCCCTCTGCCACCAATACCCACTATGCTGCCAACACCACAGTGATGTTGAAAAAAAAAGAGCATGACCAACTTAGCAACAAAAAAAAATGAATCCGACTTTAAAGCATTTAGTGCTTCGTCTTTACGGTCTTGAATGAAGATGAGGTTGGTAGGGAAATGATACTCATCCAAGCCAAACGTCGACGATGACGTCGGATTCGCGTTCGCTCTGACGATTGCAGCCGTTGATATTGATGACCGCGCCGGCAACGACGTCAACGAAGTACCACTGCTCATCTCTCTGCTCATCACTCTTGGAGGCCTCCATATATATATACATATATATATATACATATATATATATATATAGGTGGATTATAGAAGCAATCAAAATGGAACACATTCTCACACACTCACACACATAACACGATTTGGGGGTTACGGTTTGGGATTGGGGATTTAGGAGTTAGGGATTTCGGATTTGAGGGTGAGGGTTGGTTTTATGTGAGGGTATTTTGGTCCAAAAAATTAATAATAAAGTGAAAAATGTCAGTTTATTATTGCAAAATGGCTAAGGACGCGTGCATCATATTTTTAATTAAGTTAAACGATTTTATTAAAGGAAGGGAGTTCCGTGCATCTTTTTTAATAACCACAGGGGGTAATGTGCTAATTTGATCAACACAAGGGGCGCAATTTACCCTTATATATATATATATATATATATATATATAAAAGAAAGCACTCTTGACGCAAACTAATTAACCACTTTTTTGACAAAAAAAAAAAAGAAAAAAAAACACTAATTAACTACTTTCAACCACAGTCCATATCAGACTCACGGACGCACATACAGACGCAGACACACACCGAAAACCTCTTTTTCCCACCTCCACAGCCCTCTTCCACTGCAATAAAGTAAAGAAATGGAAAAATAGAAAATTTCTTTTTCTGACATTCAATTTCAGGTATATTTTAATTCTTGGTCTATTTTTTTTTTTTTAAGCTCAATTTCTTATTCTGCAAAATTTTATGTATTTGTATATGTGATCCTCATTTTAACGTTAATTGATCCCAAAGATCTTAACTTTATCATCTGGGTATGATCCAATCTGGATTTAGATTAATGGGTTTTGTTTAAGTTTCAATCCAATTGATTCTATGTGCTTGATTGGAAAAAGTTATTTGATGTGTGTATAGATGTTCAACATTGGTGTATTTGGTTGCTGAAAATTTAGGAGATTTTTAGTATAACTTTTGATTCCTTTTGTATTTTTTAAATGTTAAAAATTGTGAAAGGAATTAGCAAATCAAGGTCTTACATAAAGTTTGAGTTGTAAAAACAGTCTCTTGTAAAAATGTAAGGTAACCTTTTGTAGAAATGCAAAGATTAGGCTGTTTACACTAGACCAATAGTAGGTACGACCCTATCTCGGACCTGCGCAAGCGGTAGCGTTTTGCACGGGCTGCCCTTTAATGAAAAGAATATTACTTGGACCAAAAAACAGTGTGCTTTTTTTTCCACAGTTTTTTTCTATATTTTCTGATTAAGCAAAGGGGAATTAAGAAATATGCATGGGCTTGTTGAATTTTACATTTATGGTGTTTTGCTCTATGTGGTTTTGTTCTTCTTCTGCTAATTATTTGATTTTAATTTGGTAGGCTTGCTTTCTTGGACTGTATTATTGTATGTGTAGATCTTGAAATAGCTTAGAAGTATCGAATGGATAGTGGTTCGGGGCAAGATTTGATGAGTGATCTACCTCAAAGCATTGTAGAGACAATCTTGGCAAAGCTTCCGATAAGGGATGCTGTAAGGACAAGTGTTTTGTCAAGCAAATGGAGATATAAGTGGACTACTATAACGCAACTTGTATTTGACGATAAATGTGTTACTCCTTACCATGACAGAGCAATTTTCGAGAACAGCCTTGTAAATTTTGTATTCCGTGTTCTTTTTCTTCACGATGGATCGATTCACAAGTTTGCTTTAACTACGGCATTCTTGCAAAGTTGTCCTGATATAGATCAGTGGATACTTTTCCTTTCGCGTCGAGACATCAAAGAATTGATCCTTGAGTTAGCCGATGGTGAATGGTTCAGAGCACCTTCTTGTCTCTTCTCATGTCGTAAGTTGACTTGTTTGGAGCTAGTTCGATGTGAATTGGATCCTCCTCCAAATTTTAAAGGGTTCTTGTGTTTGAAGTACCTTACCCTTCAACAAGTTGTCATTCCCCAGAATGATCTTGAAAATCTTATTTCAAGTTGTCCTCTTCTTGAGAATTTGACGTTGACATACTTTGATGGTCTAGAGCTCACAATTTGTGCTCCGAACCTCAAAAATTTAATCTTGGAAGGTGAATTCAAGGAAATATGTCTGAAGAACACACCACTTTTGGTTGCTATATCTGTTGCTATGTATATGACTGATGATATAGCAGAGCATTTTGAACAAAGTTTGAGTTGCAATTATAACAAGTTTCTTGGTGGTGTTCCATGTCTTCAGAGGCTCGTTGGGCATATATACTTCACAAAAGTAAGTGATCCTTGTATCTTGCTGTCCATTAAGATGAATTAGGAAGCACTAAGTGAAGATATATTCTGACTATGTGTTAGATATGTCAGACGCTCCTTTTTATATACTCCTTTTATAATTTTCAATTAATTGTACTCTGTTTGTTTTCAGTATCTGAGTATAAGTAATGATCGGGGGATTAATCCAATCGTGTTTCACCATCTGAAATACATCGATTTGTATCAAGTTAGTTTTGAAGATGCGAAAGAGGTACTTGTCGTTCTTCACTTGATTGTGAACTCCCCTAATCTAGCAGAGCTTCAAGTCTCGGTAATGGCCAACATGTTGAATATCCATCTTTCCAATTTATAGATTGGTTACTCAGCCATTATGCAATCTGTTATATTTATAATTTAATTTTTTGCTTCTTATATCAATAGGGTTCCTCTAACACTTCATCTGTAACGGAGAATTCTGATCTGGACTTCTACGAGAGACAGTGTCTTATTGATTGCACCTTTAATCGACTGAGAACTGTGAAGATTACAGATGTTTCTGGCATGCCTCTTGAGATGGGCTTTATCAAATTTCTACTTGAGCATTCACCTGCACTTGAATTGATTACTATTGTGCCTAGTGCATATGTTACAGATGGGAGACTAAATATGTTAGTAACATTATTGAGATTTCGCCGGGCCTCTGCACTCGCTGAACTCGTATTTAGTCAAGAGCAAGTGTAAATAGCTCTTATAATATTGAATTCTTGGATATTCGTTTTCTCAAATATTTTGCTCCTCTCTTTGGCCTATATATGTGTGGAATGACACTTGTATTCTTTTCAAGATTTGGGTATACAAGGTCCATATTGCACTAGAAGTTCAGGCTCAACTCCTCGCTTTACGTCAGAGGTTGGGCTGGGCCTCCACACTCTTTCTTTCTGTGTGGGATGACACCAGGGAGAAAAGGGAATGCGTCGAGGCAGCAGGAGGACTTGCTTTTTAGTGCTCTGTTCGACGGGGACCCTTTCTTTTATATGCTTTGATGCTCTTAATTTCGCTATGATCTACTACTTAATGGATTGTAGATGATGGTTGTAAAATATCTTACATTCTATTTGTAAAGTACTTGTGATACACAACCATTTTTTTGGTTCTTTCTCTTGACCATGTTAACTTGAGAATTGGTGTTATCTTCTTCTTTGCTTAAGACAACTATTCTTTTGAAATTCTTGGGTATAAAGTCCGGTTAATTCTATAGGACCTTGAAGTTAATATCTGGGTAAATCTCAAGGCCCTTAACAACCGGTGGCCCAGAAGTTAAGATAACTATGTTGTTATAGCATGAGCAAATAGTAATTCTGTTGACTTATGCAGAGAATTGCACCAAATATGTTGCAGCTTTCCCTCAATATTGGAAGTTAATGTTTCAACCACAGGTAAAAATATAGTGTGCTCGAGTCATGAGCAATAAATTTGCAAGTTATAGCATGGTTTTATACTTATTAGTATGTGTTTTCTTAGGTGTATTTCCTGCTGTTTGTCTGCAGTTCCTCTCTGACACAAACTTACTTGAATCCAAAATGCGGACAATTCGAGACAGAAATAAAAAGGTAGGCTTCATATTTTTTCACTCATAGGCCGAATGGCCAAATTCCGGAAGGAAGAATTTTCATAAGGCCAATGGAAAATCTTTAATTCAACCTATCGGATGGTCCGGTTAGTCAAATGTAACGTTTTGATTTTTTTATTTCAATTTTAGCCTTTTGTTCTATCTTCACTAATTTAAGCTTTCCTAGATTATTTATCTATATATATTGTGTCTTGAGTTAAACTTCAATTTGACATTTAACCACTTCGTCCAAAAATTAAAAAATGTGGGGTCTATTTTTTATATTTACTCAACGAATTTTCCTCGTGTCTTTCACAAACTTGTACAAGTAGAGGTACTTTCAAGTGTCAAATCACTGTCTTTGAGAGGGTCATTTTCCAACTAATGAATCAGCTCCTAATGACTGCTAATTTTCATAAATTTTCTGTCAATGACAAGGTGAAAATAACCTTACAAATGTTTTTCTTGGGAAGATAACTCATTGAATAGGCAGGAAATTATGAGCATGCACCTGTAATGGAGAAAGGAAAGAAACTCAATAAATTGTCATGTTCTAAGAAAATCTGAGGTACTTTGATTTGTTTGCCGACATGAACGAATTTTATTACTTTTTTATGTGTCAAAAAAATATTGTGAAATTAGATTATTTTATGTATTTCATAATGTCTTTGCTTCAACTGTACTGTCCCGAGAATAACTAGGATCAATTTAGTCACAACCATCGTTAGAAAATTAGCCAACCCGCAAGTATTGCATTTATAATTTTTGTACAAACAAGAAAATTAGCTTTTTACATCATTTGTGTACCACATTTGGAGGGAAAGAAATTATCCTATTTATGATGCTAGGACTAAAATCTCCACACAGAAAATTATACTAATGCTCGAACTAGTAGGATCATATGTGTACATGGGAAGTAGGGAAACATCCTTGTCTAGTTCGTTCCCCTGCTTTTTTCTGTATTGTTTTCGGTTATTGAAGTGGAATAAAATCTCTTAATTCCCTAGCAAAAAAAAAAAGAAAGAAAAGAAAAGTAGCATTTGTTCCATAGAAAGGAAAAGAATAAGAGTTGAAAATGCTTAGATGATTCATAGCAGAGAAACAGGAGATGAGTTAAATTCAATCTAATCTGTGAAAATATTATTCATACAAGCTCATGACACAAGTTGGACATTTGCAGGAAAAAAAAAAAAATCACTCAAAAGAAGGAGAAAAAAAATAAAAAAAAATAAGTGTTCAACTTTGGAGCTCTCAGACTAAGTCTGTTTATCAAATCTGATTCTGTACAGCCAGGGACTCAAATATTTTGGAGCAATTCATATTATATTCTATACAAAAGATGATTTCAGGTGACTTCTTGCTTCCTCCATGGGTGGTATACCATAATCATCATTAGCTTGTTATCGGTTTTTAGGTTCTTGCTCTTTTCTGCTATGAATTCGAACATTTTTATGCTTCTGCATTTGTATCACCTCGGCCCGGAGAGTTCCATGGCTTGGACAAGCAATGAAGAGTCATCTGTAAGATCAGAATATCTCTCTGACGAAGAGAATTCGTTAGCTCGGCACCTTGTAGCCTCAGCTCTCTGAGAGGCTTCCCATTTTTCTGCAAGTCCATCTCCTTCCAGCATTCGCACGACTTCAGACATTTTAGGCCGGTGACTAGGGAGATATTGTGTGCATAGTAGAGCCACTTGCACCATTTCCTCTAGTTCAATCCTATCATAGTTGTTTTTTAAGCCTTTGTCAACCAGTATGTCCAGCTTCTTTTCCTGATGAATCTTTTTTACCTGAGATGATATATATGCGCGTATGAATCATCTACGGCTAACAAATGTTGAATAACCGAGGTGTTGTGCTTATATAACATGGTTATGTAAATGTATGTAATGCTTACCCACTCAAGCATAGCGCCTTTCTGGTTTGCTGCTTTCCCGAATTCCAGAGCTCTCTGGCCAGTGATCAACTCCAGCAGAAGGATTCCAAAACCGAAAACATCTGTTTTCTCTGATGACTGACCGGTTGAAAGATATTCCGGAGCAATATGTCCCACAGTGCCCCTCACAGCTGTTGTGACATGAGAATCGTGGTGATCCAAAAGCTTTGCCAATCCAAAATCTCCTACCACTGCCTCGCAATCATCATCGAGCAATATGTTTGCAGCCTTAACATCTCTGTGAATAATCTTGGGATCACACTGCTCATGCAAGTATAGTAAACCCCTTGCCGCTCCCAAGGCAATTCTTTTCCTTGTACTCCAGTCCAAAGGCGGCTTAGCTGAAAGAGAGAAAATCTAAAGTTAATAATGCAATATCGGTTACTTTGTCTTCGGAGAAAGAATATTGATTAATGCGAGATATATTTTTTGAAACTTGTGGAATTCTAGTAACACAAGAAACATAGTGCCCGAGTATGGCAATATCTGGTGGCTGATTACCTTCAAGACGTGAAGCAACACTTCCATTAGACATGTAGGGGTACACCAGGAGCCTCTCTGTGGGTGTGATGCAGAATCCATATAGACGAAGCAGGTTCCTATGTACTGCTAGGCTAATCATCCTTACTTCAGTCTGGAATTGAATCTCTCCACCAATTGCATTGCCATCTTTGAGCCTTTTAACAGCTACAACACTTCCATCTGGGATATAACCTTTGTAGACGTTTCCAAAACCACCTTTTCCTAGTATATTTTTGCTGCTAAAATTGTTCGTGGCAACTTGAAGTTCTCTGAAATGAAATCTTCTCAAGTTCCCTAAGCATACTTCTTCATGATGTTGTTCTAATAAATATGAAGAAAGAGTACCGGTTAATGTAAGTAATGTACTAAACGTCATTATCAACTTACGCTCTGTAAGCTTTAAATCTCTCTTTCGCTCTACTTACCATTAATATCGAAGAATATCTGCTTGTTGTGTTTTTGCCTCCACCATAGGAAGAAACCAAATCCAAGCATTAGCAGGCAGAGGCAGGCAAGACTTGATCCGAAGGCCAAGGCGACTTTGTGACCTCGAGGTTTTCCTGAAGGCAGAGCATCTGCAGAAGCATGGAAAATTAAACTTCAGAACAGATGCCTGAGGACAAATAATTCAAGAACATGCGAAACACGCTATAATGCAAATCTGAATACCAACCAAGAAAGTAATATCATATCTACTGCTAAACATTAAAAGCCATCTAAAAGAATATGCAGCAAACAGAGTTATAAAACTGAGTTGGAAGATCGAAAACAAGTAGTGGAGTAATTGAACCGGTTTGATACTTAAAATTATGATAATCAACAAAAAACAGTTTTTGATATCTTACTTTCTGAATTATTAAGAGTAAACGATAGAGGCATCGGTGTTGTTCCATTGCAGCCTTGTTCTTTTCCAGTTGCACATATCATAGGATTTCCTAAAATGCTGCACAGATTAAAGAAAATTGTTCAACTCCCTTATCTACACTCGAGTGAAGGCGAAAAACAGAAAATTTTAAGAAGGAAACTTACTTAAATGTTTTAGCTAGAAGCCTAGGCACAGGGCCACTTAAATTATTGAAAGACAAGTCTCTGCAACACGAAATAAAAACCAACTACATTAAGAGATGTATACAAAGAGAATTACTAACAAGTACTACTATCTGCCAAAGGGATTAGAAGTTTACAGGAATGTCAGCTGTGTCATATTGGCCAAAGACAACGGAATTGTTCCGGTAAGGCTGTTATTGTTTAGCCTCCTGTCGCGATTCAAAAATCCATCATTAAATTTCAAATTTTGAAAAAAGATAACAAGCCATCTCCTCCATAGAGTTCAACTTATACAAAATTCAATATGCCGCCAGTTGTATGTCTATATGATGACTTAGGTTCAATTGGAAGAAATAAATTTATAGACTCGCGGATTTATTGACATCAAGTTCGTAAAAAGAACCGAGTTCATGGTGCTTACAGATACTGGAGGCTTTTCATTTTGGCAAGTGAAGAAGGAATTTCGCCCGTTAGCAAGTTATCAGAGAGATCAATCATCTGAAGCTTCGATAGCTTTCCGATCTCAGATGGAATTGTCCCTGATATATTGTTGTTCTGAAGAAGCCTGCAGAACAGAACATCAGTAACATAACTACAACATTTAGTGTGAAATCACTCTTATTGTTTTCCTTCAGTTGAAAAATATACTCACAGACTCTGAAGGTGAGTCAAGTTCCCTATGCTGGATGATATTGTGCCTGATAAGCTTTGGCTTGGAATTGCTCTGCATCAACACCAATTCAAAAACTTCAGCACACTACATTTACAGTTTTCCATAGTCCATTTACATCCCCCCTTTGAAAAAAACCCGAAAAAAACACACACGAGCGTTACTAAACAAAAATCCTGAATCCGACCCTAGTAAAAGCAGTTTCAAGTTTAATTTTATTTTGTCATCCTCTTTTAAAGAAAAACGAAACACACACAAACAAGAGTGGGACTCAACAAAAATCCTGAATCCGACACTGTTTTTATTTCTTCGAGTGACTTACAGGGCAGTGACTAGATTATCACGTGAACAAGTGACCATAGTCCAGCTACATGGATCAACAGCAGTGTCATCCCAGTTTCCAAGTACGCCTCGAGGATCATGTAGATTATCCTTGATAGCTATTAAAGCTTCCACTGCAAATTATTCAACCAAGTTTAGCTTCTTAAAGGACCATATGCATATATGGTTCGGTTCTTTGCCGATTCAAGTGCCAATGGAGTTGGGTTTAGAACGTCGTGAGACAGTTCGGTGTATATATCAATGTCATAAAAGCTGCCTGGAAATGATACTTACCTTCAAAATTGACACCATTTTGAGTAAGCAAAGCACTTGCATAAGCCAAGAAGCTAAAGAAGGCCACACAACACAAAACTGAATGCATCCTTCTAGTTTCCATTGTTCCACAAGAGCAAGAACAAGCCAACCAAGATTGCAGTATAAAGCTTTTGAAGGACAGTTAAAGACTTAGCTGCTGTGTGAACTGTGTTTTAGATGATATCAAACACACATGCAGCTTCTTTAACTAAGTTAGTTCGTGTACTATGCAAACATACATCATATTACAATAGTACCATATAGGTCATGTTTGCCATACCAAAACTGCACTCACTCACAGCCTTATGTCAGACTCAAGAAAGCAAAAAAAAAAAGAAAAACACACACACACACACACAAGTTTTTGGTGAAAAAAGTGAGAACTAACATGTCTGCCACTTGTTCAGCAAAGTAGAATAAAAAGAATATAAATACATAAAGCAAAAAAAAAAAAAAAAAAACACACACACACACACTAGATTAACAAAATCTTGATAAATTCAAAAGGTGGTGGGAAAAGAAAATTCCCTTCAATCATGCAATTGTTTAGACAAAGATTTTTCTTTAGAAATGTGTTAAAGTAGTCGATATGCTGACTGTTAAGCACTAGAGTGGTTATAATATAATATTTAATATTTATCAGAAAAATTCTTTTGTGACCACTAAGACTTTTCTTGAATTCAAAAAAAATTCTTTTGTGGGCCAAAGGGGTTAACAAACTTGATGTGTGCATACATATGCAGAGAGAGTACAAGAGTTTGGGATTTGCTTTGGGTATAGAGACAAGAATACATGCGTATTGGGATTTGTTTTTGTTTTGCTCAAGTCTTCCAATGAGTCGTTTTAGGAATCCAACATTGGACTCAGAAGATTGCATCTGCCAAAATTCCCATTAAAACATGCATATTATTGTATACTACATACTTTGCGTAAATTGTGTGCAATCTGCTCTTTTGATCAACCCAAGAGCCAATTATTTGAACCACTAGTAATTTGGTCTAATCGTATGATTCTCGTTTTAAATATAAAAGTTTTCGAGATTGATTTTTTTAGAGTGTGCAATATTTTAAATGATGTAAAATTGGTTTAAGTTTTTCTTAAATAAAAAAGATAATGAAAAAAGCCAATTTCTTTCCCTAATTATATAGCTGAACTACTTTAAATAAATACTCAATAAATTAGTACTTTCCTTCAAAAAAATTGTCCAATTTTGACTTAGGATAATGTACTAAATTAATTGTCTTCATAAAATTATAGATAATTAATTTCAAATATTTCTTTTGTATTTTATAGATCCTATATATTTTATAAATTAATAATAACTAAAAAAGTACATAACTAATTTAACTTTGAGATGGTAAGCTATTTTCAGTTGTTTTAGAATTAAAGATACCATAAATAATAAGAAATTGTGTTAGGGTAAATGGTATTTGTTTTGATTAAATATCCATTGTGTGCACTTACTTTAATAAAGTTGAAAACATCGAATCTTAATTGGTTAAATTAAAACATATAGGATAATACTTTGAATCTTAACTTTGTCACTTAATGTGATAAATTGAATTCATCGAACCTTTGAAATGAATAAATATAATGTATTTACTGTTAAGTAAAAAAACACTAAAAATATATTTATAAATTAATAATTATTAATTTATCAATGAATTGATATCACACTAAATTAATAGAAATTTTTGTGGTCTTGAAACTATTAATTTAAAGAAGTTATTCTATAGTTTTAAGAGCCAATAAACATTTGCCAAATTGTTTCATTAGAACAAATGTGGCAAGTTTAGTTTTTCCAGTTTAAGGTTTATGGAGGTCCAAAATTCTTTAAATTGACCACAAAGTTTTAAGTAGGCATAGCATTTTCTATAATTTTTTTCACAATACTTTTATATGACCCAATAGGTGATATTTGACCTATAGTAATTTTTCATGAAGACTGCTACAAGAAAAGAAAATAGTATTTCAATTTTTGAATAAAAATAAAATAGTATTTTTTTTTCTTCAAAAAATAAGGTGCAATTGAAGGAACGAGTAACACATAGTATCTTCGTCCCAAGTTAGATATCTGTTTTGACTTTTTAAGGTTGAAGTAGTGAATTCTTGGAGGAACTTTTCATATTGATTCAATTCCCTCGATGTCTTACGAAGTTATTTTGACAACCACAAATTACATGTAAATGTTATCATATGAAACATTCAAAGTTAAAAATAGTAATAAACTGATATGAAATTCCATCAATAAATTTTGTAAAAAAATATGAGTGAGGGCTTCCAATTTAGGACAAAAATAATAACAAAAATTTCCATTACTTTTCTTTTATAATTAGGGTTTAGTCTGCATCTTTGACACTTGGGCTACCATTAAAATGTCATTAACACTTAAGAAACTAATGATAGAACTTATAAAAGTTTGGTTCTTTTTCATCAATTCGAGTATGTGTTTACTCAATGAACATTCCATAGAAGGTTTTCATCATTTTTTGATATAATAGAAGTTGAAGTCGTGATTCGAACTCAAAATTTTTAATTACAAAGTCATTATCTCACTTGTTAGGAGTTTCACATGGTGAACTAAAGAGCAAAGAGAATGATTTCTCCCATATAGAAAGATTAGGAGAATAATAAGCTATTAATAAACATGTATAGGCTCAAGACTCAATAATTTAAGCTTTTGGGTCAATAGTTGAATTTTACACATGGGTGTTAAGGCTCATTTATTCTCTGATTCTCTGGGCTCGTCATAACAAATTGGTATCAGAGCCGATGGTTTGACGATCTTGGCCAGGACTCTCAAAGAATTATGGTGTACTATTGTAATGGACTCTTGGTGGAGCTTGGCAGCAGGGCTCGAAGGATGGAGTAGGGTTACGATAAGCATAATTCTTGGGCTATACTCTCAAAGTTGTATGAGGTTACAGTAACGCGATGGAGCAAGGCTTGGTTCATTTGGGTAATTCTAAGCGGGCTCGTATGAGAGTAAGATCGCAGAGCCTCATGGTCGATCTTGGGTGCACGAGGAAGAGCTATTGGAGCTGGCATGGTAGTAGCTAAGGTGCATGGTTGATCTAGGATACACAGGGAGGTACATGGTTGATCTGGGGTGCACAAGGAATAGCTATTGGAGTTGGCATGGTAGTAGCCAAGGTGCAAAAAGAAGATCTAAATAGCTTGTGAGAGTGGAGAATATAGATTCATTGGCGATGAATGTGGATCAAGGGGGAGTTAAAGCCCAATTGGAGTTCACATGTGAAAATGGGGAGATTAATTTGTTAGAAGTTTCAAATGGTGAACTAAAGAACAAAGAGAAGTATTTATCTCACATAGAAAGATTAAAAGAATAATGAGTTATTAATAAACATGTGCAGGCTGAAGACCCAAGAACTTTAACTTTTAGGTCAATAGTTGAGTTCTACACATGGATGTTAAGGCTCATTTATTCTCAGGTTCTTTGGGCTCGCCACAACATCACCATTCCATTCAACTCTTGATTAAATTTTTTTCATTTTCCTTCTTTTGCCAATGTACTTACAAAGATATTAATACAGTATAACCTCTTTAAATTAATAGTATTGGAACTGCTAAATTCTATTAATTTAGCGAGATATTAATAATTATTATTTTTTCAAAATATTTAACTTTTTTGGCTTAATAGTAAACATATTATATTTATGTTATCTCTTTTGAAAAGCGAATCATATTTTTTTGGACCAATTTGAAAAAAACAAGTAGAAAAGTCTAATGAGAATATAATATAAAAATCTAATTTAATATGATTATATTTTTTAGGCGCATTGCGCACAATTAAAGATGAGATTCAGCTAGATTTGAAGTTCAACAAAATATAAGTTATTCTTGATCCATATTTTGAGAAAAATTTATAGTTAATTTATTATATATTTTTTAGCTAATTATTAATTTATGAAATATTTGGATCAATAAAATACAAAAAAATATTTTAAATATATTATCTTATAATTTTATCGAAATTATTAATTTTTTATACTAGTCCCAAGTCAGGACCAGACATTTTTATTATTTAAAAAATAATATTAATTTATTAAAAATTAATTTAAAGAGGTCTTACTATACTTCGAACCACATTTCAATATTAATGGCAATTTGAACTTAAGAACACCAACCATTCTGTATATTGTTTAGGGCATGTCTGTCACGCCAGAAGCATTTCATGTCATGCAAAAGCATTAACGTTGCTCATCGTGGAAAAAATCTCACAATGGAATGATACGAGGAATAGAACACCAAGTTGTTGGCCCATTTTGAAAGTGTTTTCGGAAATATTTTTTTTTGTTTTCAGAAACAGAAAAGCAAAAAAAAAAAAAAAAAAATTTGTTAAAGTTTTTTTGTTGTGATTTTTTCAAAAACTGTTTTGAAAACTACATTTTCAAGAACAAAAAGCCAAAAACACATTCACTGTTTAATTAAGGTCTTCCACAAAATCACAAGAAGAGTGCATTGTACTTCCAAGCAAAAGAAGGAAAACCTAACCCAAGGGTTAATTTAGAGATGGAGCGATCAAAGAATGAGGGAGAGATTTGTTCACATTTCGAGTTCAAATTAGTCATACTATAATACACATTCATCCAATATAGAAAAAGCATAAACTATATGACTAGCTTATAAAATATTAAATTATTCTACTTAACACCAATAGGTTTTAAAATGGAAACTCATGATTCTTAATATGGTATTAGAGTTAGGTCTTAGTCAACCATATTCATTCACATGTAATCCACCTTTTGTCTATTGCCTATTTTGCTCTCATTGACTCATTTGCTCAATGTTAGCTCTCAGTTTCTGGTTCACGATTTTCATCAGGTTATACATGAGAGGGGATATAAGAATATCCATTCCTCCTACTACAAAAATTATAACTCCAAAATCACCTAATAAGATTTTAGGTTACTCTATCAAACAATAATTAGTTTTAAAATGGAATTTCATGATTTTTAATACTTTGAAAAAAAAACTAATTTTCCTGATACTAGTTTCAATAGGCCTTTTGCTAACTAACCTGGATCATGCAGTTTGCACAAGGTCATTGTAGTGGCAAAAATTGGGCTTGGACCCATGATTTTATCGCGACGAGCCATTTGGTCTCACCCAACTCATGATACTGGGCCTATGGCCCATGTAAGGTCTAATTGCTCACTAACTATCTCTACGGTAGGTTATGCTCAAGCCTCAGGCCTTTGAGAGAGCCCAACGTTTGATACCACCACGTGTGGTCAGTTGACGAAGATCCGACCCTACCGAGACTTTAGAGATAAGTAACTATGAGATAGCTCAGCTATCCAATCCACCGTGGGTGGATAACGACGATGAACTAATATAGGCTCCAGCCTTATCAGATCCCAAATGATAGATACACGAGTCCTCCAAGGATACGGGTCCTTGGAGCTCATGGACTCTAGCCTACAAGCAGCTATAAATAGGTCACGCCTATCCAAAGGAAGGACATTGAATATCAGACACTTTCGACCATATTCGCCCGTTCCCTTCACTACCAAATAGCTTGCCATACGTTTCAACACTTTGCCTATAGAAGTCCCCCTTATTTATCCCGAATTTACCTTTGTATCTATATACTCTCTTACAGCCTACTGACTTGAGGGTTGAAGTGTTTTCGGTCGGCACTACACCGGTATCCCAAGACTCACGCCGTTCAATTGTCTTTTGATCGTACAGGTTGCTGGTACCCACCGAATTTGTGACTGTAGATTTCGAGATCTACAGTTATCTGTTTCTGAATTTAACATCTCTATTGTGAGTTCGAAAAATTTCTCAAAGAGAATTCCTTATTATTATTATTTTAAAAAAAAAACTAGAAGGATCATTATTCTTAAAAGGTGAGAATCTCGAGACATGCTCGAGATTGCTGATGGAATGGCTCCCCCTCGTGAGATCTTTATTGAGTGAATCATATACTGCGACCTTTTGCTTTTTCAATTTTGCCTGTTTTAGGTCTGCTTTATGTTTGATGCCAAAGACTTTTCTAATGCCTCTCTACATGGTCAAAAGACAGCCCAAACAATAAAGCACAACTTTAAAAAGAGAAACACAAATGACTGGATAGAATGTTGAATAACTACTCATTAATATCAAAATTTTTATATATTTATAAAGAAAGCTCCTTTGAAATAAGTTTTATTTGACTCTTGACTGACCTAAAATATTAATTGGGACTTGCCACTGCATCAAAGTGTTTGTAATGTTGGGATAAATCTAATGTGATTTAACTTAAAGTGAGTTTCTCTTCATAAAAAAAGAAAAAAAAAACCTTAAAAAAGAGAAACTATGAGAATTATCGCTCGAGTAAGGATCTTCTTATAATATCATAATATTACGAGCAAAATCTAATGATTCTAAACTATTCACATTATCTTATCATATTTGTATTAACAATTAATAATCGTTAAATTTTATTTATAATATTATAAAGTTATGAACAGATTCATTTTTCACACGATACTCAAACAAAAAAGAATTGTAGGTCCAATAACCTGAATAATTGGAGAGATAAATGTGGAATCTGTAGACTCAATCAATGTCAGCAGTGGGCAAGTATTTGTTAAGACAAAAAAAAAAAAAAAAGCAGTCTAATTTAAATAGAGCTGGCTTAGGAGTAAAAATGGATGTGTAGGGTCACACCAAGACTCAATAGAACCATAATGTAAGAAGAGTAACGTTTCATGGTATTGTACTGGCATACACGTGCATTGTGGACATCATCATGGCTTTGACCTTGTTCAAACATTCTTTAGTTCGATCGGCTATAATTATCTTGATCATACATAAGAGCATAGATGGCGTATAAGTATCATTAATGATTAAACACGACCATTAATTACTCTTGTTATTATGAAATTAGAACAAGTAGCTGATTAGCAATAGTAATTGCCTGTAAATTAACGGTCGACTGATTGATGAAGAATATTCAATAGCATATATAATTATACGTCAAAGTAACTCCGAATCTTATTCAAATTTCATACGTAAGGGAGGTTTGTGATGATTTTTCAATATTTTCTACGAATTAATCTAATATTCTTATGCATGAAAACAACCAATTCAGTTCTTATGATCACGAAAATTTTGCGCACTAAATTACTCTTTTATAAAAAACAGCATTTGGAAAAGATATGCGCCTTCTTGAAATATATTAATGGCAAGGATCTGAAATTCTATGAAGGGAAACAACTTGTCACGATAATTCCTTTTTTTTTTTTTTTTGGTGAAGCGTCACTCAAATTTGGCTCCACTTGGGCAATCATAACATTGGATACAGAATCAAGTTTATTTTTTATTTTTTTATTTAAAAGCAGATTTAAGCTAATATTATATCACATATAAATTGTATTACATCTTTAAAAATTAATTTCGGAACCTCTGACACACAAAGCGAGAATCATACCACTTGCTTAGATCACCAAATGTCCAGTGGTTTAAAGCATCAAGTTTTTATGTCTATCAATTCCATTTTTTGCTATGCAGCAATTATTGGGAGCCTTCTTTGTACTTTAATAAAGGATAATTATAAGAAGTACAGAGGAAACTTTGCTTCAGGTAAGATGAATTGTCAATTACCATAGTGACATAAAGATGTCCCCAAAGGCAACAACCAAGATTCAAGAATTGGACAAGTAAACAAAAGAATGTCCTTGCATTATTGGAAAATATATGAGATTTCATGCATGCACTAGCATTGGTGTACAGTTACTATTCCTCTTTTAACACTTTCACTTGCAGCCTAGGGCTATATTCGGATTTAATCCATATCCGACGGGATTAATTTGGATAATTGATTGATTATATGGCTCGATATTTGATAAATGAAGTGGTTACTTAATAATATCCGATTAAAGAATTTAAAATTTGAAGATAATCGAAACAAATATGATGTTAAGTATAATCAATCCAATTAATTTTAGTATTATTGTTTTAAATACTAATACAATAGTATCTCTAATTATAAGGGCGAAGCATTCTTATGAGTGGGAGCTAGCCGCCACTTGCCTTGATCTTTTATTTATTTATTTAGAAAATGTATTTATTTAAAAGATATTTTTAGGCTGAAAAACAGTTTAGCCCCACTAAAAAAAAATTTCTCTATATATAAGTGTTATTGTGTATTTTGAGCCACTATTAAACAAAAATCATGAATTCATCCTGATCTATAACTATTATGTAATTTGTTTTCTAAGATATAGAACTTTGTCTTGCACAATCTCATTTATATTTAAGTAAATACTATAATTTTTTACGATATTTTTCTCAATGTTATCCATTATTCATTACCCTAAACATATAAGAAATAAGGCAAGTCTTTTGTTAATAATATTATTATATGATACTTTTCCAAACTTATTTTTGCTTGCACGGTACAATTCTTTTGTTATCAATATTATCATATGTATGCTATACCACAGATTCATGTGTTGTTTCTAAAGTGGTGAGAACTTAAAAAGGGACGTTAAGACAACATCTCAACAATTTGATGAAATTTCTCATAATTGCCTCTATTATTTTGATTTTAGCCCCAGCTCCATGTCAAAGTACAAGTAAAAGTAAAGAATGCTACTATTATTCTTTATTCAAAAACATTAAAAGAATAAGTTTCTATATTAATGATATGTGAACATTAGTATGTAACTCTAGTCTCTAGAGTCAAGAGAAAATGTATAACTTCATTGTCAACATAGGGGGAAAAAATAAAGACAAAATGCATAACTTCATTGTCAACACAATTTATTCTAATTGCATCTAAGGTGATCATATTTGAGAATTTAAACAATGTTAAATAAAATTATTTTATGTACCAATTTTATTGGACCATTTAGATCAAATTGCAATCTTTATGGCATTTATCCAATATTATATCTTGATTTTGAGGATATAAAAATGAATTGCATAACTTCATAATAAAATCGAATTATCAATTGACTCTATTCTCTACTAGAAAATTTTCAAAACACAAGCAATATAAATAAGTGGTAAAGAAACAGATATAGTCAACATTTTTTTCTAGAAAGATTGCAATTAAATCAAGTCCTATAAGTGATGTGGTCATCAAGTAACATTCACTTCAGATTCAAAATTGACATTCTCACACCTATGAATTGGGTATAATGATCAAGTAGTAACCTATTGTAATGAGAGTTTCTAAGTTTAAACTACAACTTCGGTTTTCATTGTACCCAAAAAAAAAAATTGACATTCTTGATCATAATATGAAACCACTGAAATAATTAGCTAAGTCTTACATGCCCCAGGTGGATAAATACAATTCGGGTTGCAATATAAATTCTTTAAGTTAATGACTTGTAATAACTAATTAAAACTTCTCTTTCATGTTTTAAAAGTGATGCACGAAAAAAGAGGGAAATTATATAATAAATTTTACTATGCAAAAGAAACACCGATCATTACATGGTTAGGTTAATGGTAAATGTGTATATATAGTTCTTCATTGAACAAAATATTACTGATGATCATATACGTGAAATAAAATACAAAAAACTATTGTGGTTAATTTAATTTGCTTGAGTTAGAATTTTGGATTGGTAGATTGTTAGAGTATACATTTATCTTGTATCGGAAAATTAAAAATTTTAAAACCACCTTATAAGATATTGGACTATTTTACCTAGGACCAATTAGTTTTAGGATGGAATCTCATGATTCTTAACATGTTCTAGTCTTATTCATCTTTCGCATGTGTCATCTTCTACACATGTTCATCCACGCATGACCATTCTCAAATTATGTCACACTTGTGTTCGATCTTCTTCTGCGTATGTCATCGTCCACTCATGTCCATGTATAACCTATTTCAAAATCAGGTCACACCTGTATTTAATCTTCTACGTATATCTCACGTGCGTTCAACCTTCCTTGTGTACTAATCCACCATATATGTTCAATCTTTCACATGTAAATCCTCTCATATTGGGTCACACATGAGGAAGAGTGTTAGAATATATACTTGTCCCTTATTGAAAAATTACAAACTTCAAGGCCACCTTATAAGATCTTGAATTACTCCATTTAAAACCAATTAGTATTAAGATGAAATCTTATAATTCTTAATAGTAGATTGGGATCCAAGAAAGCATGTCAAAACTTGAAACAAAAGAAAATTATATTTGAAATTCATCAATTTTAAAATTTCTTTGGATACAAGAAGAGTAAGTTAAGATTTGAAAGATTAAGAATAATGAGAAGTGTTCTTGAAGAACTCATACTTAACGTGTAGTTGCTATTCATCAAAATGATGTATAAATGTATGATGGGCTTAGTTAATAACACCAATGATGAAAACAACTAAAATGGGTAATGGATTTGTGTCCCTAATAATTTAAATTCCTCAATCTGAACCATTGTGATTAATGCCTTGATTGAATGATTTCAAGTTCACCTTTTTTTTATTTGTAATTATGTAGTAACATGTTTTTATGACGTAATATAACTTTGTACAAGTAGAAATAGAGTTATGAGAAAAGTATTCTTCGTTGAGAAATTTCTACCAAATCGAACTTATCTCATTTCTTCACCCTAAACAACATTATACTATTTTTAAATAACAATTAATATTATTATATGTTGTATTCAATTACATCAAAAATTTAAATGTATATATATATATATATAAATATATAAATATAGGTTATTATTGAAGATTTAAAGTTATGTTTAGTAATTGAATTTATAAAGTTCTATACAAATAGTAACTAGAATTTTTTTTAAATATTAAAAAGAAGTTATACTTCAATGAATCAATTTTGTCCATATGGTTCATGATTTACATCTATAAAAGATAGATTATTCATGTATCCATAAATGTAGTAAAAAGAAAAAAGAAGAAACTAATGCAACAAACATCTAGCATGTTACCATAACAATGAGTCATAAATTCTGTTAATTGAACCAACAAATCAGTAGGTAATTACCAACAACTTTCAAGTCTCTCAGATTCTCCAAAAATCTATTTTAGAACCCCAAACAACTAAAAAATCACATAGAAATATCAATTTTTATGTAAATAAGATTTTATACATATAAATTATATGCATAAATTAAAATATTATGTTTGAATAACTAACTTAACGATTTTCATTTTAATTTATGATACATTTCACCTTTTAAGTAAAAAGGTCAGGGGCGGAAGGACATTGTCTTCAGTGGTACTAAGGCCTAACCCATACGTCCTATCTAGAAGGCCCAAAATCATATCAGCCTAATAAGCCCGTGTCTAGATTCACTCAAATTCTTTCTTTTTGCACTTAACGCCTCCATTGGTATCCTAAATCAAAATATAAGAATAATAAGCGTATTATGCAGCAAATAAGTGTAAAATATTAAACATTAAGGGAGAATAATATGACATTTTGCATTCTCATCAACACACATATTCTTTAATTTTGATGAACAAATTCAAAGATAATTGGGGGCATAATGCTTTTCAATTAGAGAATTATTGGACATATTGACCGAACACGTGTCAAATGAGGGGTTGTTTTAAATCTGACCCAAGTAAACGGGCTAGGCCGAATAAAAAATTTACGCATATATTATTAAACCCTAACTCTAATTTGACCCATATATATATATTTCTAAAAACAAAAACCTTAATCCTTAGCCTTTTGGAAAGAAAAAAACCCTACCTTTTCCTCCAACATGAACTTCGTTAGAGCTACTGCTAAAAAACTGGTTGCGGCATTTAGGAGTTATGATGCACATTTTAAAGCTTTGGATCTAGCACTGAAATATACAGCCATGTTCGAGTTTATCAGGACCAGCATTAACAAGAATAATCTTATTCGTGAAGAGGTGGACGCGTTCAACAAAATGGCCACGTCTTCGGAAGAAATAGCTGTGGAGGTGACAAATCAAAATGGTGAGTTATTATTATTTTTTTATTTTATTTTATTTTATATTATGTGTATTAGATAACATTATCTCGTCTCCATGGTTAAAGATGCTCTTGCAAAGGTTGGAAAGGACGGAAAGAACTAAAATTCTACATCTACTGGTTTTTTATGTTAATGTTGATAGTATGATGTTATTTTCTTAGTTATCAGTCGATGATTTTAGTTTTTTTTCCTAGTGAATCAAGGTACTAAGGCCTAACCCATACGACATATCTAATAGGCCCAAAATTATATCAGCCTAATCGGCCCGTCACGTGACATAAATAACCTAGGTCTAAACCCCCATTTATTGGAGGCACACCTTTAACCCTCCCAAACCCCCCAGACAAATGTCCATTTCCAAAGCATTGAAAACTACCAAACAAAGAATGGTCGTCGGATAGCAAGCAATGAAAATAACAACTAAAAAACAATCTTGGTTAGTTGGACAAGTATGAAAGCCGTCTGCCGCATTTCAAAGTTTGAAGAACATGGTCGTGCTGTTCAACTTATAGGAAGCTATTACCGCTTGTAGCTCTTCGTTTCTTTTGAAGTTTTTTGGTGGGGTGAGAACGAAAACAAAGGAGATGAGATTGGTGAGTCACTAAAGCTTATTGTATCTCATGTTGAGACAATAACTGGTAAGTGAGTTGTATTGTAGGTATTTTTTTTTTAGATTTGTTTGAAATTATGGATTTTTTTTTATTTTTTTAATATTTTTTTGTTTTGGTCAAATAATTATGCAAACTTGAAAGTCTATTTAATTCAATGATCACTAATCAGTGAGCTGAGTGTAGTGTAGTGTTGTATTTTTTTTGTTGGACTAGTGCCATGTTGTGTATTTGCTAATCTTTTGCACCAAAATGGTTAATTTGTTAACAAAAAAAAATTAATTCAAACTTATTAATTAGAACGATAACGATGTGTCTAAAATGATTAACTCGAATTATTACTTAAAATGGTAACACTAAATTATAAACAACATTGATATAATGTCTCACCATTTTAAAAGTACAATACTAATTTATGAACGCATATCATGTTTTGCGCAACAAATACACTGTCACTCAGTAGCAGTATATGCTTGTCATACACCAAATTCATAATACTAAATTGTTAAATGAGACAAGCATTATAGGTTTAAAAATAATTATCTTGAATCTTAAATTTATAGGTCCACAATTATTAATCCAAATAATTACTTGATTTTACAATAATTACTTATAAAACACTTTATATATATGTCTCACAACATAATAATTACTCTAAATTATTTTTTAAAGCAAAATACAAACATATAAAACACTCTTATATATATATATATATATATCCCACGTCAATTATTGTTACATTATCTTATAAAATACGAGTATGTCTCACGACTTCAAGAAGCATTATTGCGGTGGGGGGATGATATCGATCTCAATAACGACAGATGGTGACTTATTGCAGACAAGATTCCAGGAATCCCGGGTGGACCCCATGACGAAGCTTCGTGTCATGTAAATAGGTTTGTCATGTTGTAATAATATGATATGACATGAATCTTTTGTCACTTCAGATTCCCTTTAAGTCATGTCTCGTTTATCTGTTTATAATAAGTGAGATTTCCTTTATTAAAGGAAACCGTTTTAGTCGCGTCAAGTTTGTCTTATTGTGAATTATTAGGAATCTCTTTATGTCATAACAGTTTTTCCTTTATTAAAGGAAGCTGCTTTAGTCCTTGTCAAGAATAGTAAAGATTCCGTTTTGCATTATTAGGCTTTGTAATGGTTTGCCTATAAATAATAAAGAACCCCTGACTAAAGGAGCAGAGTCAAATTTGGATTAAACACATATTTCTTTCTCTCAAAAGCTTATTAGAGTTAGAGTCAGATTGGGATTAAAACACATCCTCTACTTCTCTCTCTCAAACTGAAGCCTTTAACCATGTCTTCCGCCTCCCATTCCTTCCTTTCCCTTTAGTGGTCTCAGAGCCTAGTTAACTGTAGCACTTCCATATTCTGGTATTAAAGGTCTTAAACAATACTTGTGTGTTGAACAATGGCCATGTTCTCATCCAGGTTGAACCAAACTTCACCCTTGATATTTCCCGTCTTACCCTTTCTCAAACCATACAGGTCCTTATCCAATTTTATGGAGCTGATATGAACCCAAATGAAACTGTTGTTGCACTCCATCATTCCATGACCTATAAAGTCCAAACCCATTTCTTTTCTATGGACCACAACTGTAAGCCTCAAGTTCACGTGTTAGGTGATAGTAATATTACCCAACCAAAGATCTACACCAAACATGAACTCATTTTCCCTCCTCGATGGAAAAATGATTATGAAAGAAGCCATAACTGACCAATCATCCATGATTCACCAGGAATCTCTAGACATCCTCTAGAACCAGGTCGTGTCGCCATATCATTTCCAACAGAATCCCAACTAGCTGAACCATGTGAAAAATGGCAACTTGCTGGACATCCTCAGTCATGTTCACACTATGTCAGAAAACCCTTTGTTACCAGAACTAGGTCCTCTAGATATGTCTGTTTTGTTAATTTTTCTGAAGACATCTATTGTACAGGAGAAGCCGACAACGCACATGTTGGTAAATGGCAAGTAACCAAAACCAGACCACAAGATGTTGGACAAATTGAGTCAGCAATCAATTGGAGCAACATGAATGCAAAAGCTCAGAATGTTGTCATTCAAAAGATATGGTCAGATCTCAAGGAACATGTTGCATGGACAAAACAAGCCCATGATCATCTCAGAGAAGGTTGTTATGACCAGTATCATGACCTCCACAAGACTTTCCACAAGAATCACATATACCACCAGAAGACTCCAATCAACTGGAAAAAAACTGCAAAAAGCCAATCCAGTTTGGAACCCTTCCGGACAAGTTCGTTCTTGGAACAGCGTCAACATGATCAACATAAAGAATTCTTCTTCCGAGAAGCATTATCTTGATTCAGACGAGTTCAAAAGAAAAAGAGAACGACTCGCTGAAAAGCTCAAATAGCTAGCTAAGCCAAAGAAGCAGTCCTCTCATCCTTAGAAGCATAATCCAAAGCCCGATCATGCAGTCTGGATACCAAGTGGCAATTGTGAAAAAGCCTATTAGGTTGATCTCACACCACCTCCTCATTATCTCTCCAAAGAGAAAATTATCCCAACTGGGTGGGGTGATGAAGACGAGAAAGAAGATCCCAGTGAAATTTCTTATGTTTTTTCGTCCTTTGACTCGTTTGATCCGTTTGAAAAGGATTCGTCCTCTCAGACGATTCCACCATACAAAGGACCAGTTCTTATGCAAACTCCTGTGACTCCGTTCTACACGGACACCACAAGAACACAAACACATAACCCAGTGCAGATTAATCCTGATGATTCAGAACAACCAGTGACCAGGGAGAAACTTCCTAAGCTAGTGAGCACCGGAACCAACAGCCACCATAAGCACAAGTCCCACAGGTTCCACAACAGCAACCTCAGAAACAACAAAACATTGAAGGAAAAGTTTTCATCCCATATGCTCCAGATCACAAGCAATTCTGGAACATTGATGCAATTCCTCCTGATAACAGACTCAAATATCTTGAGAAAATGGATGCATGGATTAATGGAAAATCTCTCCGAAATCCTAATCTTGAGATAAGAGATATTATTAACCGTCTTGTTGCTGCTTTTATAGGTCACTTCGCAGTTGGTGGACAAGAATGCTGTCAGAAGAAGAAAGACAGATTATCATGACAGATGCAGATCCTATCCAGATATTTCTAAGATGTCTACGAACTATTTTCGTAGGACAAACAACCCAAGAGATTGAAAAGGCAGAAAAGGAGTTCTTACTCAACAAATGTTGTGATGTTGCAAAACTTGGAGATTACTATCTCAGATAGGAAGCTCTGTATTTTATCTTTGGAAAAAATACATAAACCATCAAGAAGGCGTTTGTCTTTAACATGCCACAACCTCTTCCTGAATTGCTCGAAACAGAGTTCAAATGAGACAATATTGCAGATCTAAGACAGGTGAGTTTTGCTCACTTGTACCAGATGGCCAGAAAGCTCATTCAGATTAGTACGAGTCCAAATGACTTAGCAACCTTCTCAAAAGAAACGAGTAGAAAACAATGGATACCTTTTGCAGAAAAGGTTTCCAAAAGTTTGGCTGTCACACTCACAGTTACTCTCCATGTTTGTATCACAAATAGAAGAAGCAAAAACATCAGAAAAGGTTTCACAAGTCCAGAAAACTTTTCAAGAAATTCAGATTTGTGAAGAAAAAATCAAAACCCTCTTCTTCTACTAAATGTTTTCTTTATGGAAAGAAATGACATTTTGTAAAAGATTATTACCTCAAGAAGTCCAAGAAGCTACCAACAAAGCTTGTTCAATTCATTTCAACTCAAAATTTTGATGACCAGCTATACACATGGACTTCCGAACCAGATCAAGCCGTCATTAACCTAGATACAGCCTCATCCTCAGATCTTATCTCAGAATCCGATTCCTCTGACTCATAACCAAACCTCTCCATAGCCAAAATACAGCAAACCACTAAACAACCAATCCTTTCCACTTCCCAAGCTACTTTTACCCCAAGCCAGATATACAAACCTTACATAAAACTTCTCATAAATCATCCAGGATATGTTCCTATCACTATCACTGCACTTGTAGACACAGGTTCATGTATTTCCATGATGAAATCCAAGTGTCTTCCTCCTGAATTTTGGATTTCTTCTAGAGAAACCTTTACCACTGCTTCTGGTAGTGGATTTGCAAGTGAAGCACATTCCATGACCATACCAATACACTTATCCCCAGATGTCTCAGTACGACACGACTTTTACCAGTATGATCAATGCTGTGAAAACATTCTTTTAGGAATGGATTTCCTCACCTTACTTGCTCCATTCTCATTTCAGACATATGGTTTCCAATTCCTACATAATCAATCTACCCCTTGGGTATCCTTACAGGAATTGCCCTCACAAGTTTCAGTCATTCAAGATGATGAATTTGCTGAAGAAAGAAACATCCTCCTTTCCTGTTGCGGTGATATTCCAAACAAGTTCTGGGAAAGAGAGAAACACTTTCTCTCTCTACATTACAGAGAAAATTGGTAGATGCCACACCAAACCGCCTCACATCCAGGAATGCCAAAAGATGAAGATATTTGTCAAGCTGAAATTCAGACACTACTTGAGCAAGGTCTTAATCCAACCATCCAGATCTCTATGGGCAAGTCATGCCTTTTATGTCAACAAAAGATCTGAACAGGTCCAAGGAAAGAAAAGATTGGTGATAGATTATCGCCAACTCAATGATCAATTGCAGGATATCAGATACCCTCTTCCAAGAAAGGAACAACTCCTCCAAAAGCTGTCCAATGCCAAATTCTTCTCCAAATTTGATATGAAATCTGGATTTTGACAAATTGGTATTATGGAAGCTGATAGATTCAAAATTGATTTTGTTGTTCTACAAGGACATTATGAATGGAACGTCATGCCATTCGGTCTCAAGAATGCACCGTCCGAGTTCCAACATAGAATGGATGATGTGTACTGCCCCCTTGCGCAGCACTGTATTGTCTACATTGATGATGTTTTGGTATTCAGTAACACAGTTGAAGAACACCACCAGCATCTTCGACAATTCCAGGAACTAACCTACCAGCATGGATTAGTTCTTGTTGAATCCAAGATAAAAATTGGTCTAAATGCTATTGATTTTCTTGGTTTGCAGATAAGAGAATGACACATTCTTTTACAGGATCACATATCAAGCAAAGTCCTCGACTTTCTTGATGAGCTCAGAACTGCTACTCAGATCCAACAGTTCCTTGGATTGATCAATTATGTCTCATCGCATGTTCCATCCTTGGCCAACTACACCAGCCAGATTTCCAAGTATCTCCGAAAATCCAACAGTGAAAATTGGTCTCCAGAAGCCACAGTTGCAATTCAGAAGCTAAAGAAGCTATGTAAAGCACTTCTTCCTCTCAAGATTCCAGGTCCAGGACAACTCATTTTACAGACTGATGCTTCCCTTGATTTTTGGGCAGCTGTCCTTATTGAAGAAGACAATGGACACAAACAAGTCTGTGGTTACAAGTCAGGATCTTTCACGCCACCACAGCGCAATTATCCTTCTTTCAAAAAAGAAGTTCTTGCAATTATTCAGGGAATCAAAAAATTCAAGTTTTATCTTGCTCAGAATCCTTTTATTATTGAAACTGATTTTAAAGGATTTCAGGATGTTCTCAAGAGAAAGCAGAATGATATTCTTGATCCACAACTTATCCGATAGACAGAATAAATTTTCCAATTCAACTGAACAATGCGATACATTCCAGACAAAGAGAATATCCTTGAAGTAATTATAGTATAGTAAATCTAGATTTACTTGTGCCCAACCAAGAAAACATTCTTATTACACTAGCGAGACTCGCGATGAACAATGCGATTTTGGAGATTTTTTATATTCTATGCAAGGGAACAGAGAGTTATTGTACCAAATACACAAAACGTTTTAATAGTACTATTTCTAATCGATATACTGCGTTAACTATGTAGAGAAATTAAAAAATATCAAAAGGGCACGAGTAGATTATGCTATACATTCATTTTAAGCTTTCTTTATCTTTAATAATTGATTAATATAGTGTTATTCAAATTTTTTCTTCTTATAGGCTCAAGTGAATGACCAACTACAAACACACCTGACATTACAAGGGATAGGCGAAGCAATATCTAGTCAATATCTTTTTAATAGATCTTAGATGAATACATTGTGCTTTACACAGTACATGCCAAACAATATCTATTTCTTTTTATGAGGTAAAAAGGTTTTTCATTTTTTGGTAACATTTGAAAACTTACTTGATTATTTTGGTAATTTTGGACAATTAGTCGCCTATTTGTAGAACACGATATACATTCTAAGATAACAATAAAGTAAAAATCTTGATAATAATTTTTATTTATTATGTGATTTATAGGTAAAATCAAGTAAAAATTTCTAAAAGCTCAATATGTTAGAAATAAATTTATTATGTTTATTTATTATCTTCAACACATTTCGCACTTGTGGATTTGTTTTTTACCCATGCACTTGGACAATTTTGATATTTTTAATTAGATAATTTCTAAAAGCTCAATATGTTAGAGATAAATTTATTATATTTATTTATTATTTTTAACACATCTCGCACGTGTGGATTTGTTTTTTAGCTATGCAAGTGGATAATTTTGATATTTTTAATTGGGTAATGGTAAGACTTAATTAGACCTATGATCGTTTGGTGACTTAGACCCTGAAAATATATTAAGTTACCACCTCGTCTAAAAAATAACTTAACTGTTAGAGAGAGTTCATTATATTTATTTATTATATTCAATAATATGATATTCACAGCAACTAGAACTATATATACATGATAATTTTCTTTTCACTTCAAAAAATTAACACAACTTATTAGTACTACTACAAGCATTTTTTGTGTGTTTATATATAGAAGGGATAATTTGCGCAAGATATAGGTTACATACAATAGGAGAGAAGAAAATGTTGGTTACAATTAAAAGAATAGTTGCATTGCTAGTAGGGAGGGTTAAACATGACATCTCATATATAGTCAATACCCTCATGTATATTTGAAATTGATTGTTAGCTAACCTTGTACTTTTTTTCTATTGCTATATAAGGTAAACTTATACTTTCTTTAAGTTTTTCTTTTAACTTATTAAAACCTTGATTCATATGAAAATAAATTGTTATTTTTTATATATAAATGCTTTTAGCGTGTAACGATCCTTAGAAAGTAGTATTAATTAGTTTAACTAGATGTATATATACTTAGTTATTATCTCTTTGTTCGGAAAAATTAAAAAGAAAATAATTTTTACAACTAATAGCAGTATTTTATCATTAAGAGAATTTTTATGAAAATATATTGGGTAAATAGCATCTCGGCCCCCTGTAGTTTACCATAAGTGTAAGTCTGGTCCTTGTGGTTTCATAATTGGCTTATTACCCCCTGTACTTTTGAAAATTGAAGCACACGTGCCCCTTTGGTTCAAGTCCGTTTAAAATTTTAACGGCAATATCAAAATGACACAAATGTCCCCGATTGTAATGTCAACATATCAAATATCTTTAAAAACACAAGGGGCCATTGCGCACCATCATTAAAAATACAGGGAGCCATTACGCACCATCATTAAAAACACAGGGGGCTATTGCGCACCATCATTAAAAATACAGGGAGCCATTGCACACCTCATACATATTGGTCAATCATGTAAAAAACACAAACAGTTACGTTACTAGCGCGTGCATAACAAATTATGCTAAAATAGACAGATTGTTTGACGAAGGGGGTACACATGCTTCAATTTTGAAAAGCACAGGGGGTAATAAGCTAATTATAAAATCACAGGGACTCGACTTGCACTTATAGTAAACCACAGAGGGCCGAGACGCTATTTACCCAAATATATTCCTAGCTAGAAATAACCATCAACAAAATACTTCCTTTAGAGCCAAAATAGTTTTAAGAATTCGAAAATTCTAGTTCGTCTATTAATTTGATCTTTTCAGTTATTAAGAAACCAAGTAGTTGAAACCTAAAATAAATTCTTCCCTATGTGTTATTCTATCTATATTGTGCAAAAGAAAGATTAATATTCACATATTTCCATTAGAGAGAGCAGATTTAAAAATTATTTTATTTTTTCTTCCTTATTTGAATATCATATTTGAATTTTGGATATTCGTCGAAGTCAAATTTTGTTTATCGTTTTTAAAATTCCATCAGACTTCGTTCCAAAAAAAATTAAAATAATATCTAATCAAATTTGGATACAAATATATATTAACATATCTGCTTCAAATCAAACCCGTTTACAACGAGCAATACTAGACATGCCACAGAGAACAAGAACGTCACTCTTTGATGCTTGGAACCATGGCGAACTTTTTTGGTTTTTTTATTAGGGAAATAATCGTTTCATCCACTACAAAAAAAACATATGCAATATTTACAAGAGTTCATTTACATCAATCTATTCGTAAATGAAAAACTTATTCGTATCTTTTCTTGTCAAATCGATGATACCTTTAGATCAACTTTGGATCCTTCCCCACTTTCTCCTTAAACGAAACCTACCATTAATTAATGATTGGTCTAAGAAAGTCCTTGTAAGACCAAAATCAATTTATACATCTGCTTCATATTACTAAATTTGGTTGATATTGATCAGCCTTTTAAGATAGCTATAACGTAATTAACGCACCAAATTAATATGATTATACTGTAATCAGTCTATTGTGACACGGTGAGGTTTCTCCTTTTTTTTGGTAATTACTAAACAAAATTTATTAATGAAACAACCAGTTAATTACAAATTTTAGAGGACGGGATGCATTAAATTTCTCTTTTTTTGTTGGAAAAATAAAATATATCATTAAATTATAAAATTCGGTGTCCAAGTTACAAAGCTTCAACTATAAAACAAAAACAAAAGAAATCAATTGGCTAAACAAAATTTGCTCAGTTACCACTTATTACAAGGCTCAATATTAACCTCACTCCTTCTAAATATAGTATGAGTTATCTTCATTGGGAATGGGTTTTTTTTTTCCTTCACCATATTTTTATGTCTTCGAGGACCTTCTCCACAGGTTTTTTTTTTGTTATTTGAAAATTCTAAATTTTTTTACTTACGATAAGTAATAAAATGTGAACTTAGAAGCACTCTCCCTAAAATATCCACAACTCATGTAAGTTTAACTCACAATATCAATTGTCTCTCTCAATTTTATGCCAATTCTACTAAAAATCTTCTCCATTTAGACCTATACTAGAGCAAAAGTAGAAAACTAGACATGCATCTCTCTCTCTCTCTCACACACACACACACCCTAAAGACAGACAATCACAAGATAAAGATGTTGGAGCCAAAAGGTAGTCAAAACAATTGGGGTGGGACAAGTCGACCATATCCTGATGAAGATTTTCACTTAGTGGGTGGTACCCAAATGAGTAGGAAATAATTGTTGTTTATACTAGTTGGGTGATTTTGAATGGAGGGATGAGCTACTATTTCCTTTGAATAATCCATTATGTAAAGGGGCATTTTATAATGCATCCAAGATGAGTTGACACCCCCAACCCCACCTTTGTTTCTTCACCTCACAATCAATATTCCACTTTACTAACTAAAAGCTTCATCCTATAGCCTCTATAAGTTTTGTACTTGATGCAGAGAACTTTATCATGATTCATGGTTTAATTAATTGGCAATCTCTTCAAGGACACAATCACATGAACATTGGCCTCTCCACTTGATGGGTAGTTTTGGCTTCTTAATTTTCAATCATTAATATCATCCCCATTCATGCTTTAGGAGTCTTTTCGCAATATAACTCATTCAGAGTGTTTAAAATAATCAATAATATAATAAGTCTTTATCTATTCTGTTTTGTATTTAAAAATTTAAATTATTAAAAATAAATTTATTATATTATTTATTATTTTTAACATGTATCGCAATGCAAGCAGAATTCATGTTTGAGTCTTGCACCGAACAATTTCTTATATAAGAGGGGGGGAAGACTTGAATCTAAAACTTTTTGATAACTTATGCTCTAATAACATATTAAGTTATCATCTCATAATTATTATCTTCAAGAACGAATTATTCAAGCTATAGAAGTTAAAAGAAGCTAAACAAAACCAGAAGAAATAAGAAAAACTAGAGGTCAAAACTTAAATGGACTGCATTTATATATAGAATTTTAGCAAAAATGTTCTTCAAGAGACTTCTCTTAAGTATTTTATAATTTATCATTTGATGGAAAACTTTTTTATGTAGTTCATGCGGATGCTTAACCACTTTTGGATAACACTGCACTAGTCTCTTTTTTATTTTTAGATGAGACCCAAACCGTTATTCACATTTAAAGGTTTTGAGCACAAAAGGTCATTTTGATCACTTCACCCAACTCTTGAGTGTCCACCAATCTCTTTACATTGCTTCAAGAAGGTCGTCTAAAGAGGAAAATAGAAGAATAGATTAGTAATCTTAAGCAATGTTACTTGTGAAGTAATTCCTTTCTTGGTGAAAAATGAGCATCTTTCAAATTCTTTATAGAAAAGCCTTGTTTTTCTCCTTTAAATTATTTGTGAGCTACATATATGTTATCAAAAGACAGAATATATTCTAATATCAACTTTGAAGAGTTGCTCTATAAAGCTCGATATGCCTCACTATCTACGCTTTTTTTTTATTCCTTTCTGTAGCCCATCCATTATCTTTACGATACAAAATTCCTACCACCACCAAATAAAGTTGAAAGGGAGACTGCCATTTACTCTCCCTTTTTCTCAGTTTTGTACCTGTTTTGCCTAAGATTATTCTGGAAATAGTAAACTTTTACGAAGTCGTATGTTAGTGTTATCGTGAGCAAAAAGTGAGAATTATTTATAAGTGATTATTGTGAATTTAAGTATAATTTGAATGAATCATCTAATTGGGTTAGTGTTTAGAAGTTCAAGATAGTTATTTCTTTAGATCTATTACACTAATATCACTTGCGAGTTTGAAGTTTTAGAGAAAGGGCATGAGAATATTGGAAATCAAATTAGTGCATCGGCACAAACTATACTAATGTGTTACTCATGTGAAAAAAAAAAAAAAAAAAGGTGGCTTTAGAAGATAGCGACAATCATTTTGGATTAGCGTATTCAAAGTTCAAGATAATCATCTTTCGGCATATGACACTGATCTAACTTGCCAATATATATAGAATCTTAATTGTGTAATGGAGATCTGTTCAATTCCACATGATAGCATCATCTCGTAATTCTTAATTTGTGAAGATGCGTTATAAGAAATTCAACCTAATGCATGGATACAAACTATACTAACGTGTTACTCATATAAAAGAAGAGGTTGTTTTAGGAGATAGTGGTCCCCATATTTCCTCTCATGATAGATGATGTTTGAAGACTTAAAGAGACCCCGTCACAGCAAAGCCCTTATAATGCTAAGACCAAAACTATAGCTTTTATGGAAGAAAATCTGTTCTACTTTTCTCATACCATATCATTACTTTATTTTGGGTGGATATATTCGATGTTCAAGATAGTTATTCTTAGTTATATGACACTAGTCTAATTTGTGAATTCAAATTTTAGTGGTGTAATGGAGATCTGTTTAATTTCACATGACAACACTATATATCTCATATTTCTTGATCTATGAAAATGCGTTATCAGAATTTAATTGCAGAGACCCTAATGCATGGGGCACACACAAACTATGGTAATGTGGTACTTATGTAAAAAAATATGATTTTTTTAGGAGATACTAATCGGATTTGGATCCTCTCGTATCAAATAACATTATGAGAAAGGATCTAACATTAATAGTAAAAAGAATTCAGAATATATCAAATCTCCCCAAGTAGCATTCAAATCTATGACTAATTAGTTAACAACTGACCGCTCTCTCATAATATTATTTGATACGATAGTATTAAAGCCATAGTGGTCCCCATATTTTCTCTCGTGATACATGATGTTTCAAGACTTAAGAGACCCCCCTTATAATGCTAAGACCAAAACCATAGCTTTTATGGAAGAAAATCTGCTGTGCTTTTGTGATACACCATATCATTACTTTAGACATGTCACATTGACTCAATATTGTTATTATACTAATCTAAGATACCTTTATAATAACTTGATTAGAAGCATTAGCCGAAGAAAGTGGAAAGATTAACATGAGGACAAAAGATTACTGTATAGAAAAACAAAGTACGATTGATGAAGACAAATTAACAAGATTCACTTTATAATAATTAATCAAACATGAGTTGAAATGAGTGATTTGTCATCATCAAATCTCATCTCATCTAAGATGGATTCAAAAAAAAATTTCAATAGAGATTAAAATATATAATTTTTTAATTATAAGTACATTTTTCTTTTTAGTGGAAGTTTTTTAATTTTTTTTAATAAAATATATAAAATTTTTAACGTTTTTTCGGGCGAGTGGGTGGTAAATCCGCCACTGATCTCATCTTCATCACTCACCTAAAGTAGTAGTATGGGCTGGCATCCATCTATCTAATAGTGTGCGAACCAGATTCAAAGTGTGTGGCAAATATTGTTCACCAATGTTGTTGCATTATATTAGGAGTATCTAGTTTTGATTGTTGCTTAATTTTAGTGATCTTTAGTGAGGACAAATTTAGGTTATACCATTTTTATCGCAACATGCACCCAATTATTAAAGGCGGGTCTTCACAGGATTCTTATCTTAGATATTCCTTGGTGATATGAGAAAACGAGAGGTCACGAGAATTGTTTTATATATTATTCGAGTGATATTTTATTTTTTTATATAGTAAAATTTTTATTATATAAATATGAGATATGATATTCAAAATATATGAAGATTTATGATACTAAATATGGTATTACACTCTTCAGGATCTTGTCAAGTTTGTTTCACTATTTTATTTGTTACAAATTGAAGTCCAAAATACTAGATTGTGGATTATCAATCACAATGTAAATGTCTTGTAATGTATGTTTTTTTCCTTGAAGGTTATTGAGAGAAGTCTATATCTTTGAGTAGGGTTATATGAACAAATATTTTCTTTTATTAAGTGTCAGTGGAAGTTACTTAACTTCCTATACTCTAATAACTACCTGTTTGATCAGGTCAAGTCGGGTCAGTCCATATTAAACGTCCAACAGTATGAATTGTTATCATACAGAGGAGTAAAATATTACCCAACCGTGTTACTCAAAAGAAAAGGAAAACTAATAACTTCACCATTAGTTGCATATGGTTTCATGGTATTTTTGACGTATTGCATGTGATTTTTTTCATAGTTGACTGTCAAAACGAGGGGGTGTATACCTTAGGGTTTCTTTTTTTTTTTTTTAATTTAAGGGAGGTGTAAGTTATTTTACATCACTTAAATATTATATATGAGAATAGATCTCGAGATCCCTTACATCAAAAACGAGAATTATATCACTAAATTAAATGGTTGGTAGTCCTCAAGGGTTTCTTTGCACCTGGTGGGACATTTCTTGTATTTAGTTCACCTACTCTTGAGGTGGCACTGTGTGAATTAAAGTCGACTAGACTGCGATAAATGGGTCAAACTGTAATTGGACCACTTACATAATCAGGCTATTCATATTAAACGACGTTGAAATGACCAGGAATTACAGCATAATTATCTTATTTTGGTTAGTGAAGAGGTTTCTAAAGTCGTTTGCAATGTCCTCAAGTTGGAAGTCTAACTTGTTATTGTAGATTACAAAATTCATAGATTTCAAACGCGAGATTCTTATTTAAATTGGGTGGGTTTCAACAAACTGCACGTCAGAAGGTAGAGGGAGTGAAGTAAATTCGAAATATCGATATAATGCTAGTTAAAAACACCTAATGCTCAAGTCAGTAAACAGAAAGGCAGGTAATTAAGTGTATAAAGTAAAGCAGAATACAAAGAAATGGTTAGAAAATTGCATGACAGAGTATTGGTAGGGCTAGCTAACCATATATGGTTGTTTCAAGAATCTGGTCGATGTTTGTTATTGCAATTGGTGAACATCATGCACTAGGCTTGGGAAGAGGCTACTTCTAGGCACTTGGTCATTACACAAAATCAGCCCCAACATAATATTTGAAATTCGGATATTGATAGATATTGTAGAAAAGGTGTTAGAAAATATTACAAAATAGTTATATCAGACTCATGTATCTCATATCTTGTGAGTATGGTGGTAATTAATAAGTACTAACCACTCTCTAATGTGAACAATTTGGTCGAGTTGACACAACCTTGAATTGAAATGGTTGTGTCATCCCCGAGACATATAGAGCGTCATAACTTGAGTTTAGTCAACTAGTGTTGGTTCAGTCGACTCAATAGACACGAATGCCGGACAAAGTTTATAAATTTTTTTGGTAAAGTATGATTGAATGGGCCGTTTGGCCCACAAATTGCATGAATAACACCAAATTGGTACGAGCCATACTTTTATTCATCACTTAAAAAATTAGTTTTAAGTCAAAACTAAATTTTGACCACTACAATTATCATCACCGGTGCACAACCCCCTTGATATCTTAGTTAAAGGAAAATGGAAGGCAACATTGCAAGTGGATGAAGCCCTCTTACCCTATGTAATCAGGTCATCAAAAGACATGCATTTCGTGTTCTCAGGTGTGTTATGTATCATTCTACAATCCTGACAAATATGGCTTCTAAATAAAGCAGGCATGACCAAAGTCGGGCATGAATTTTTAACTCCCTTGCACTAAATATAGAAAACCAAGAAGTCAACTGGATTACTTTCTGCAAGTGTGTGAAACTGTTGGATGGACCAATACAGCAGAATTAATTAATCCATGGTCCCCCGTCTCGGGGTAACGATCGGCTCTTTTTTTACTTTTTTTCATTTTCGAAATGAGATATATTATAAATATTAAGTTTGATCTTTTAAAATTTCAATCATTACATTTGAATTTTGACAAAAAAAAAAACCATTATATCTAAATTAATAAATTAATGAATTTTGAAAAAAAAAAGTGTTTCAAATAAAGTTTGCAATGAGTTATTGAAATTCAAAAGAACTAAATATGTAACCAATAATATAACCTCATTTCGGAAATGAGAATCCAAACCCGTGAGTCCACTACCTTTTCCCCCTACTACAATTTCAAAAAACAGATGAAAAAGCAATAGATAATACAGAACTCAGGAAAATAAAAATAAAAATAAAAAAAAGAAAAGATAAAGGATTCAATCATAAATTTCCTTTTTTTTTTTTTTTGGACTAATCATAAATTTCCTTAGTGAAAGTAAAAGTAGCCGCAGTTCAGTATCTTGCCTTTCAGAAACGTGATGGTGTGATTGCCGACCATTTGATAGAACACTGACAACTGTCCTACTTCAATTGATGGTTCCAGCACTGGAAAACAATTGAGTAAAGGAAAACTCTTTTTCTAGTCTGGATTAATACGAGAGAAGAAATAAATTTTACATATATGTAAATCTTACTTCATGTAGAAAGATTAATATTCAAAACAAAATTTCACTACTTTACACTACTCATTTCACCATGCCCTGATTCATTTTTGTACTGTCAATGGCAGATTCAAAATATTTTATCAGTTGGGTTAGAAGAGACAGTGAATTTAGTAACAAAAGTAATATGGATTACGTGATTTTATAGACTAAAAATACCAAAATACGAAAGTTTTAAATAATTTTGTGAAATCAATAAAAATTGTAATCGCACAACTATATATGTAAATCCACCCCTATCGATCATTGAACCAAATACTTGTATTATTCAAATTTCAAAGAAGAATAGTTTTGAAGTTCACTTTCTTCCCACAGTGAAATCTGCATAGGGATGACTCTGCAAAATGACCATCTGACCTTCGGCCAGTGTGAGGAGGCCAAATACAAGACTAATCCATGACCATCATAGTTTGTTGAACTCCTTTCAACGGCAGCTACTGCAAGATGCAGCCCATTGTGCATATCCGTATTTGTCTTCTAATATTTTGGCTATTGCATCTTTTTGTGGAAAAATTAAGAAAGATCAGTCAATTAAATTATACATACTATGACATCCTCTATTTATATAAAGCTGGAAAGTTCATGACAATGGATGTTTTTTAGTTGTCTATTGTGTCACGGACCACAGATTACTTATACCCAAATTAAAAGAGCTCTCTAGTCAACACGAAGCACATATAATTAGTGTTAAACTAATATGTAATTTTCATAATACAAATGAGTATCACTACTAGTCCTTCATGGACTAGTTATATTAGCTTATTTTAAAAAAATATATATATCTAATGTAATTTTTTAAAAAAAATAAATTTGACGCCTCAATAAATATTATAAAAGTTATTCAAGTTCACAACATATGGTTTAACTTTGTGGTTTGTCATGAGTGTTTTCATATGCACGAATTCGACTCATCACAGAAACATGGGTAGAAAAGCGTTGTAGAAACTGTCACCAATATGGTGTTTGCTTTGATGGTTAGAGAAAAGCATTGTTGTGTTGTTGGTCGCAGGTTTCATGCCACATCTATTGTAAAGTTTTTACTTTTTCTAGTTTCTAGTTTTAAGTTGAGATTAAAAAAAAAAAAAAAAAATTCCACTTCCCCTTGCCAATTTTGTAAGAAAAACCTCTACTTTTTTATTTATTTATCTATTCATCATCTATCATCTATCTTTCCTTTTAAGTTTTAACTAATAACTATCATCTTTCATCTAATTTTGTTTCCGCATTTTTTTTTTTTATTAACAAGATACATTCCATGTTTCTCTCCATATATATAGTATATTTAAAGAACTAATTTTATATATATGCACTATGTTTCTAGAAAGATATGATTCAAAATATATCAAATATGAAGACCCAACTATACATTGAGAAAAATCTTTCTAAAAACATAATGCATATACACATTATATATATGTGTGTAAAAAAAATTAAAAATCTTAACTCCGTCCCTGAGTAATTGGCTAAACCCAGCTGTCGCACGGGTGATTTCAAACCTTTTTCTGTCCAATACTACATTATAATAAGTCCAGCAGAAGGAGAAAAAATAGATAGATCAAATTCTAAAAAAAAATAGATAGATAAAATTCTAACATATATTTTATTTAAGGAAATTATTCGTTCACCAAATACAAGCAGACAACATCACAACCTTCCAGGAGAAAACCCAGAAAACAGACTGAAACAATATACTCTTCAGAAACCAACACACAGACAAGATGAACTTGCCAAGTAGTACGAACAAGACGACTCACAGATGAACCACAATTGACGCGAACTGAACAATCACAAAGACGCGTGCTTTAGTAAGCAGAATAAAAACAACACTCGATGCTACGCTACGCTACTCCTTTTCTTCTTCCTCTTCCTCTTCCTCTTTCCAGCAACATTTCAGAATAGACTTTGGAGATCCACAAGTCACAGTTTTGTAAAAAGTCTGGTACAGAATGGAACCACCACCACCTCCTCCAAGCTCTTCATGGCTTTTCTGATCAAGACAGTAACCCTTCAGATCCAGAGAGCACAAATAATCAAGTGACTTCATAGCAACATCAGACCGGACAGCTACGGAAAATTCCTTTGGTTGAAAACATGCCAATGCCCTCTCAATCAGCAGGCCCAGATTCATAATTTTCAGATCATACCCAGCTGCTTCGAAGCTCGCATAACTAAAACCATCTTCGGGAGTCACATGAATTGTGGAGAGGGCAGCTCCTTCAATAGAATTCATGGAATAACCACAGGGATCAAACTCAAAATCACATATATCAGAATCTGGGAGAATCTTCCTTATACCAGACTTAGTCGTCATCAGTGCTGCCGAACTTGATTCACTCTTATAAAACACAGAAGCCATTTCCCTGTCCAAACCAGTCATGCACATCTCCACAGTGTAAACAGGTTCAAGAGAAACCTCCGGTCCTGCCGAAGCAGAGTAAACATGCCATTTCTGTTGTTTGTCAGAACTGCCCATAACAAATGCCTTGCTGCCTGAACCGAGCTTTCCAAAATATTTATCAAGGACAGCAACTTCTTCTGAGAAGCTACGATGAGGATAGGATTGAGCCCCAGGGAAAATGAAACTACCACGAGTATAAGTCACAGTTCTCACGGCAAGCGAAAGGGAATCAGCCAACTTCAGGATGGGAGGGATTGCGCGAAGTAACTTAGTCGTCCCACAGGTCTTAATAATTAGCTTGTAAGGATAAATGAAGAGGCTAGACTCCGAAAGAACATAAGAGTCAAAGTAGTCATTTGACAGTGAATCAACTATGGTGCACTCAGCAGGACTTAGAAACTCATCCAACTGTGTCTTCGAAAGAGATCGAAGACCCTTTCCTTCAGGATCAGCAAAGATGCTTGGCTCGAAAAAGGAAATTTCAAGCCTCTTCTCGAAACCTTCAAAACCAATTGCAGAGACAGGCACAGCCATTTCTACTACTACAAATGTTCAGCCACAACAGAGCGAAGATGGAAAGCGGTCGAAGAATGAAGAAAAGGAGCAGGGAAACTAAAAAGAAGACTTAAAATTGACAACAATTAGCTAATACCACGTCAATCGACGTGGTCAGGACACCAAATTAGGGAATATCAGGATGGCTTGCGAGCGCACTGCACAAGGAAGAAGGCCAATGCATGATGTCAGATACACATGGTACTTACGAGTGAGGAACTTTAGGCAAGAATTTCTAATACAAGTGATATCCACAAACTTACGTTGGAGTATGCAGCAGATCTGAACTTCTTGATTCCGCCGTTTGGTCGAATGTCTTCAATGCTGTAACCAAGGGGAGCTTCATAAAATAAGGATTTACTACTACTAGACTTCTTCCCACCTTTAGACTCCATTAGATCATTCAGTCTTACCTGTTACAATCATTAAAAGGAAAATAAAGTCAGACCTGCTAATGAGATAACATTACCAATAAAATGTAACAAAATGCAGTTAAATTCCATTTTTACAAATACCAAGTACTACTATTTAGACAAAGATTGTTGCAAAGATTTTATACTATTAATTCTAGAAGTCCAGAGAGAACATAAAAACTCAGACATAGATCAGATCAATAGTGAACAACTCAAACGAGTATAAACCACAGGAAAAGATGGGCATGACAAAATAGGTAATGATGGTTAAAGTCCAAACTAACAAACTGAAATGCTCCAAAACCCCACAAGAAAATAGGAAAATAGCTAACCAAAGAGCATGACAATTCTGAAATCTAAAATTGGTGCCAAACTAAAGAGACATTAGAACACAATAGCTTTATATATCAAAAGAATCAGCTACTTCTACATTTTTGTTTCGAAAAAAGATAAGGATATAGAAAAATAAGTAAGCAAAGTAATTCCCCTTAAAATCTTATTATTTAAGATTACCAAGCATTTGGGAACACTCAAAAGTAGCGGCTGTTTTAAGGAATAATTTTCCGGAATTTTTTTACGGAAAGCCTTTATGTTCCAAAATTATCGGAATGTTTTGCCAACACGACATCATTTCACAGGAAAAATATGTTTTTATGAAATTATTTCCAAAATGATTTTCCAAAATCTCAAGACATAATTTCCTTATAGTTCAAAAATTTAGTATTCAACCAACAGAAGGAAAACAATTTTATCCACAAAAACTATTTTCACTTCACATACGTCAAAACAAAGCTCATCCTTTAAAGGAGAAAAGTAGAAAAGTTTCCCCAATCCAATTAGATACAAGAATCATCTAATAACAAAGAGGAAACCATATATACTTTGAAAGTTAACCTAATGACCAAAATAAGCTTTATCCCATTAAGGGCGTAAACTATATGCATCTAATAACAGCTTCGTGACAAATATCTCAGATCTATAAGAGAACCCGATATTATTTTTACATCGGCCAAAGCTACTCAATGCAACCCTCCTCTTTAATACCCGGGCTTGAAACTGTCTATACAACAGGAAAAACCCATAGGCTGAGTTTTATAAACATTAATCTAAATTCTAAAAACTATATCAATAATTTGTCAATGCCATATAAAATCAATAACCATCACCAATCCACAAATTCAGTTTCAGATCATAAAAATATCGATACATCAACAGGATAATATAAATGTATATATGTGTGTGTGTGTGTGTGTATACTATAATCGAAAACAAATTCAAGATCCAAAATTACATTAACAATGAGATAAAACAAAAGAAATTAGAGAAATCATACTTACAATAACACGATTTTAATTTTGGGGGAGATCCTATAGTCCTCAATCAATCAAAAGCGAGCTTCAAACAATCCCTATAAATCAACATCACAAAATAAATAAAAAATTAAAATCAAATCATCTAATAACAATACACAAATTCGATTATATATCAAAACAACAAATTTTAAAAAATAAATAAATAAATAAAACTTACGCAATAAAAATAACGTAAGCAATTCAATTGAAACCCTAGAGAGAGAAAATGATTGTATGTAGGCAATTCGATTGAAACCCTAGAGAGAGAAAGAGAGACAAATATTGTATGCCGTTGAGCGTTTTTTGCTTTGGGGCAATGGACGTATTTATAGGTGCAGTGGAGGAGAGTGTGGCCCTTGTTATATTGCGATAATTGCGTTTGAGTCCTTACTTCTGTAAATTTTCTTTTTGGAATGACGAGAATACCCTTGGAAGAATTAATGGGAGTGATTGCGATAATTAGTGGGTAGGTGACCAAATCTTTTCAAAAGATTGGACTTTTATTTCCCCTCTCAAATTTCTTGTATGTAAAGTGGAAAGAAGGTAAAAAGAGACGGGAGAATTTGTTCGTGATCATGATCGCGTATATAATGAATAGGCATTATTTTTATGTTCAAGGGATTGATTGATATAAAAATTATAATCATTTGCAATTTTTATACTAATTTTGTAATAGAAAAACAAAAATTCTTTCAAAATAGAATTAGAATCAAGTTTTAATTAAGAATGTTTGGTCGTTCTTGATCGTGATCGTGTATATAAGGAATAGGCATTATTTTAATGCTCACAAAATGGATATCGGAGCTATCGTTAGTTGCAAATATTAATTGTAATTATGTCGCAAAAAGTAAAGATTCTTACGAAATAGATTTAGTACCTTGGACCAAAGTATCAAACATTTATTAATAATATATTGAATTATTGGAAGAATTAAATGCAACAAAAAATAGAAGGTTCGTATAAAAATAAAATAAACACATTCATAACGAAAAATTTTAAAATCTATAATTATATAAATCGATTTGAAAATAGTACAAACTAGTATTTGAATACAAAGACACACATGAGATTACAAAGGTAACATTTTTAAAATGTGTTTCTTTACTTTTCTTTGGGAATAAAATTTTCCTTTTGACATATTCCTCTAAAAATTTCCATGGCCACAAGAATTGGACCCTACATTTTCAAAAATTTCCATGGCCACAAGAATTGGACCCTACATTTTCAAAATTTTCCATGGCCACAAGAATCGGACCCTACACTTCAAGGGCAATAATGGAAAGACAATAAAAAGAATAAACATTTGATTTTTTTCATATATTCTTGTCCAACACGTATTGAATCTTTAACCAAAAGAGGAATTCAAATGTCCATCAATTTCTGAAACTGTCCGCTAATAATGATCGGACTTTATGGCTTTGTCGACATTGATGGGGCAATGATAATAATAAGGGTAAAGTGGTAAACTAAACGACAAAGATAAGATTCCTAAGCTTTAGCGATGTGTGGAAGGATAAAAATCATTTCATGAAAAATTATTGGTGGAGAATTAAATAGGATTATCAAATAGTAATATATTGTAATTAATATTTTAAATTTAAATTATAATTTCGATCTCGTTGTAACAAAATAGAAAAGAAATAAAAAAGGATTGGTGGCCCAAATGTGCTCATTTTGGTGGGGATAAGAGTGTAGGAAAAAGAAAGAGATCTGTGAGGTATATGGTCTGCCACACATGCATGAGGCGTGGATGACTAGATCTTTGCTTCTATCTTGAGAACTTCATTCTTTTGAGGCAAATAGTCCTTGAACTTTTCAAGAAGTTTCATGTTTGGTCATTCATGTTTTTCTTGCAATTTTAAGAAACATGTTTTGATAATGAGTTATTGTTGGTCGTATTGTTGATATTTAGAAACATTTTCGTAGATTATAGCATGTAAGGTTTACTGCGTAAATTACATATCTGAGGAGTGAAATAGCAATTTTACTAACAAAGTGAGAGCATCACAAAAGTATCCATTAATTGAGTTTACTATCTTTTTCATTAATTTTATACTTAAAGATTCATCTATTTTGAGTGGATTGAAATTAACAATTCGATTAACTTGTACACGAAATTTTAATTTCACGTTCTGACAAATGTAAAATAAATCATGACGGACCAACGTGAGTTTTTGTAGAAGTTGAGGGAGTAGCGACATGATTCATTGCATTATTGCAAGTTCTTTAGAATTCTTTATCCCCATACTCTCACGTTTTCAAGCATGGCAACTTTCCACACATAAGAGTCAACTTTTAGGTGGAGAGGTAAGTACGTGGAAAGCAAATGTGGATGAGGAAGAGATAGCATCAAAGTTACTTTTTAATTTGTCAAAATTGTCACGTTGATTGCATTTTGTTATAATTTCCTCCTCACAAATTATTATAAAATATATTTTTTTCTCTTTAACATGAGGGACAAATTTCGAATTTATGTTTAATAAGAACTAAATCACACATAAATTAGAAAGGATTAGCATAGCAATCTATGTCAACCTTTTCACACTGCAATCAAAGTTTTAGAATTCATGTCGACAAATCGTCTACTAATTCAACTAGGAGACAGCAAAAGAGAAAAGATTGTTTGTTAATTCAACTAGGAGACAGCAAAAGAGAAAAGATTATTTACTCAGTCTAGACAGTCCAATCAAGGACAAGTAAGGAAATTTTTTGTTGAATCTTTGAGTTGACGTAATATAATAAAATGATATTATTGAATCACCATAACTATTTTGATATTTAATACTCTATATAAATAAATTTTTTTAATGGGGATTAAATTAATTTTTCAGTCTATAAATATATTTAAAATACACAAATTTTCAAAAAAAAAGTTAGGCTGAGTGCGGACTGCAACAATTGCTACGCTACTACTTAACATAAACGTGTATTTATTTTGAGTAAAGATTCATTCGACACCAGTGTTTCGAAAACAAAGTAAAAGATATTAAAAAGGCTTATTGGAAGAAAAGTCATTTAATTAGGGGAAAGAATGCCTAAGCTAACGTTATTGAGTAGTCAATCAATCACCCTATTCGCTTAACTGAAATGTGATAAATGCTAATATTTTTATCGAGGCATTAGTGTTAGAATCATTGACGACGTCTTCGATAATTCATATTTTTTTTGGATGACGTAAAAATTTATATGATAGAATTTAACTATTAAATTATTCGGTAGAATTCGAGCATTAACTAATAAATTTTTGAATGCAGCGGTACAGCTCCATACATATACCAAGTTAATTAAGAACAAAATTCTAAAATAATAATAAGTGCCGAGCCTGTAACCTCAAATAAATAATTTTACCCCACTACAAAATAGTAGGGAGTGTTCAATTATTCATCTTAATGTGAATTGAGAGGAGAAGCCGTTAATTAATTGAAGACGATCCGATTCGATAGAGACTTGAGTCAACCTTTCTTACTTAATGACCAAAAAACAAACCTTTCTTCCCTGAGCACAAATTTATTCTAATAAGACTGTTACTAGTCTTACTAATGCCATAGAACAAGTCCTGTATCTACCAAGAAACATTTATTTCCTTAAGTGTAAAACTTTATATTGTAAGGCGTTTGACGAGGGGTTCCCGAGCTGAGCTAAATGAGCCGACCCTCTGATCAGAAATGGGCCAATCCGCGCTCCATCAGCAGTTCGCTCAGCCCAATGTCCAACCCCAGATGACTGACCCGACCCCGTAACCCCGACCTCAGTTCCAGCTGTTCCGATGGGACATAAAGCACTGATGGGACATAAAGCTGCATCGCATTAAATGCTGTCAGACCCGAACTTAGTATAAATAGAGCTCTACCCTCTTCATTTAGAAAAATCTCGCTATTAAATACTCTCAGCTACTTTATCAGCTCGGGCATACTAATCATTCGCACGCTTGAGGGGAAAATTCGGGTCGTCACCCCGCCTTTTCCTTACTTTCCTTGTGCAGGTCCGATAGCCGACCAAGAAAGTGCATCTCGGAGGCGGACCTTAGAAGTCCAGCTCGGCTAAAGCGGCTCCCAAATTCAACTGTGAGATTTTCAACCTCGACAGTTTGGCGCCGTCTGTGGGAAACGACGAGTTCTTTTATAGCTCTCTTCGCCACTCATTGAGAAACCATCATGGTACAAACGAGAAGTCACAACATACCGGTAGAGGATTCGCCCAACTTGGAAGGGGACCTCTAAGCCGTGCAGGCGCCCAGCCAGAACCTGACCCAAGCCGACGTTGGAACGAGCCAACGTATACACTTAGCCACACAAACCGACCCCACACCAGAGGGAGACCCAAACTCCGGCCTATCACCGGAGATAAGGATGATGCTGAGGATGTTTGAAGAACTTAAGGAGCAGGTGGCCCGGCTGGCTGAGAACCCCCTGGCACCGCAAGAGGCCGCGCCGCGGCCATCGCGCCCCCAGTTCCACATCCCAGAGTCTAGACGAAAACGGACGCAGGAAGAGGAGGGCTTCTTGGAGCCGACGCCGAGATCCGACCCGGCGAAGAGTAAAAGGGCGGTTCAAGCCGACCCCGAGCAAGCAAAGACCGCGGCTGCCATAGCTAAGGTCATCAACCAACTCGGTGTAAGCCCACTCTCTCCCGAGGTATTGGCCACACCCCTACCCACCGGTAATCGCATGCCCAGCCTGGCCGTCTACAATGGAGACGGAGACCCTGCCAGCCACCTGCTCAATTTTGATCACCACATGACTCTGCACGACATGCCGGATCTCATGAAGGCGAAGACATTCCCGACCACCCTGGTTGGCAATGCCTTGGACTGGTTCCAAAAACTTCGTCCTGGATCAATTGGAAGCTTTCACCAGCTGGCGGAGGCCTTCCTGTCCCGCTTCGCAGGAAGCCGCCGAGCTACCCGCCATACTTCTACATTGCTGTTGGTGAAGCAGCATAGAGGGGAAACTTTGAGGGCTTACACGGCAAGGTTCAATGAAGAGTCCCTCCGAATTCCTAACTTGGAGGATTCCATGGCTCTGATGGCTTACCAGAGCGGGCTCAGGTCGGGCCCCCTCACTTCTTCTTTGGCGATCGACCCTGTGGATACTGTGTCTGAGTTGATGGTGCGAGCAGAAGGGTACATACACTCGGAGGAGATCCATCAGGCAAAAAGGGACGATGACAAAGAAAAGGAGGCTGGGAAGAAAGCAGAGGCCTCCCGAGCCCCATCCGGGGCCAAAGCCCAGAACGACCGAGGCAAACAGCCACAACAGCCGAAGCCGAACCCCCGGTTCACTATGTTCACTCCCCTTAATACCTCGAGGGAACAGATTTTGATGGAGATCCAACACCAGAACCACCTGCCTCCGGCTCCGAGAATGAAAGGCCGGCCCGATAAGCGCAATAAGACCAAATATTGCCGCTACCACATGGACTATGGCCATACCACCGAGGAGTGTAAAGACTTGAAGCAAGAGATCGAGGCACTTATAGCCCGAGGCCACCTCCGGAGATATGTAGATCAACAACTGATCCGGAATCCGGAGCAGAGGGATAGGGAGAGGAGTCCGCCGAGGCGCCAGGTTGGGGGCGGGCGTTTGGCCGTGATTGAAACCATAGCGGGAGGATTGGCGTCAGGAGGCGAGACCTCAGCGGGCAGAAAAGGTTATGTTCGCGCAGGGAGGGAATATGGACCAGTGAAGGGATCGGCCCCGGGGATGCAAGAGCTCACCTTCTCTTCAGAAGACTTGGAGGGGGTCATATTGCCTCATGACGACCCCCTGGTGATCAGCGCAGAGATAGCCAACTTCACCGTCAAAAGGCTGATGGTGGACACCGGAAGCTCGGCAGAAGTCTTATTCCTCAGCGCTTTTGAGCAGATGGGGTTGGACAGGAGCCGACTCAGGCCATTGCGTGGTACTTTAGCAGGTTTCACCGGGTAGTCCCACCGAGCCGAGGGAGTCATCAACCTCCCGCTGAAGTTGGAGGATGGGGATAAGTGGGTGTCGATGCAGGCCAACTTCATTGTAATGAATTGTAACTCCACCTACAACGGGATCTTAGGGCGGGTGGCGCTTAATCATTTCAGGGCCGTCCCCTCAATGTACCACCAGGCCCTGAAGTTCCCGACCCCGTCTGGGGTAGCCACCATTCGCGGAGCCCAGCTCTCAGCTCGGGAGTGCTATGAAAACTCACTCCGACCCAAATATCAAATCGGCTGGGGACCGGACCTACCCGAAGAGAAGAGAGACGCTAAGAGAGGAAGCCCGGCTGAAGACCTTCAGGAGTTGGAGCTCTCCGATGAAGCAAAGAGAGCAAAGATTGGGAGTGAACTATCTGCCAACCTCAAGAAAGGTATAAGCCGATTTCTTTTAAAGAATGAGCATGTATTTGCCTGGTCTGCTTCTGACATGACAGGAATTGACCCGAATGTAATTGAGCATCACCTGAATGCCGACCCAAATCACTATCCAGTAAAACAAAAGCGCCGGCACTTTCATTATGATAAGCAACAAATCATAACGGAAGAAGTGGACAAGTTGGTGGACGCCGGCCACATAAAGGAAATACAATACCCAACCTGGCTGTCCAATGTGGTGCTGGTGACGAAGTCTTCGGGTGGATGGAGACTATGTATTGATTTCACCGACCTCAACAAAGCTTGCCCCAAGGATTGCTTCCCCCTACCACGGATTGACCAAATAGTGGACGCCACCTCCGGGTTCGAGCTGCTCTCCTTCATGGATGCCTTCAAAGGTTATAATCAGATCAAGATGGCTCCTAGGGACAAAGAGAAGACCGCCTTCACCACCGATAAAGGACTCTACTACTATGAGGTCATGCCCTTTGGCCTCAAGAATGCTGGAGCCACATATACTCGGATGGTGAACAAGGTCTTCAAGAACCAGATTGGCCGGAATATGGAGATCTATGTGGATGACATATTGGTCAAGAGTAGGAGGGCGGAAGATCATGTAACCGACCTGGCTGAGGCCTTCGCCGTGATGGAGCACTTTGGGATAAAATTGAACCCGGAAAAGTGCGCATTCGGCGTCAAGGCAGGCAAGTTCCTGGGCTTCATGGTAACAGCCCGCGGAATAGAAGCCAACCTGGAGAAAGTCCAGGCGATCCTAGACCTAGCGCCCCCTACCTGCGTGAAGGACGTCCAGGTGTTGGCAGGAAAAGTCGCGGCGCTGAGCAGATTCATGTCCAGGTCGGCTGACAAGTGCGCTCCCCTATTCAAAATATTGAGGAACCCTAAGAACTTTGAATGGACTGAGGAATGTCAAAACGCCTTCCAGGAGCTGAAAAGGTACTTAGCCTCGCCACCTCTGTTATCCCGACCTGAGGTGGGGGAGGAGCTGCTAGTATACTTGGCATGCTCGGGAACAGCGGTTGCGGCGGCGTTAGTCCGTGAAGAAGGCAAGGAGCAGAAGCCAGTCTACTACATTAGTAAAACCTTGCAGGGAGCCGAGGCGAGATACTCTTCCTTGGAAAAACTCGCCCTCGCGCTCATCACGACGGCTAGAAAGTTGAAGCCATACTTCGATGCTCATCCGATTAAAGTCATGACTGATGCTCCGCTCAAATCCATCATGCACAAGCCAGAGGCGTCGGGCAGGCTACTGAAATGGGCAGTTGAGCTGAGTCAATTCGACATCACCTACCAGCCCAGGACAGCCATCAAAGCCCAAGCCATTGCTGACTTTGTCGTAGAGTGCACTGGCCGAGCAGAGTGTGACCCGGAGGACGTGTGGAAGGTCCATGTGGATGGGGCCTCAGGGAAGTCTGGCAGCGGAGCTGGGGTGGTCATCCTCGACCCAAACCGGCATGAGCACCAGTACTCCCTCAAGTTCACCTTCTCGGCGTCCAACAATGAAGCAGAGTATGAAGCGGTGATTGCAGGGCTAAAAATTGCTGCTCAGCTCGGGGCACAGACAATCGACCTAAGCACCGACTCTCAGTTGGTTTCTAGTCAGATATCAGGGGAGTTCGAAGCCAAGGACAGAGCTATGCTAGCCTACCTCAACAGAGTCAAGGATTTGACCTCAACACTCAGAAGGTTCACGATACAGCAGATTCCCAGGGAAGAGAATATGAAGGCTGACGCCCTATCCAGGCTAGCCTTGGGCGAGAGCCGACCTGCCCTTGTCCACGTGGAAGAAGTATCTGAACCTAGTATCCAGTTGGGGGTACGAGCGGTAGCCGAGCTTAACTTAAATCCAGATTGGACCAAACCAATCATGGACTACTTGGAAGGGGGTATGACCCCGGAGGATGAAAAAGCTGCTCGGAAACTCATGAAGCAGGCCTCAAGGTTTGTCATAATCGCCGGGTAGCTCTACAAACGAGCCTACACCTGGCCTCTTTTGAAATGTGTTGCACCCGAGGAAGGAAACTATGTACTCCGGGAGATTCATGAAGGGGTGTGTGGAAACCACTTGGGGGGTAAAGCTCTGGCTCGGAAGGCGTTAAGGTATGGCTATTTTTGGCCAACCTTAGAGCAAGATGCCAAAGAGTATGTAAGAAAGTGCGACACCTGCCAGAGGTTCGCCAACGTGCAACGGAAGCCTGTTGTGGACCTCACAGTGATGGTAAGCCCTTGGCCATTCTATCAGTGGGGTCTAAACATCATCGGCCCCTTGCCGACCAGTGTCGGCCAAAAGAAACACGCCTTCGTGGCCGTAGACTACTTCACTAAATGGCCCGAGGCTGAAGGTGTTGCCAGAATAACAGAAAAGGCAGCTTGGGATTTCGTATGGAAGAACATCATATGCCGATTTGGGGTACCAAAGGTCATTGTCACCGACCACGGCAAGCAATTCGACAGTGCATACTTTCGAGGCAAATGTGCTGAGATTGGGATCGACCTCAGATTCTCGTATGTTGCTCACCCTCAAAGTAATGGCCAAGTTGAAAGGACTAACCAAATCATTTTGCAGGGTCTGAAAACCAAGCTGGAGGAAGCAGAGGGCCAATGGGCATCGGTTCTCCCAGAAGTGATGTGGGCTCAGCGGACCAATATCAGCTCGGCGACGGGAGAATCGCCCTTCGAACTGACCTTCGGCACTCAAGCGGTGCTGCCAGTGGAGATCGGATCTCCGACCAGTAGGACCGTCCACCATGACCCAGAATTAAACGGAGCACGGATCCGAGAAGAGCTCGACCTCGCCGAAGAGCTCCGAGCTAAAGCTCAAATCAAAATGCTGGCCAGCAAAGCCGCAATGAAAAGAGCCTTCTCCAAACAGGTCAAACCTAAGCCTATTAAGGTTGGCGACCTCGTACTCAGAAAGGCCATCTTTTTGCCGCGCTCCATTAACAAGCTTTCCCCGACCTGGGAGGGACCCTACGAAGTCATGAAAGAAGTCTGGCCCGGGACCTTCTACCTTCGAGACAAGAACGGAAAACTGTTAAAAAATGCATGGCATTCAGAACATTTGAAGCGGTATTTTGTATAAAAGCGGCCCCGAGCCGGAATATTCTGTCCACGGCCACGAGCCGTAATATTTTGTAAATGGCCCCGAGCCAAGGTATTTTGCAAAGGCCCCGGGCCGAAACATTACTTGTACGAATTCAATACAATGCGATTTTGTACACTAGTGCAATTCCCGACTTGGGAATAAGTACATGAATCAGCTCAATACCCGACCCGGGCGTAAATGCTGCAACTGTGAAATGAATCGAACTCAGATTAACGCGGTGGCCACGCTTAATCACGAGCAAACGACAAGGTATACCAGCTCGGACTATGTTCCAGCTCGGGCATAATTGATAACAATTTGATTAGTTTCGCCAGTTCGGATTAAGTTCCAACTCGGTGCATTCCGGCCTCAGGTCGGTATATTAGCTTGGGTATAAACTCGAGCTCAATACTTGTCGACATTAGTTTGACCATTTTTATAACGGACTGACGAGTTCGAATTGGTAACCATTATGAGTTGCCCTTATTATGCCAGCTCGGATTAGGATGTTAAAACATTAGTCGCGTCCAGCTCGGATTATAACACCTAATTATGTGCGGACCATTAAAAATTGGTCCGACCACATTAACTTGGGGAAAAATTTGCGAAGAGAAAAGTGCACGTGTGCGAACTCAATTAAAACGCAAATAAAGCCGAAATAAATATTTCATTAAAAACCGGAAAGTTTTTACAAAGGCCCAGCTCGGGGAAGATTACAATAGCCCTACTAGGGAAGCATTGCTAAATCTATTTTGGCGCGGCAGCGGATGTGGTGGCCTCAGCTTCATCCCCAACCTGGTCCAGGCCCTTCTGGACAAACTCAGTAACCTCCTTGGCCTGGGATATCAGGTCGGACGGAAGCTCGGGGATCTCCCAGAATTCTGGCGGCGGGACCTCCAAGACCTCGATGTAGTCGTTCTTGGAGGATGGAAAGAAAGTCTTCGCTCTCTCCCGAGCCGCAACTTGACCCCGGAAGTAGAACTCTATTTCCGCGTATTTCGCCATGGCCCCGCCTTCCGTGGCCAACCAGTCCACCGCTGCGTCGCTGGATTTGAAGGCCTCCACTGCCTTCTCCCCGTGGACGCCGACCCGCTCCGCCAATTCCTTAAACTTTGCCTCCGCCTCCCGCTTCTCTCGCTTGTAGCGATCGACGTCCTTGGCCTCGGCTTCGCGTCGGCCCTTCTCTAGGTCTAGCTCCTTCCTTAGGCGCTCGACCTCCGCCGTATCAGCCCTCTGCCTCTGAGCGGCCTCCTCTCTCACTGTTTCAAGCTCGGCTCGGGCATCCACATACCGTTGCTCGAGCTCAACGCAGTGAGTTTGGGCCTTGGACAAGAAGCTGGGGGCAGAGAGGATGTGAGACTCGGCCTGTTCAGCAGAAGGTAAAGCAATTAGCCGAGCTAGGAATGCGACCTTTACATAAGATGGTTAAGGACTTACCGTAACAATGGCCGTCCTCAAGTCCAGCGAGAGTTGCTCGGCTGGGACCGTCGCCAGTTTGGGGTCGCGATCCACCTTGGACGCCTCCATGATGTGCTGGTCGGGAGGGCTGAACTCCGTGTCTTTGCCCTTACCCGAGTGCCCTGGCTGAGGCCGCTTTCTGTTCTCGGATCGGGGGGAGGAGCGCTCCGGAATCGCGAGGCTCGACCCTGATTTCTTCGGCAAAGGGGACCCCGAAGCCCCTTTTGAAGAGACCTCAGGACCGACCTCACGCCCTTGGCCGCTGGGGCGTTGCCTTTGGCCTTGGCCAGTGCCGCCCGGTCCTGACCGAACAGAAGCATCACCACTGACTTCACCCTTCCTCCGCACCTGGGCGTACGCGAGCTTCCTCATATCCGCCATATCTGCAAAAGGTAGAGCAAAGGGGGTTAAAAGTAAGTCGAAGACCCAGCTAAAGCGAAGCTAAGAGAACGGGACGGGAGGTCGGACGCCAATCCTGCAAACTGACCCTCTTCCGAGCCAGCCCCGTCATCTCCTTCCGGGTCGGGAATCAGATGGGGATGATCCCTCGAGAGGTCGGGCTCCCGACCAAATAACTTGGAATCCCAGATTCGCTTCCATTTCAGCACACTATCAATGTCTATCAGCATCCCGGGCGCGGGCTTGAGCACTGCAACTTCTCTACGCTCCTCCTCTGAGAGTTTAGGGTCATCATTGACGGTTTTCCTCAGGCTCGGGAGCCAGTCCAGCCTACATCCCGGATTCACAGACGACTCCACCCAGTAATAATCATTATGCCAGCCCTTGTTAGATGAGTGCCACTTGGTGAATACGGAGTGGCCGACCCGAGCTGCGAAGTGGAACCACCCCGGCTGCTTCGGGTTGGGCTTGCATACGAAGAAATGCCTGAATTGACGCAAGGTCGGCTCCACTCCCTTCTCCAAACAGAACACGTAGAAAGCCACCATTATGGCCCAACCGTTCGGTGACATCTGACCCGGGCTGAGCTCGAAATGGTTCAGGATTCCAACGATGAACCCAGGGAGGGGGAGCTGGATGACGTCGAAGGCCAGATCATATATGGTGTAGTGGTTGGCTGGGGGGTAGCACGCCAATTCTTGCCGACCTGGAACCTTCAACTTGTGATGCCGGTCAACCGACCAGTTCCTCAGTCTTGCGTTCGTCATCTGCACGGTGGAATGGCACTCTCGCTTGCAGCAGGCAAACAACTGCTCGATCCTCTTCCCTCGAATGGAAGAAGCGCTAGCTGAAGCCGAGCTCCGAGGTCGAACAACACTAACTGGAACAGCCTCGATCGGCTCGGTGGCAGACACCCCGGCTAAGAACTCTTACGGTATCTCGATGCCCTCCAGTCGATTCAACGGCTCCTCATCCTCCCCGACATCGAATTCTCCCAGGTCGGCCAAAGGGTCCTCCTCTGCCTCTTCTCGCACCAGTCTAACCCCAATGACTTGGCAGTCGTCGTCGCTCTCTTCGCGTTTAGATTTCCGAGCTGGCCCTGAGGACGAACTGGTGCTCTCTCCGCCATGGATCCTGTTCGAGGTAGATGCCGAGCTCGGCGGACTTTCGTCTCCACCATAAGACCTTACTTCCATTGCCTGAGAATCTTCTGATTCCGACCTCCCCATCCTGTCTACAGCAAATACAAATGTACAGGAATGACTAAAGGGAGTCGGGATGTACCTAATGCTCTCAAACGGCGGAGTGTGGCCGACTATTCTGGTCCGAGCTGAAGAGTCCCGAGAATATTTTTTCCGAGCTAGCTGCGTCCGACCACTCTTGCGTCCGATCTAAAATCCTTGAGGAATAGAAGCTGAAGTATGCAGTGAAATCTCGGAGGAAGTTGCCCTATTTATAGGCGCCCGTGAAACTCGCCTCGGGAAGGCCAAACGTCGCGTCTCGTCAGAACCGCCAGGTGACGTGGCAGCCATCCGTTGGGCGTGCACTGCTGACGTGGCCATCCCTACTCTATCGGGGTCGGGCACCTACAGCTCGGGATTAGCTCCTATCTCTAGACCTCGCCCGCTCGATCTCGACTCGGGGGGGGGGGGAAATTGACGAGGGGTTCCCAAGCTGAGCTAAATGAGCCGACCCTCTAATCAGAAATGGGCCAATCCACGCTCCATCAGCAGTTCGCTCAGCCCAATGTCCAACCCCAGATGACTGACCCGACCCCGTAACCCCGACCTCAGTTCCAGCTGTTCCGATGGGACATAAAGCACTGATGGGACATAAAGCTGCATCGCATTAAATGTTGTCAGACCCGAACTTAGTATAAATAGAGCTCTACCCTCTTCATTTAGAAAAATCTCGCTATTAAATACTCTCAGCTACTTTATCAGCTCGGGCATACTAATCATTCGCACGCTTGAGGGGAAAATTCGGGTCGTCACCCCGCCTTTTCCTTACTTTCCTTGTGCAGGTCCGATAGCCGACCAAGAAAGTGCATCTCGGAGGCGGACCTTAGAAGTCCAGCTCGGCTAAAGCAGCTCCCAAATTCAACTGTGAGATTTTCAACCTCGCCAGCGTTGAAAGTCATTGATGCATTTTAAGACTCTCGGCATGTCTACAATATATTTTTGTCTTTTACAGAATGCTTTTATGCATACAGTGATGATTTGTTGGGACGAATTCAAAATTTTATTTCAATAAAAATTATATCTATGGGACTTATGTATTTTTTTATACTAAAAATATACATATTTTAAGAAAATTTTAAGATAAATACAAACAAAGAAAGTGGTGTGTACCTAATTCTAATCCTTACACAAATAATTTTTTTTTTTTTTTTTTGGTCAACTACACAAATTATAATCACTTCTGCTAACAGTGTCATAGCTGAACCACAATCAAGACATTTTGGATTAATAAGTAAAGCCACGCCTTACCAATTGTTGGTCTGAAGCAATTCTTAGTCTATCTAAATCTTAATGTCAATGCTAATAACTATATTGCACTAGTCCACATTGTACATTTCCTGTACAAGACTTTTAAACTCTATATGTTTCAGTTTGGGAATATTTTTTTTTTCCCTTTTTCTTGATCAAAAGTGTTGTGCATTTCAATAAGAATTAAACAAAGAGCCATCGAAACCATGACTTTTTTTCTTTTTTCTCCCGGCGCAAGTTAGCTTGGCTATCGTGCGCACCACCACCATACACCACCAAATACCACCAAACACCACCATACGCTGTTCTAGCCAGCCACTCGAGCCACAGACTTCCTTCTCTCCCTCTTGACACCTTCCTTTGTCCCTCTTTTCTCCCCTAGCTATGGCGGGGTCGAGGAAAGGTCAAGGGACTTGCTCTAGTAGTAGGATCCAACTCAAGCAGCAAGTAGCAGGTCCTAGTGAGACGACTTCCATAGCCTCTCTTCCTTTGTCTCCTATCCAAGTCGAGGAGGTGTCGTCTTCTCCAACATTGGTTGCAAACACCCCTGTTTCAGTGAACAGTGCAACAGAGCTGGCCCCCTCTTCGCCTTCTTTGCAAAAGAAGGATTTTCCACCTCTTAATTCAAACCTCGTGGAGGTGACAGTTCGTGAGAAGGTTGAACTTAGTGCTTGTAGAGTGCAAAATGCAGTTGTCATTTTGGTGACTCCATCGAAGATGCCAGCTGTAACGCTCCGATCCCTCACGAGACCAGGACTCCTATTTATCATGCTATTCTCACCCAATTCCAAACCCCGAGCACAAAATTTAAGGAAAAACGGACGGAGTCTCCCCTGTTTATAGGACTAAACTGGTACCTGCACAAAGACACCCATGATGCTAGATCCACAAACAGCAACTCTTATAACCAATCCTCCAAGATTTTTATGGGTCACCCGCGATCACAAGGCCATCCGAGCCTTGGAACAACAATTACATATAACACACAAGCAAGCAAAGCATTTCTAATTTTAACTACTGGTAGTTAGATACAACAATAGCCAAGTTCTACTTCCAAGTTTGTTAATCACACAAGCATATAAAAAATAAGTTTACTATGGATTATTACATGTCATTCCACTTTATATCCAACATACAAGATTACAAATTATTACATTCACCAATTATATTCAAGACCCCAAGGTCACAAAAAGGCAATCAACAACAACTCCACGCAAGCTTCTCATTTTAGACAACCTTATCACACAAAAAGTCACCGAAATTGCTTAACTAGCACTTCTTCCTCTTCTTCTATCAGCTGAGAATTCACCTCAGCTTCACCTGAAACATATTAAATGAGGAATGAGCAACAATGTTGCCCAGCGAGGGAGGTGATGCAACATATCAGGCGTGTAATATGATATGCGATCACAAGAAAACATGTATATATACAACATAAACTAGCAAGATAGAAAGCCAAGTATTTAATCACTTTAAAAAGGATACGGTTCCACTTCCAAGTCTTCGATCACGAGCCACGAACCACGAACTTCACGAACATGCCGGCAAACCCCAAACACCAACAATTGGGATACACCGGATGTATCCCGATCCTACGACCCTTTCTCCCGAGGTAGGTCCATGCCCAGCAGGTGAACCACGCCTCTGGGTAGTGGAGTATGCCTCAGCGAGAAAGGGAATAGGCACCATGGTAGTCGAGGGAGCACGGAAAGCCCGACGCCCCCCGTGTTTCTCGACGCTACCATGTCCGAAAAGGTTGCGCAACCCCAAGACAAGACACAAGCATTCAGGAAATCACATAACACGTGTGAGGGACGACAAAGTAGGCCGCCCTCACATATATGCACGATATAAATTCACATAAGCATGAAATTAGCTTAAAGATTCCAAAAGAAGCAATCAACACAATTAATTCCCACAATCTACTCAAATAGTTTAATTATATCCTAAATATTCAATACAATACATGATAACTTAAATACAAGTGCCAATTGCATCAAATATAGCCAAAACAACTTTTTTCCCTTTCTTTAACCGAGTTTTCTTTCTCCTAAACATGGTTCGAGATTCCCAATCATACCCTAGTCTTTCCATATTCTTAATTAAGCTCAAAGATACCTTTTAAAGTCATCAAAACTCATTTTTGAAGCAAAAGTTCGGGAAGGCCCCGAACAGGTTTGAACTACAACTATACTAACCGAACCCCATTTTTACGAAACGAAAGCACCAAAGGTGCTTCCTTAGCTCAAGGATACCCGAATCAATGTCCAAACTTGCCTGGATTGCTTAACGAGAAAAGTCCCCTTTTTAAAGTCGGCTATTTATGCAATTAAGTTCGGTTTCGAGTGATTCAACCTCACGGGGCTTTTCAACTAACTTCACTAGGATCTAGAGCACCTAATTGAAGCCTCAATTTAAGCTAATTAGAAATTTTTCTCAAAACCCTAATTCTAGGCACTATTCATCATCTTTTTGATCAATATCTACATTCAACCATGAAATCTTCTAACAAGCCATAAAAGTTAACTCTATAGGCATCAAATAACTCATAGCAAGCATCCATAGCAAGTTTTATAGCTATAATTGACAAATCAAGAAAATTCAACATATGAACATAAACTTTAAAAATAATAAAATGTATCTCCCTCACAATTTTTTGAAGACATTGAAGCTTGTTGAAGACCCTAGGTTGCTCAAAACCCTCCCAAGATCAAGCTAGAAGCTCAAGATGCAAGGTTGTTGAAGCAAAATCTCCTCTTTTCCTTCTCCTTTGGTATTTTCGGCCGTGCTACAGTAATTCCTGCATATTGTTCTTCTTTTTTTTTTGTGTTTTAATGAGCTTAGGTGAATTATATAAGGTTAAATTGAGGTGGGGTCAAGTTTGGATATTTAAAAGGTCACTAGAATGCGCGTTATTAACTTAAAAACGAGCTTAAGGTGAAAAGTAATGTTAGTTATTTAAATCTCTAAGTTTGTTACGTAACACTATTCAATTAACTACTAAAAACATTTTCTAAATGAGCTCTCCTATCGCCTCTAGCTCAATTGCACATTTTTCCCACTCCTCTAACAATTAATGTGATTTAATAAAAATGCTAATTCACTAATAGAATATAGTTTGAAAACGGGATGAATAGTAGCTAAAGAAGACAGTTAATAAAGCACAGAAGGAAATGCGCAAATAATAGATGCAACAGTAAATGAATGTATGGCTAAAATCTCAGGCGTCACACCCTCTCTCCCTTAAACTAATTGCGTCCTCGCAATTCTTACACGTACAAGCGAGTTACCCTCATACATAAAATATATTGATCACGTTAGCAATTTATAACAAGTAAAGTCACATAAGCAACAAGTTCACATGCACAAATTATAAACTACTAAGTCATTTAAACAACAACTTTGCATAAAACAAGTTAATCACATATTCACATTAGTCATATAAAGCATATCGAGCACTCAAATACATAAAGCATATAATTCACACAAGGCACGCTAATCACATCCATTCCACTTATCACACAAGCACATAAACCACAACTAGTTCACTCAACAAATAAAACATGTTGATCACTTAAGCACATTGATCACATTAACTCTCTTATCACATAAGACATGCACATACACTTTCTAAACACATTGACATTAAGGCCACTACCCCACAAGCCGAAGACCCTATCCTGGCTTGTGCCTAACTAACTAACTAAGCTCTGATACCACTTCTGTAACGCCCTGATCCCTCACGAGACCAGGACTCCTATTTATCATGCTATTCTCACCCAATTCCAAACCCCGGGCACAAAATTTAAGGAAAAACGGACGGAGTCTCCCCTGTTTATAGGACTAAACTGGTACCTGCACAAAGACACCCATGATGCTAGATCCACAAACAACAACTCTTATAACCAATCCTCCAAGATTTTTATGGGTCACCCGCGATCACAAGGTCATCCGAGCCTTGGAACAACAATTACATATAACACACAAGCAAGCAAAGCATTTCTAATTTTAACTACTGGTAGTTAGATACAACAATAGCCATGTTCTACTTCCAAGTTTGTTAATCACACAAGTATACAAAAGAATAAGTTTACTATGGATTATTACATGTCATTCCACTTTATATCCAACATACAAGATTACAAATTATTACATTCACCAATTATACTCAAGACCCCAAGGTCACAAAAAGGCAATCAACAATAACTCCACGCAAGCTTCTCATTTTAGACAACCTTATCACACAAGAAGTCACCGAAATTGCTTAACTAGCACTTCTTCCTCTTCTTCTATCAGCTGAGAATTCACCTCAGCTTCACCTGAAACATATTAAATGAGGAAAGAGCAACAATGTTGCCCAGCGAGGGAGGTGATGCAACATATCAGGTGTGCAATATGATATGCGATCACAAGAAAACATATATATATACAACATAAACTAGCAAGATAGAAAGCCAAGTATTTAATCACTTTAAAAAGGATACGGTTCCACTTCCAAGTCTTCGATCACGAGCCACGAACCACAAACTTCACGAACATGCCGGCAAATCCCAAACACCAACAATTGGGATACACCGGATGTATCCCGATCCTACGACCCTTTCTCCCGAGGTAGGTCCATGCCCAGCAGGTGAACCACACCTCTGGGGTAGTGGAGTATGCCTCAGCGAGAAAGGGAATAGGCACCATGGTAGTCGAGGGAGCACGGCAAGCCCGACGCCCCCCGTGTTTCTCGACGCTACCATATCCGAAAAGGTTGCGCAACCCCACGACAAGACACAAGCATTCAGGAAATCACATAACACGTGTGAGGGACGACAAAGTAGGCCGCCCTCACATATATGCACGATATAAATTCACATAAGCATGAAATTAGCTTAGAGATTCCAAAAGAAGCAATCAACACAATTAATTCCCACAATCTACTCAAATAGTTTAATTATATCCTAAATATTCAATACAATACATGATAACTTAAATACAAGTGCCAATTGCATCAAATATAGCCAAAACAACTTTTTTCCCTTTCTTTAACCGAGTTTTCTTTCTCCTAAACATGGTTCGAGATTCCCAATCATACCCTAGTCTTTCCATATTCTTAATTAAGCTCAAAGATACCTTTTAAAGTCATCAAAACTCATTTTTGAAACAAAAGTTAGGGAAGGCCCCGAACGGATTTGAACTATAACTATACTAATCGAACCCTATTTTCGCGAAACGAAAGCACCAAAGGTGCTTCCTTAGCTCAAGGATACCCGAATCAATGCTCAAATTTGCCCGGATTGCTTAACCAGAAAAGTCCCCTTTTTAAAGTCGGCTATTTATGCAATTAAGTTCGGTTTCGAGTGATTCAACCTCACGGGGCTTTTCAACTAACTTCACTAGGATCTAGAGCACCTAATTGAAGCCTCAATTTAAGCTGATTAGCAATTTTTCTCAAAACCCTAATTCTAGGCACTATTCATCATCTCTTTGATCAATATCTACATTCAACCATGAAATCTTCTTACAAGCCATAAAAGTTAACTCTATAGGCATCAAATAACTCATAGCAAGCATCCATAACAAGTTTTATAGCTATAATTGACAAATCAAGAAAATTCAACATATGAACATAAACTTTAAAAACAATAAAATGCATCTCCCTCACAATTTTTGTAGACAAAGAAGCTTGTTGAAGGCCCTAGGATGCTCAAAACCCTCCCAAGATCAAGCTAGAAGCTCAAGATGCAAGGTTGTTGAAGCAAAATCTCCTCTTTTCCTTCTCCTTTGGTATTTTCGGCCCTGCTACAGTAATTCCTGCACATTGTTCTTCTTTTTTTTTGTGTTTTAATGAGCTTAGGTGAATTATATAAGGTTAAATTGAGGTGGGGTCAAGTTTGGGTATTTAAAAGGTCACTAGAATGCGCGTTATTAACTTAAAAACGAGCCTAAGGTGAAAAGTAATGTTAGTTATTTAAATCTCTAAGTATGTTACGTAACACTATTCACTTAACTACTAAAAACATTTTCTGAATGAGCTCTCCTATCGCCTCTAGCTCAATTGCACATTTTTCCCACTCCTCTAACAATTAATGTGATTTAATAAAAATGTTAATTCACTAATAGAATATAGTTTAAAAACGGGATGAATAGTAGCTAAAGAAGACAGTTAATAAAGCATAGAAGGAAATGCGCAAACAATAGATGCAACAGTAAATGAATGTATGGCTAAAATCTCAGGCGTCACACCAGCCACCGTTACTCCTCCTCCAGGACCTTCGCCGGCTAAAGAATGGAGAAAGTTTTTTGATGGGAAGATTTCTGGCCCTATCAAACTTGAAGCCCAGAAATTTGAAGTTGTGAATGGTAAAGTTGTTGTTCCGGAGAAATTGCTTGAGAACGGTTACAACCAGTGGCAAAATTGCATTGTTAGACAATTTCTTGGGAGGGCTCCTACTTTTAACCAGATCAAAGTTGTTGTGGACAATCAATGGAGGCAGTTCGGCAAGGTAGAGATAATTACGGTAGAGGATGGTTTGTATCTCTTCCGATTTGCAGATGAAGGGTTTGTGTTGTAGTTGATCATAGCAGGGATCTCCCTCATTCTATTCCTTTAAATCTTGGAGGAGGTAAGAAAGCAGTAGTTGATATAATCTATACCTAGAAACCTCATGTGTGCAGTCAGTGTAAATAGTTGGGGCATTTAGCTGATAAATGCAGGAATCTAAGACAACAATAGCAATCAAAACCAACATCATAAGAGGTTAACAAAGATATTCAAGTTGAGAAGCCTATTGTAGAGAAGGTACACGAATGGGATGTTGTCAGGAGGAAAAATAACTCTTCCCCTAGTATGGTGAAGCCTCCTGAAAATAATCCATCCCCTAGCAAAGTGCATGCAATTGGATCTAGTTCTTCCCCGAGGAAGTTGAAAGCTATAGAGACTAAGACGGATGTTACCCCTGAAACTTCTAATAGCTTTGCAGCTTTGGACAAGGAGCAAGAGGAAATTGAAACTACTATTCATGACCTGGTTATGAAAAGTGCGAAAGGTACGAGCAAGGAGGGGATACCTCTGGTCATCCAAACCCCTCCAAATGATTAAGTTCACAACCTGGAATATTAGGGGGTTCAACAAACCCCTTAAACAAGTAGATGTGAATAATTTTGTGAAGAGTAGTAATATTAGCATTTTATGCCTCCTGGAAACTAAGATTAAACTTAACAGTGCCCCTGTGATTAAGCAGAGAAGATTTAAAGATTGGGGTCTCATTCATAACTACATTTCGGCTCCTAAATGGAGGATCTAGATTTTGTGGAAGAAGAATTGGGTTAATGTCCATAAAGTTGATGAATCAGACCAAGGCATTTTTTGCAATGTCACGGATTTTAGTTCAGGTTACAAATTCAATTTGTGTGCAATGTATGGGAGTAACCAGGCTGTGGATAGAAAATCCCTCTGGGCAAAGCTTGTGGATTGATCGAGCTTATCCAATGGGGTACCTCTTTGTGTGTTGGGAGATTTCAATGAGATTCTCCGCATTGATGAAAGACTTAACAATGATCACTTATATCAAAGTTCTGTCGACTTTGGTGATTGTGTGGAGCAAGGTGGTTTGATTGAACTTCAAGGGATGGGTCCTTTCTTTACTTGGAGTAACAATAGTGCATATCACATTTACCGTGCTTGCAAGCTGGATAGAGCTTTTGTGAATGACTCATGGCTGTTAAATTTCAATGGAACTGTAGTGGAAGTTGATATCCCGGGAGTGTCTGATCATTGCCCTATCATTGTCTCTATTGATGCAGGTGTTAGAAGCAAGCCAAAATCTTTCAAATTCTTTAATGCATGGACCCTTCATGCTCAGTATAGGCAGTTGGTGGTTGAAAATTGGAATATTGAAGTTAGAGGCTCCCCTATGTATAGACTGGTTCAAAAACAAAAAATAATCAAGGCTGAGCTCAAAAAGTTTAATGCTTCTTTCTTTTCTAACATGCTTGTTGTTATTACTAACTCAAGCAGGAGCTCTCAGATGTTCAATCCCTCCTCTTCAATGGACAAACATCAAGTAATCTTTGTAGACAAGAAAATGAGCTTCGAGAACATTTGGAAGATGCTCTTAGAAGAGAGGAAGATTGCCTCAAACAAAAGGCAAAAGTTAGATGGCTTGAGGAGGGAGATCGGAATACTTCTTTCTTCCACAAAGTGATCAAAGGGCATAAAGCTAGGAACTCTATCCGTAGACTTACTGCGCTTGATGGCTCTAGTCTTGAAACAAAAGAGGAAATTTGTGATGAAATTCTTGGCTTCTTCCAGAATCTTTTGGGTTCAAGGGGGTCAAGAAGCTTCTCTACTGTTAGCAATATCAAAACTCTTATTGGCAACTTTATCTCTTATGAGAATCGTTAGCTTTGATTGGGCCGATTCAAGATGATAAAATTCGGGAGGCAATGTTTTCAATCCATAGTGACAAAAGCCCTGGCCCTGATAGGTTCTCTTCCCACTTCTACAAAGATGCTTGGGAAATTGTTGGCAGGGATGTGTGTGAAGCTATTAAATCCTCCCTTGATTCCTGCAAACTTCTTGGAGAAACTAATTCAACTATGATGGTCTTGGTTCCTAAAACATAGAATCCTAGTACTGTTAATGACTACCAGTCTATCTCATGTTGCAATACAATTTATAAGTGCCTCTCAAAAGTGCTTGCCAACAGACTACGGGGGACTCTTCCACATATCATTTCGCAGAATCAAACAGCCTTTGTGGAGGGTAGGAAGATGATAGAAAATATTTTGGTTGCTCAAGATATTATTCGCAGTTATGGGAGAGGGGATATGAATTAAAGATGCACCCTCAAAGTGGATATTCGTAAGGCATTTGACTCTATCAATTGGAATTTTATCCTTAATGCTATGACAGCTTTCGGTTATGCTGAAAAGTTTGTGAACTGAGTTAAGATGTGTATTACTACAACAAGGTTCTCAATTGTGATCAATGGTAGTATGGAAGGTTATTTCGAAGGTACTAATGGGTTGCGGCAAGGGGATCCCCTCTCCCCGTACTTATTTGTCATTGCTATGGAGGTCTTATCTCAAATTCTTAAGCTCACTGAAGCTAGCAAAAAGTTCACTTAGCACCCCAAATGTAGCAGAATCAACCTTACGCACCTCAGTTTGCAGATTATCTTCTAATTTTTTTCAAAGGTAATGGCAGATCTGCATTGGCAGTTCAAAAATGTTTGCACCTTTTTTTCAAGCTGTCCGGTATGAGTAGCAACAATGATAAAAGCTCCATCTTGTTTGGGGTTTGCTCAAATACACTTAAAAACCATATTTGTAGCATTCTTAGCATCAAATAAGGCTTCATTCCGATGAAGTACCTTGGTATTCCGCTGGTTACAGGAAGGATCACTAGTGCATTGAAAGAAGGTTTGAGCAACATAATTTTTGCAAGAATCAGGCACTGGACTTGTAAGTTCCTTTCATTTGTTGGCTGTTTACAATTGATTAAATCTGTGCTTTATAGCATTTTTAATTTTTGGAGTAGTATTTTCATCCTTCCAAAATGTGTGATCAAAGAGGCTCAAAGGAAGATGTCTATTTTTTTGTGGAGTAGTAATCTTGAAACAAATGCTAGAGCTCGTGTTGCTTGGCTTGATGTTTGCAAACCATTGGATGAAGGGGGTCTGGGACTTAGACTCCTTGAGGATGTCAATAAAGTTGTTATCCTGAGCCAGTTCTGGCGTATGTACTCAGATGATAAATCAATTTGGAGTGTGTGGTGTAAGAAGGTACTTCTCCGTGATCAAAGTATATGGAGTGTAAATATCCCAGCTGATGGATCATGGGCATTGAAAAAGCCACTCAAACTTAGAAACCTTGCTAGCAGGTTCATCAAGCACAATCTGGGAAATGGGAAGGACACTTTCCTTTGGAAGGATAATTGACACCCCGTTGGATGTTTGGCTCATCATATTAACTCTGCTACCATCACTGCCTCTCGTATTGATCTCCAGAGTAAGGTCAATTGTGTTATTAGGGAAAATGCATGGCACTGGCCGAGAAGTTTATTTGAGCTTGAAAACTACCAGGTGGATCTTTACTCAAATAGAGAAGACTCTATCAGTTGAACTGTAAGCAACGATGGGATTTTTAACTCGAAGAAGACTTGGGAAATAATCAGGTCCTGCCATCCTAAAGTGTCGTGGTTTCAGCTGCTTTGGAAACAACATCTCATCCCAAAACACAATTTTTGTTCTTGGTTAGCGATCCTTGATAGACTTCCTACGAAGTATCGTTTACTCACTTGGGGTATCTAGATACATAGAGCTTGTAGCCTCTGCAACATGGTCTTTGAAACTAGGGACCACCTCTTTTTTGAATGCTCATTTAGTCGCAGAATTTGGAGGAATTGTACTAAGAAAGCGATAATCAAAATATTAGGAGTGCATTGGGATATGGTGTTAGAAGGCTGTTGCAATATTGCGAAAAGAAGCTCTTTGCAGGCGGGAGTTGTTAAGGTGATTTTTAGGGCTTGTATCTACCATATATGGAAGGAGCGAAATGCAAGAACTTTCACAAATGAGGTTGCCAATGAGGATCATATCCTTTAGCTCATTTCAGAGGATGTTCGATACAAGTTGACATCTGGCAGGAAGTATAAGAGTAATCGTATTAATAGAGGAATTTGTAACGAATGGAGGCTTGGTGATATACTTTAGTTCGTTGGTTGCTTGATCTAGGAGGCTTTTTCTCTTGTCTTGTTTTACTAGTATTTCTCTTGTAAGTTTCATGTTGAACAGTTTTTTTGTATGTGAATGAATATATTCTTGCTGACCCAGCAAAAAAAAAAAAAAAACTATATTGCACTAATTTGAGACGCTAGTACATCATCCAACTCCTTCGAGAGGGAGGTAGATTATGGTAGATTGACATCGATTAATTAGAATAGAACATGTGTCTATTAGTAGAATGGGTGGCACGTTATTGCCTTAACCTTGTTAAAGGTTTCAATTCTTAATTTTCGTTGGGCTGGGCCATCAACCATCTTGCGAATGATGTTAAGTCTATTATTGCTGGAGTGAATTGGTATAGCATTAACCACGTTTGTAGGAAAGCAAATGAGGTGGTAGATTGGTTAGCTAGGAATGTAAGATTAGACTTATTATCCTCAAATTGAATGGTTGATCCTCTAATAGGGTTTTTTAATGTCTTGTACTTTGTGTTTGAATCCGTTGGAGTAGGCTAGTGTAACTTTGCTCTAAAATTAATACAAGCATGTTTCCTCGTTCACAAAAAAAAAAAAAAAAAATACTAGTAAAATAATGGCTTTTAAGCTCCTATAACTTTGTGCTTGCAAGTTGTATTTAAGCAATACTATTGGAAAAGAAGCTAAGACAAATACCTTCCTTTCTTTCTACAACTTGCATAAGCCCATATTGTTATGGTGTCTGTTATAGATTAGGCTAAAATGAGATTAAATCAACAGAATTAAACGTGGCCATTCGATTTGTATTTTATTTCTTGGCGAAAAACTTATCATAGACAAGATCATACCATATTAAGTACATCTCAAAGTTATAAATTCCGTGATATAGTGACATGCTCTAACAAATACTCTACATTCGTTAAGGGTTAAGTAATATTTGTGATAGAAGGATATAGACTTGAATTTGAAACTTTTAGCAATAACAAGTCATTGTCCAATTATTTCATCCAACCCTTAGAGGCATTGTTTTTTTATTTCTTTTCCCAAAGCGCAGAATAAAAATTTTCTTTCTATGTTTTATATAAGTTGCCAAGTAAATTTGGGGACCATCTAAACAAATGGAAATTTTGCACTCAGCCAACCATTGGGGAGTCTGCGGTAGCCTCCAGAGCATCTTCTACCTCTTGTAGATAGAGATACAATCAAGGGTAAGACATTCTCTACAACGATTTTATAATAGCACAGCTTTTGTCTTTTTTGAATAGAAAAAAAAATAGAAAAATAATGGAGCTGAGGCTATCTCCTTCCCCAGTCTTGTTTAATAATGAATCAATAGCAAAACAGCCAAAGAGGATCTCAAGATAGATGCACATTATTGTGTGTGCAATGTGCATGCCCCATGTGGAGAGATTATAAAAATAGACAAGTAGAATCTCAATTGTTGCAACTTGTACTCTAGGGCGGTGAAGCCATAGCATATATGTTGGGAATTATGCATTGGTATTTTAAAATTTTATAATCAAAATAAACATAGTGGAAATAATAAATACACATGCATCACGTTCATAGTTATTTACGTAAATTACTATCATGCATAAATAATCGATATTAATTACGCATAGTAAGATTTTAGGATTACCTTTACAATGTTGAATCTGACGTAGGAGTTGAACGATCTAAAACTCCCCAATTGTGAATCCTCCAAAAGTATCCACACATAATCTGCACCCTTAATTAGATTTCACCCCTACTAGATTTTTCTAGAGAAATCCTACATATTATTCTGACTATGATTTTTGTACTAGCTAAATCTATGTCAAAATATTACATTATGTAGGAAACATATATGACCTAGGGGTACATATGAGCCAGTCTTAAACATACCAGTCTTGGACTTCATAATAACCAGATCAATATCAAGTTACTACAAACCCAATTAAATTAATATTAGGACGATCCTAAAGTTAATTTAATTTTTTCTCTAATCCAATTAATTTGCAAATTCCTTTTGTGTATGACCTTTCGAGTTCATAATTAATTGGTAGCGAAATAATATTAATCTAATTAATATTTAATTAGAACTCTTCTAATTTATTTCTCGCAAGTAGTGAGTGATACCTAGCAGTATATTATGACTACCCAACTAATGATGAAGTACAAATTTTATGTACCTTTTAGTAACAATTATGCAATCAATTCATTCTATCTAAAGTGTCCTGATTGAGCCAGAGTTATGGATAGGGTTGTCAAACTATGTTTCTCAATCATATGCCCAAATCTATTTAATCAGTAACTTATGAATAACACGTGGAACAACTTCTACTATTCTACCTCAGTCAATGATTTTTAGTTACTCGATTAATAGATTGCATAGGATCCCTAATTGACAGATTTCGTATCTACATCCATTTATCTTCATGCCAGAATAGATCGTAACTATTATCCAATCCTTAATGAGGACTAGCTTTGTTGCACCAGCAAATTACGTTATCCCTAACACAAGATAAACGTGGTGTCTCAGGTCTAAGAACTAATTGCACCAGTACACTCTACAACGAATTATTGACCATTCCATGTAATTCGTTGTACTAGTAGTCATGTCCAGTCACTTGTTCTCAACAAGTACTTATACATCTACCCCATGATATGAGACTAATTTCCAAATCAATATCCCATATTATTTGGATAGTAGACTGCAATCCGATCTTTCAGGATAAATTAACGCCCGATTAATTTATCCTACGATCGGGGACTATTTTAGAATATATTCATGAATATAGATTTTGTCAATTATATCCTTACTCTTAAGGATATAATCTATAAATATTATTCTAAGGACTTTTATTTAAATAGTTAATTGCATTAATGATATTTAAATAAACTGTCCATATTAAATAAATAATATAATATAATTATTATGTCTTAAAATTGGCTTTTAGGGCATATAATCTAACAATCCCCCACTTACACTAAAGTCAGTTACTCTGGTATCTCATACCCATCTTCTCAATATGGTAATCAAATGACTGTTGAATCATTGCCTTAGTCAGTGGACTAGTACCGTCAATTGTTGACGTTATTTACTACATAATATCATTATTCCCACGATCTCTGGTCGATGTGGTAATGCCTCTTTAATGCTTTTGGATCTCTAGTGAAACTTTGGCTCTTTAGCTTGCGCTACAACTCCATTGTTGTCACAGCACTACTCGCTGACTTAATGGAAAGAATCATCCTGAGTTCAGTTACGAACTCCTAGATCTAAATCGCTTCCTGTTGTCATATCTGATGCAACGATACACTTAATCTCTAGAATTTGCAATTGTACCAATATTTGGAACCTTTCCAAATAATTGTTTTTCCGTTACAGGTGAGTATGAACCTAAATATGGATTTCTAATAATCCACTTCAGACTCTCAGTCTGAATTTGTAAAAAATTTAAGTTCACCTTCTTCATATACCAAGAATATTTCTTCAGTACTTCTCAAGTGCTTAAGAATGTTCTTGATTATTTTCTAACATTCCTAACCAAGATTAGACAGACACCTGCTCATAATACTTATATCATTTATGATATCATATCTTTGTACACAGCATGACGTATATAAGATTCTTAATTGCTGCATCACTTTGAACCTTATGTGTCCAGTCTCTCTCTCTTTAGTAGTCTCAATACTCTCAACCCTAGAGAAATAAATATCATGTCTTAAAAGAGAACAATTCTCTTTTAGAATCTGTGTACATGTTAAATACCTTTTTGGGAAAAACTCATTATTCCTTTTGATTTATCGTTATAGATCAAATTCCAAGGATTTAGGCGAATTATCCCAAAGTTTTTTTGGAGAATTTATTTGAACAACTAGACCTACTTATGTGGACAAGGTTTATCTTCATTCTCAATGAAGTCAAACCGAATGTTCTAGATTGTTTAGGCTTGGTTAAGTCCATAAATGGATCCCTTTAGCTTGCACTCTTTGTGATTCATCACTGGACTTAAAACATATTGGCAATCTCATATTAATGTCTTCATTCATGAAGTCATTATGGAATGTCATTTTGACATCCATCTACCATATCTCATAATAGTAATGTGCAACTATGACCAATAAATCATAATGAATTTCAACAATTGGTGAAAACATTTCTTCACAGTCAACTCCTTGCCTATGACTATAATATTTCACCATTTGTTTTAAAGGTCTCCACCTTTATCCATTTAAGATCTTATGGCCTCAAGCCCATTTAAGCTTATGTCAAACATAGTTATTCATAACTGACAAAAAACATCAACATGATTATTGTCATCTTACAAATTTGGAAAAATTGTGAAATAATCTGTTCTTCTTGGATTGGTTTTTTCTAGAATCAAATCCTAGATTTGACTCAGGTTAGCTGGTTGCTCAGTGACTCCTACTGAGTCATACTTTTTTCCCACACTATCTTCTCAGATGAACTATTCTTCCAAGAAGAAGTTGTACTTGCTAACAGACTCTCTACTCAACAAGGGAATAAAAGATATATCCCAACAAAACCTTGGGATAACCAGCTGATCTTTATCCGATCTTTACTTCCAATTTATCAGACTTAAGCCTTTAATCAAAGGTAGGATAACCCTCATTCCTAACACCTTAAGACTAGGTATCCTGTTATCTCATATCCTATATGAGGTACTTAAGACTAATTTTGAAGTGACCTTATCCAAGAGATGGACTACTGTAAGGAGAATATAGCCTCACAAGCTAAGTTATAATTCAGCATAGTTTATCAATTACAAACCATGTCCAACAAGGTCCAACTTATTCTCTCCGTCACTTCATCAAGTATCGGAGTACCAAAAGGAGTTAATGAAATAACTATGTTATTTTCCTTTGAGATACTATTAGAAATTGAGGCTAAGAACTCCCCATGATCTCATCATTGAGACTTACTTCTCATTTCTAGTTTGATTTACTACTTTAATTCTAAATTCTTTGAACGATTCAAACTGTTCAGATACACACTTATGACAATCATAAGTATATGTAAGGTAGTTAAATCCTTATTAGGCTATTTCGCCAAATAGCCTATATACATCCCTTTGTATAAACCCTAAATATTTGTGGTCTTTTAACTTTGTCCCACAAATGGTGATTTGATCATTTTTAAGAACACAAGATTCACTTGTTAGGAATATCCCGGTGTGTGGTAACCCTATCCCACATCGGAAGGTTACGACTCTAGGCCACTGAATATATAGAGTTCGCTCGTATATTCGTGCACGGCCGTTTTCTTAGCAGTGGCTGGGAAGCGACAAAACCATGAGGAGTATGGGCTCCAAAGAGGACAATTCGTGCATAGTGCATTTTCGGGCCCACTTGCCATGGCCTCGGTGCTTGCTTGGACCGTTAAGGCCAGGGAGTATCCTGCAGGAGTGGGAGTGTTGGTTTCAAGGCGTTACAAAATAGTATCAGAGCGGGCCTTCCTTTGCGCCAGTAGTCCGCGAGGGTGCTGGGCCTCCTTAAGGGGGGTGGATGTGGTAACCCCATCCCACATTAGAAGGTTATGAGTCTGGGCCACTGAATATATAGAGTTCGCTCGTATATTCGTGCACGGCCGTTTTCCTGGCAGTGGCTGGAAGGCGACAAAACCGTGAGGAGTATGTCCAAAGTTAACAATCGTGCATAGTGCATTTTCGGGCCCACTCGCCATGGCTTCGGTGCTCGCTTGGACCATTAAGGCCAGGGAGTATCCTGCAAGTATGAGAGTGTTGGTTTCGGGGCGTTACACGGGGCCTCAAGGGCTTACCAATCCTTTTTTCACCAATTGAGTGATTCTTGTTTATCCTCTATGACCTAATCGTAAATGCCACAATAATTTAAAGTTATTTGTATCTCTTGATCTCTCGTATTACTCGTTTATCTCGCCATCACGTTTTACATCATGCATACAAAACTTGTTCATTAACTTACTGGTGTCAACTCATTTATTTTCCAAATAAGTGAAACATTCATAGTCCATGAAACAGATATAATGTTTAATTGACGCTATGTATATGATCAACAATTGCTCAATTTAATGAATACCCAGTTGGGTGAACGAGAAAATGAGGTATATTTATAGAGGACATTCATTCTCCTCAAACACTTTGAGATTCCTTTGGATTTTCCCATCCTAGTTTTCTCCTTTCTTGCAATGGAAACAATTTCCTTTTACCAATTAAGTTCTACCTTTCCATATCTACCCTTGATACATAACTCTCATATCCTAAGGTTGTGTCAAATATATTCACACCAAAAAATCTATTATGAACGACAAGAGAGAATTAATAATTGACTTTAAGGATTAGATTTGTTTGCATATGATAAACCATGAATAAACTCATGGACTCAAGATACTCATCCCGAGAACACATGCTCTCAAATCAATTCATCTAGTTATTCTTTGGAACAATTTTCGAGATATCTCATATCTACCACTAGATATCTCATACCTAGTTGTCCTATCTTGCATACTTCACAACTCTTGTGAGTAATTAATGATGGATACATTATCCATGCTTTCTTGCATCTTTTGACAATTTATTTAAGCTTCTAGAACGAGTATGATTTTCTCAGATTTAAGAACAATTCTCAAAACATTGAGCTAGTCATCGAAGTTTGGTCTTAGTCAAAATAGAAGATTGGGTTTCTATCCGATATTATATAGGCAGTAATTTCTAAGGATGTTATATAATTATATTACTAACCATTTGATTTGGGTCTTTAAATCAAACAGTAACCCCCACTAAATTTTTTGAATCCTACACTTCCTTAGTGGAAAACAAAAAAACAATAAGGTGTTTTTCTTAGTGAAATTGGAGGCTCATTTACTTTAACCCACCTCACATTTTAAATTTTTGGTGAAGTTAAAACAAATAGGTAAATAACCTCTTATTCAATGTATCTCATACAAATTTTAATTATTCTTGCCTCCAATCTTTTTGACCTCACATTATAGATTTTTGGTCTACAAGATTGTTTAAGTTAAACCCATTATCTTGGAAATTTGAATCAATGCAATATTGACACCTCACATGATAGATTTTTGGTTGCCAGTAAGAATCCAAATTTTCCACATCTCATCATTATATGGACTTAGTTCACATGTTGATACAAATAAATAGCCCCTATGTGTCCATAGCCAGTTACTTACTTTCCCAACAGATAAACTAATCTACGATAACGGAAGACAATGATATAATCTTCTCAAGACTACACCATTATTAACTTAATATTTAATTTGGGAAGGTTTGCTGGTCTTTAGTTTAGGTCTCACTTTTCATATGCTTCTAATTTCAATTTATCGCATAAATAAAATAGAAACATACATACATTAATCATATATTTATCGCATAAATAAATAAATAAATGCATAAAATAAAATGAGATGATCATGGACTAGGAGTATTACCAACCCGAGCCACTGGGTTGAATACCTGAATCAAATAAATGGCTCACAAGATAGATTCATGGGTTGCTCCTCCTTGGTTTCACAAAACTCCTTTCGCGAACTAGGCCTATCAACTCTTAATGTCTTCATCTTGATCTTTCATTACATTTATGTACATAGATTCATAATCTAGTAGGGATACATAAATGGAAATAGGGGCTTTACAACTTTAAAACGGGGATAAGAGGCATACAAGCCCCATTTTAAAATATTACATAAAACCCAAAACGAGTAAATAAATTAAATAATGACATTAATTCATTCATTCATTCATCTATACATTCACACAAGACTAGTCCATAATCACCCAAAACATAGCAAATAATAAATAAAGTAATCCACGAATATAGCACAATTGGTCTCCTAATATAATCTCATTATATTAGGTTCATCCAATCAATAAACACCTTTATCAATTTGAATCCTTAAATAACTCATATTTAGATAAATATAATCACATTATATTTATTGTAATTAATTAATAAATAAATTATTAATTAACTACAAGTATAACACAATTACTTTTCTAATATAAACTATTTACATTAGGTTTTCCAATTTAATAAACTCCTTATTAAATTTATTCTATTTAATAAATTCTTTATTAAATTTACTCTATAAATATCTCATATTTACGAAATATAAATATAATCAAATTATATTTAATAATTAATAAACTATTTATTAATTTAAAGTGTCAAGAATATATTTGGGCTCCTTTAATTAATTTGTCAAACAAAACTAGTAAACAATTTAGACTTTTAAAAATTAAAATAAGTCCAACCTATTTCAATTATGTCCAAGTCCATAAGACCAACAGTCCAATTCAAACATAAAAGATAGTCCACACTATTTTATTTTAGTCCGAATTTAAGTTGGCCCAATTTCAAACAATAAAATGAGTCTCACTTATTTTATTCTAATTTGAAATTGATTTAGCCCAAAATAAATATATGCCCATTAAGCCTAATCCAGACCTTTTAAAATTAGTCCACACTAAAAGGTATTTTAAAGTCCGAATTTAAGTTGGCCCAAATGAGCCCAACATCAAATATATGCCCATTAGGCCAAAAGGCAAATAAAATAAAAAGAAAAATTACTTGACCCAAAACCAAACAGCTTGGACTTGGGTCTGGGATGATCCAGATTCGGATCCAATCCGAATGTGGATCAAAACGGGTCAAAAATCCTACTCGGTTCCCAAAATAATATATATATATTTATTTTTCTTTCTTCCCCACAGCGTCGCCACCCCTCTTCCTTCATGGCTGTAACTTGCAACACCAACCTTCAAGGAGCAAAGCTCCCTGAGCACCTAGCATGGCTGCGACAGCCTAAGTGTCACGGCCAGCACAACCATGACAGCCTAACTGTCGTGTCTATTGCAGCCCCATGGCCGCGAGGAGTACCTCGCAGCTTTGTGTCTCGCAGTCATGAGGGCCACAAGGCTCCACGCGGCAGCCATCCTCATTGCCGTGATGAGTTACCACTCTTCACAACCGCTTGAGGCGGTACCGCGAGAGCCCAGTGGCTCTCGTGATGGCCACAGCCGCGAGAAGCCATTCTCGCAACTGTGGTTTACAAGATACCCAGCTAGGTCACGAGGTCGAGGACTGGTCCGAAACAGCAACAACACCACCAACATGGTGAGCCACTGCCATGGCTGGAGGATAAGGGTTTCCAAACAAATTTAAAATCTGTTTTTGAAAAACTAATTTTCCATTTATTTTCCCAGAACAATTTAGAAATTAAAATAATCCCAAAACAATTTTGAATAGTTTCTTGGTAAATCAGTTTTTGAAATTTAATAAAACAATTTTATAAGATAAAAATTCAGTTTAAAAAACAACCTTTAATGAAACTGAAAATAATTCCACAAACTACTTTTATGAAATTAATTGAGGAAAGAACTTTTTGACCTAAAGTTTAATCCAATTAAAACATGGGCATAAAATCAGTACATTCTCAACCTACCAAATTTTCATAGAAGCTTCACAAACTATATTTGACACTCTTAATTGTGTTACACAATCTTGCGCTAAAATCGAATAACCACGTAAAAGGCATGAACGGTGGCTCTAATACCACTTTTGGGAATTGTACATGGTATTTTAAAATTTTATAATCAGAATAAACACAGTAGAAATAATAAATACACATGCATCACGTTCATGGCTATTTATGTAGGTTACTATCATGCATAAATAATCGATATTAATTACGCATAGTAAGATTTCAAGATTACCTTTACGATACTAAATCTGGCATAGGATTTGAACGATCCAAAACTCCCCAATTATGAAGCCTCCGAAATGATCCACACAGAATCTGTACCCTTAATTGGATTTCACATCTACTAGGTTTTTCTAGAGAAATCCTACATATTATTCTGACTATGATTTTTGTGCTAGTTAAACCTGTGTCAGAATATTACATTATATAGGAAACATATATGACTTAGGGCCACATATGGGCCAGTCCTAAACAGACCAGTTTTGGACTTCATAATAATCAGATCAATATCAGGTAATTATGAGCCCAATTAAATTAATGTTAGGACAATTCTAAAATTAATTTAATATGTTCTCTAATTTAATTAATTCGCAAATTCCTTTTGTGTATGACCTCTCGGGTTCATAATTAATTGGTAGCGAAATCATTATTAATCCAATTAATAATTAATTAGAACTCTTCTAATTTATTTCTCGCAAGTCTTGAGTGATACCTAGCAGTATATCACTACTACTCAACTAATGATGAAGTATAAATTCTATGAACCCTTTAATAACAATCATGCAATCAAAACCTTCTGTCTAAATTATCCCGATTGAGCCAGAGTCATGGATAGGGTCGTCAGACTCTATTACTCAGTCATATGTTCAAACCTATTTAATCAGTAACTTATGAATAACACGTGGAACAACTTCTACTATTCTACCTCAGCCAAGAATTTCTAGTTACTCGATTAATATATCGCATAGGATCCCTAATTGATAAATTCTATATCTACATCCACATATCTCCATGCCGAAATAGATCGTAACCACTGAGTACATCATCCAATCCTTAATGAGTACTAGCTTTATTGCACCAGCAAATTACGTTATCCCTAATACAAGATAACCGTAGTGTCTTAGGTCTAAGGACTAATTGTACCATTACACTGTACAACGAATTATTGACCATTTTATGTAATTCGTTGTACTAGCGGTCATGTCCAGTCACTGATAAATCCGTATTTTTAGTAACTTTAACCCATTAAATTATGTATATTGCAATATAGGTTTTAAAGAAGAAAGAGCAAAAACGGCCATAAAAATCAATTTTTGAAGCGAATATTCGGCGCAACACTGAAGGAAAATGGTAAAACAACTTCAAAACGAGCAATTCAAGATTGAATTTGACCAAACCGAGTGCAAAAATGGATTCAGGACGCTGAAAAACTTTAGAATAGACCTGGTCAACTTTTTGGTCAACGGTCAATGGTCAAAGTCAAAGTTCACCTACCACAGCCAGAAGGGCGCTCGAGCGCTCCTTTTCCGCGCTTGAGTGCCACTTTTTGAAAAAGGCCGACAATTTAGCAGCAAAGTGCAGACCAAAAACGATAGAAAAAATAAAAAATTCAAAAGTGCAGAAGGGCGCTCGAGTACTTCCCCTGCATTTTTGCTTATAAATGTCGCGATTTTGCAGCAACGAAATGGTACTAATTTTTCTTATCGTAGCCAAGTTTCTGCCTCTCTAGTGGGCATAAGCGAATTTTCATATTTTTCTTTATATATAATCAGTTTTTTTCATATTTTAGCTTAGGAGTAGGTTAGTTTAGTTTAGTTAGGGTCTTAAAATAAGGGTCGGACTTATGGATTAACGCCATAGCTTCGAAGAAATTGAGCCGGCTAAATCAAGACGTGCTTAAATTCGGTAAATTTATTATTGATTTTGATTTCTGTTTTGTAAATCTAATTATGGCACTTTAGACCCTTATTTTTTGAATGATAAATAAGTAAGGATATTTTTGTAAATATTTAGATTTAGATTAATTAAAGTCTCATATTCTTTAATTGCTTAGTATTATCAATTAATTATGTGTATTCTTGTAGTTATGTTATAGTTAATTGAAAGTACATATACGTCCAAGTTTTATAAACTAGTGGCAATACGAGACTACTTCAGACGAAATTAGCTAGGTTGTACCAGCACCTCCGGGGTACATAAGTAAGAAGATTAATTGAGATGTTGGATATTGTTAGGTTGTACCAACATATTCAATCTTGTTAATTAATTAGTCCTATTACTTACGTATCTAAGGTTAACTTCAGAAATGGGAGCTTGTAGCCCTATTTCTTGAATGATTTATTCTTATAATTTAAATCTATAATATTACACTTAAATACTCTGATCGAATCTATCATTCCAAATCATGGACCTGCTAAATTGAATTAACCACTCCTGAACTAATTTATTTTATCTTGTTACTACTGTATCTTTGGACATTTTGGATTTTTCTTGGACTTAATTTACCGTATTTTTTGGACTTAATCAAACTTATCCGTAACGGGAGATAGTCAAACAAATTATAAACTAAATTCTTAACTTGAAACCGTTAATCCCAATCTCCGTGGATCGACTATTTACTCGTAACAACTAGAGGTAATTCAAGGTAAGCAATATTTTTAATCATTTAACCTTACTATTTTTTAGCACAAAACGACGCGATCAGTTACTTGTTCTCAACAAGTACTTATATATCTATCCTACGATATGAGACTAATCGCCAAATCAATATCCCATATTATTTGGATGGTAGACTGTAATCCGATCTTTTTGGATAAATTAACGCTCAATTAATTTATCCTATGATCGGTGATTATTTTAGAATATATTCATGAATATAGATTCTGTCAATCATATCTTTACTCTTAAGGATAGAATCTATAAATATTATTCTGATGACTTTTATTTAAATAGTTAATTGCATTAATGATATTTAAATAAACTTCTCATATTAAATAAATAATATAATATAATTATTATGTCCTATAATTTACTTTTAGGGCATATAATCTAACAATATATGCAACATGGTGTCAGTAAGAGCTCAAGTTTGCACTGATTTCATAATTTAAAAAAAAAAAAAAAAACTATTTATGTATTATTAGTCCAAAAAATTAATTAACTCTCACCAGTATATGTTTATTATTCATTGTAAACAACTAGCTTTTGTTTCCGCTTATATTGTGTTATACTACAATATTATCAGAAAAGGATGCGTACTTTAAACCCGTAATCATATGTCCCTTTACTATTAATCGTTGTAGATGTTCATTACTCTTGCTTCATTCATTATCGAGTGCTGGTGGAGTGGCTACATACGATTGTCACACAACAACCAAAAGCAGTTCACTATTTGTATTTTTTTACTTTGTGGGCATATGTGGTTATAATTGGCTAGATCATTTAGGAACTTTGTGAGGAATGTTATAGTGCATGTCTTTTAGATTGAAATATGTATCTATTATTATTAACCATGATAACTCCTACTATTTGGAACACCATGTGGTTAAACTTGGGTTAAATGACCCATTTGCCAACAATATATATTCCTACAATTATAAAATTAAGTGTTGTAAGTTTTACTGGGAAAAACTCATAGATCCTCCTCTGTTCGAAGCCATGCATGATGCATCATGAATGATAATTTTTCTATTTCCAATGAAAGGATGCATTGTCATAACAAATTGAAACTTGAAATATTTCAATTGTGCAACTAGGATGGAGAATAACAGGTAGCTCAATTCACAAAATTTTTATTATGCACACAATTTAAAGAAAGATCAATATAATTTGAACTTATGAAAAGATCAATTCAAATTTGAAAATCGGGTTAAAGACGTGTTGCATTTATAAGATTATCCAAGTTCTAAAGTAGATACCGATAACCAATTGGGCAAAAATTATTTTGGTCCCTGAGATTTGGTATAAAGTCCAAACTGGTCCCTGATGTTTGCGAAAAGACCAAACAGGTCCCTTCCGTTATCTATGAGTTAACAGTCAAATATTTGACCAAATAAAAAGACTTGAATGCCCTTGTTTAGTGGTTGGAGATTTGGAGGGAATAAAAAAAAAAAAAGATTGGAACCATGCAGTAAGCACAACTATTTAAGCACCCAAGCCATTTTTTCTCGTCATTTGAAAACAAAAATGAAAAAAAATACAAATATTAAATGTGAAAAAATAATTCACATGTAACGAATTCCTCGTCTATTATTATTTTTTCTTTTTTGTTTTCAAATGACGAAGAATTCGTTACATGTGAATTATAGTGATTTTTTCACAAGGTTATACATTCTATTATCTAATATTGCACCTTAGTACATTTTTCAAGTTAGTTAAAAGTCAGACAACATTTGTAGTTGGAGAACATATATCCGAAATTTAAGACTTTAAAAGCCACAATTAGTGGCTACCCGATACTATATTCAACTTTCGGGGACAAGGTAGTGGTTATAAATATACTTGACTTTTTCTTTAATTTATATTTAATTTTACACTATTATAAATATTAAAAATTACAGACTATTTAGTCATAATATTTCTATAATCTGAAAATGATGAAGGAGATTACATAGTTGATCAAATACATCAGATATCAGTAATTCCATAAGCTCACTCAAAATTAAAGAAAAAATAAACTAAACACAACCCAATCAACATTAACAAAGAAAGAAAGAAAAAAAGGTGTATTCTAAAAAAATTAAGAGCCAAACTCTAATAAGTAGCAAGAATTTTGTTGTTGTCGTTGTTCTTTTTTTATTTATTTTTTATTTTGTGTGAGAAAGAGCATGAATTGAAAGTGAGAAAAGAAAAAAAAAATGACTTGGGTGCTTAAATAGTTGTGTCTGCTGCATGGTTCCAATCTTTTTTTTTTCCATTCCCTCTAAATCTCCAACCACTAAAATATTCAAGTCTTTTCATTTGGTCAAACCTTTGACTGTTAACTCATAAATAATAGAAAGGACCTGTTTGATCTTTTCACAAATCTTAAAAACTAGTTTGGATTTTATACCAAACCTCAAGGACCAAAATAGTTTTTGCCCATAACCAATTAGATTCCTAAAACATTGATGCGGTATTCTTTTATGGTATCGCTTATGCCTTAAGAATTGTATTCAACTAAAAGCATCAAACTTTTGCATTGCATTGTACCGACAAAAAATATTTTGCATTGCAAATCACGCAACAAAGGCATATGTTAAGGATGTCAATAGTTAATATTTAAATTCGAAATCGGAGGGTATTCACCTGATAAAAATTTGATAATAAAAATTAATGGGATATCCGTTAAGATTTGATTTTTTTAAGAGGTAACAGATAAGTAAATCGATAGATTTTAATTTTAGACGATAAAAAAATCGAAACCTAAAACTCGATTATCAATTTAATAAAAAAAATATAATATATATATATATACACTTAAAATAATAGAAGACTAACTAAAATTAATTATTAAAATGTTAAAAAATTGAAGTAAACTCAATTAAAAGAGATGAGCTAAGCTCATTCGACCAATACTTATATTGTTAAGAATTGTCAAATTTACTTGGGAATAGTTTTTTTTTTGCATAACTTTTTGATTTTGATTTTTACTCATAAAATCATTATGTAATTTATTTCAAATTTTATCATTGGCTTGAATTTTTTTTTTTTGTTTCTTTACATGTAAATTAATTTTTCTTACGTTTATTAAGGTTTTTTTATTTAAACTAATTTTTTATTTTTTTGGTTAAATGGTTACGATTACGGTTAATCACAGTGTTTTAAATTCTTAAAGGTTACAGTTATGGTTAATGATTTTAAAAATCGTTAAATTTTTGTTACGGTTATAATTATTGATTTGCTAAATAATTTTATCGGTCATCCGAATCATTGTTACTCCTACATATACAGTAGAACCTCTTTAATTTAATACTCGATAGATTAATAATCTCTTTTAATTAATAAAAATGTCCGGTCCCGACTTGGAACCAGTGTAAAAAGTTGATAAATTCGATAAACTTATAAGATAATATATTTAAAAAATTTCCTTTGTATTTTATTGACCAAAATATTTCATAAATTAATAATTAGCTAAAAAGTACATAATAAATTGACTATGAGGTTTTTTTAAAATATGAATTAAGAGTAGCTTGTCTTTTGTTGAACTTCAAATCTAACTGAATCTCATATTTAATTATTTAAAGAGAAAAAATTGAGATAATTCTACAAGGATTATGATACAAGATTAGAGAAATTAGTTCTCATCCTAATCCTACAAGGACTTAGATACGAGATTAGAGAAACTTTGTTATAATCTTACTAAATTAAATTTTATTTTCTATTCTCATTACTTATCTTTTGAAATTGGACCAAAAAAATACAAGTCAATTTTCAAAACAAGACATCATAATCATAATATGTTTACTATAAAGCCAAAAAAATTAAAAATATCTATATTAATTAATAGTTATTAATTTATCGATAAATTAATATCTCACTAAATTAATAGAATTTGGTAGTCCCAACGCTATTAATTTAAAGAGGTTCTACTGTATATGGACAATTACCAAGACTATCTTATTAGTTTCTTTTCTTTTCTTTTTTTTTTCTTTTTTTACGTGGAGTTGATTTTGTTATCGTGTAGTAACCCGATTTAATTACTTGCCTAACCGGATGGAGGTCGTTATGGATCCGAAAAGGAATTTTTGGGAGACTTCCTCTGTAGAGTGGAGGTTTGGGCCGATAGGATTGTGGATCTTCTTTTGTATCTCTTGATCTGGTTTGTGGGTCCCCCGAAGAGAATCAAAAAATGAGAGTTAAAATTAAAGGAAATTATTCTCGTCGATGTTTCCTATATATTATCTGTTTTATTTTTATTCCTAGCAGTTAGTGCTTAGCAGAATTTCTCTTTATTTGATTCTTGACTCTTGTCCATTAAGAAAACCACAGAAGCAGAAGCAAAGGCAAGTTGTCAATTTTTAAGAAAGTTCGAATCACATTCACAAGTCAAAAGGTGAAAAGAATATCGAATAAATGGAATGTTTATTTTCAGGCCGTCTACTTCAACCTAAAGATATAACATGACATCAGTTACGTAGATAAGGACATATTTTTAAAATGATAATAAAATAATTAAAAATCTAATAATACATGATAGTAGAAATATTATAAAATAATAAATTACTAACACGTGACAATATCGCAAAATAATAATTGTTTATAAGTTTTTTTTTTGGGCCAAATTTGTAAGAGTATCATGTATGTTGCATGGGATTTTAGGCAAAATGCCTGCTCTTATAAGAATGACATGAGAAACAAGAAATTTCAAAAAGAGAAAAGAGAAAAGAAATCTACTTTTAAGAGCATTTTTTTTGTTAATCTTTGCTTTTACTTTAGTTCATAAGAGATTAAGTGTAAAATAAAAAAATTGAGAGTGGCTAAATATTCGCGATCATAAAATTTAAAGAACTAGAAAAGAATTAATCTTAAAATAAATCGCGTGTGAACATCATAACGATAGACTCAACCTAAATAATTTATATATAAAGCATGCTAGCATCAAACCATGATCTATTTCCAATTTGACATATTTGTTAATTCCCCTCAAAAAAAAAAAAAAAAATCCAAATACTCCGACGTGGTCACAAAGACGGAGTCACGATTTCCTAAATATAGCTTTTAACCTTGAAGTCGCGGTCCCCTTGACTTGACTCCCCAACCCTTACGTTTTTTTCTTTGAAAAGTTTTTTTTTTTTGATGAAATGGAAACTAGCTGGCGAAATTTAATTATAAGAGAGTATAATTTTTAATTAGAAAACTCTCAGGTGTAGCGGTATATTTTTACATATACAGTTAGTCAGTGGTGAAATTCTAAAATAATAGAAAGTGTTAAATTTGTGATTTTGTACGAATAATTTTACTCTACTATTACTGAACCATGTCCCTTTAACTTCTTTGAAATGTCTTTTTTTTGTTAATTTTCTTTGGAAGGTCTTTGTTTTATGTTGGGCAAATTCAATATTAGTCCAAAATATTATTTTTTTAAAAAAATTAGAAAAAGTCTTCGATGTCCCATAAATTATATTAAAAATCCTCGGTATTTATCATCACTATTCAAAATAGCCATGATTTGTATTTCTATTAAAGTGAAAAAAAAAATCACTATGCTATCATGCATGTATCATTTTCTGGGACTAACTTGCAAAATCTAAATAAACATTGGGTGTAACTTAAAAATTCAAAAGACAATTTTCGAGATTGTAAAAAATAATTTCATGATTTTTTTTGTCCAAATTTAACAAAAAGATAATAGAATTTACCAAATTGCAGCTTGACAAATTTTGTAAAATATATTAGAGACTTAATAATGCGACTTCTATAATATACTAACTTAAAAATTACAATAAATATTGCAAATTACGAGTAAAATTTTCCTTTTTATGTTTTCAAACTTTGCAAAAACCAAACTAAAGTATTTTATTCTTCTTTTTGTTTTTTTCAATTACAATAAATTTATTTTATATAAGATTACATTGAAACTATTTCGTTACAAATTTTATAATGAAACGTACGCTCATACATAGACCATTTAATCAAGAAAACACTTAGAACTCAAAACTTTTGAAAACTAACACCTTAATTGTTTATTTTTAAAGTGGACAAACTAAACTATTATTATATAAATTTTATAGCATAAAGCAAAGCTTTTTGTTTTTCTTATTTAATCAAAGCCACTTTTCCATAAATGACCCCCTTTCCATTGTTACTATTGGGCTTCAAAAGGCGGGAGAGAGAAAACGCCACTTTTTGTCGACACAAAACACACACTGCTTCCACACACACAACACGCACAAAACACACACTGCTTCCACACACACAACACGCACAAAACACACACACTCACACACTTAGATACAGGTGTATGTATACATACATACCACCCAAATTAATTTCATTTTAATCCAAAACCCTTGATCTCACTCTTCATTTCACCAAGGTACTATCTCACAAATTCACTTAATTATTTCCACTATTAATCAATTTTAATTTTTTTAATAATATTTTTTGTTCACAAACTATATCACGCATTAGCCCAGTTATTTCCATTTTTCAATCTAATAATTTTTTTTTTGTTGTTGACAAATTTGAGCAGGTTATATAAACTATACATACACAGATATATATTTAGAAAAAATGGGGTATATAGGGCAACATGGAGTGATGGCACTGCATAGGTACAAGTACAGTGGAGTGGATCATTCGATTGTGTCTAAGTATCTTTTGCAACCATTTTGGACTCGATGTGTTCATTTCTTCCCTCTTTGGATGCCGTAAGTGTTTTCCCCCTTTTTATTCTTTCTTAATTTGAAGTGAATTTGAAGTTTTTTGATGTATTTTTTACTTTTTTGGCATGATTTATTGTATTTTTTGTTGATGAAAATGTTAAAAAAGTGTGCTTTGATGGTGAATTGCGTGCGTATTTACAAATTTTGACTGTTTTAGAGTGTGTGTTAATCGTTGTGTTGAAATTTGGTTTTAGTTAATTTAAGCTAAAATGGTCGTATGGAGATACACACACGTATACATTGACGCGCACACACACTTATATACACACAGAAAGTTCGCGCTTGGTGCGATGGTGAAGTGCTTGCTTGGCTCGATAGTGAAGTGTTCACTACTTTAATACTTGGTGTGTGTTTAAGTCTTAAAAAGAGTGTCAAAGGCTGCCTACGTCTACCTATCTAGCTTCCCGGAAAGGCTGTGCACATCTACCTATCTGCTTTGGCCCCTTGTTTGTGGGAGTCTTGTGTGCCGGTCGCAACTTGCACAGACACTCAAACTCACACGCATATATGTATATGTATGTATGTATTTATGTATTTATATGTTTATAGGCACACAATTAGAAAGTTTGAACTTTTTGTGATTAAGGAACATGATTTTCCTGTATTAGTGTGATAGTTAAAGGAAAATGAAATGGGCATATTTTTAGTTTTTCTTTTGTTTAAAAGACATCAATCTTTTTAAGGAACAGTGGCTTAACTGTTCTGCTAGTCTGATTATTAATGATTGTGGAATTGAAAAAAAGGTTGCTCGTTATCTAATTTTTGTTGGGTGACTTTCTGAACTTGGGCTAAGATCTTTAGTTGCAATCAAGAGAACTTTTTGCTAATCTTGCTTTCAACTCGCATACCCACATGTTATTGTTAGCCAATATAAGTTGCTTAGTATGAATAATATCTCTCTGTTTTGAGCTAGTAACTCATTAACTCCTTGTTTGAGCTAGTGTGTCTCCAAATTCGCCTCAAAAGTACTTCAGTTCAACTTATGAAATTGGTTAACATTGGAAATCCAAATTTTCTAATTTGTTATTGTTATCTGGCTAAAAGAATTTTGAAGTCGAGAATCCATACTCTAAATTCTGAAGCACACTCGTATGCATAACAATGGTTTCGAAGTGTATAGAGTCATCCATGATGGGTATTTGTTGGATTCACCTTTTGCTAATCTGTGGAGATATGCTTCTGCTTCTAGTTCGTGCTGATGTAGGAGCGGATTAGCATATCTTTAGTAGTGCTTTATATAGACATGGCAGTGTGAGATGTCATACTATCGAGGGTTTCTGTTTCAGCTTGGTTACTGCTAGTATTCACCGCTTCCTTTCTCTGTGAGACATTTTATGCTAAAATATATACCTTTCTGGACCTAACTCATTTTTTTTTCTTCTGTTCATGTACTGATGCTTTTCCAGACCCAATATGGTAAGAAACCTTTTATCTTTTCTTAGTTGTTGATTCCAGTATGGGCATAGTGTTTTATCACTTCTTTTGCTGATAGGATGTGCTGAAATTTTTTTACTCAGATTACTCTGATTGGATTCATGTTTTTGGTTACCTCGGCACTGCTTGGATATGTGAGTTGGTCATCTATTTTGTCCCTCCTTATGTGCTTGTAATTGTTTCTTGTATGAAGAATTCTTCTTGTCTTAATGCCTGTCTTTTCTTTGCAATAATTCACTAGATGTTTTTAGTAGCTGTACTTTCTTCTTTGCAAGTGGAGTATACATTAATTTAGGAACTGCTCATGAAGAATTTGGTGGTCCGAGTTGTAGATTTTTTAGTAGATTATATCCATCTCGATGAAGATCCATTTTGTCCTGCTTGTGGTTACGTATATTATTTCCCTGTTTAAGATGAGCATGACCGAAAGAAGCTAATGCTTTAAGTGGCCCCCTATTTGGTTTCAACTTTTACGTTCTACATGAAATTAGATGTAGCTATGTGTCATTGTCACTTCACCTTTTCTCCAGCCATCCTATTGTTGTGTTGCTTTGTGTTTTACTCAAGTGCAGTGACAGTAGTAAATCATAGGGAAATTCCGCTCTTTCCTGAGCGTAACAGTGCCTTTTACTTGTGAAAGTTGTTAAAACTATAATTATTATTTAGCATACTTTATTTGTTTGTAAACTTTTTGATAGCAATTAGTATCATTTTCATTTTGGGATTGTATCTGTAAGTTTAGTGGAATGTTGCAATAGAACTTGACAAATTCTTTCAAAGTGTTGGGTGAGATGAACCAGTTACACTGATAATCTCTATTTCTCTTGAAGACACATTTCTGTTTCACTTAGGCTGCAAGCAATTTAACTTTTGATTGTTGTTGTTTCCTTAGGCTGCAAGCAATTTAACTTTTGATTGTTGTTGTTTCCTTCTAAAAGGATAGTGAGTTAGTTGATCCTGTATTTAAGTAGTGAGCAAGCAAGGTGCTTCTGATTCCATTGTTCATACAAGTGGTTCTGCAAAAGAGTTCTCATTTCCAAGAAGGCGTGTTTCTTTTTTTTTTTTTTTTTTACATGTATGTTCACAAAGATGAGCAACTTGAAATTGCGTGTAATATTCTAGAAACTGCTCAATAGCTTAACTCCACTTATTTCCTGCTTCTCTACCTGCAAAATCGTCCTAGCAATTATTGGATGTGTTTAAATGTAAGTATAGAATTTCAAAGAAGTCTCACATGCTTGTGTGCAGTGTCTGCTTCCATTTTCCTAATCTTATAGAAGTTTTCCTCAGATATATTCACCTCAACTGGACTCACCTCCTCCAAGATGGGTGCATTTTGCGCATGGACTACTACTGTTTTTGTATCAGGTTTCCTCAACTTTCTTATCATTAGAGCGTCTATTTTTCCATTTATTTTTTCAAGTTCTGCATGCTTCCCCCAGATCTAATCTGTTTACTTCATGATGTTTTGCTTGTTCTGATGGTTTCAATTGCTAAGTAGACCAAACATCTTATTATTTTCTTTTGTCATGTGTTTTGACTCAATTCAGCCCCTAAGATAAGCAGACCTTGTCAGCTGAAAGTGACATAATGTATTAGGGTGGTCTGTGGTTAGGAAGGCTTGCGTGTCTTTTATTACCCTTTTGGTGCAAGTAAAAGTGCGTAACTTGGAAAATAGTTTGTACTCTGACAGGTATTAGTTGTTTATCTGGTTATTAGATACTTATATAATACTTCAAAGTCTACACTTGTGAGCTGCCAGGTCTGACGCTGACAGTTGCTCTAAGGAATACACTAGTGTTTTTCTATGATGAAGTTTTTGAAGGAGTGTACTTGTTTTTCACACATGTTTATACGTGTCAATTTTGGTAATAGTATTCTCGGGGTTGCAATTGTGACCTTGATCTTAAATATAGTGGCATTGACTTGGTATATATGTTAAATACAGTTGAAGTCCCCATGAAAGGGTTTTTTATGAGGCTAATTGGAATATGGGCAAGCAATTTGTGTTTCTTGAAGTCAAAACAGGTTTTAGTGATATTGGGGTGAAAGAGGTTATGTTGACCTGACTGTTAACACTTAAAATCTGGTATAAAATCCTTTGCTGTAGTAAATAGTAATGTGTATTTCTAATAAGATGATTGGCGCAATAGTCCCAATTTAAGCCAAAAAAAAAAAAAGAAAAACAATTTTCTGGAGAAGTAATTAGGTTTAGTTGGATCTTTGATAAGGTTGGATATGGTAGTTGCTTGCATATGCTTGGAAGAAAGCCTTTGTTCTCTTGCATGTTTAACATGTTATGGAGAAGGGACCGCTCTATTTAGGATTATGCATGATTACTTTTTTGTTTGCACGGTGCACATACAAACAAACAAATGAAGAGTAAAAAATGAGGATGCTGTTTTATGATTTATGAAAATAGATTTATCATTTATGTAACATGAACTACATTTCAGTATCATGAGATGATATTACTTAGCGATAATGTAGTGATATGACTTGCTGAATTAAGTTTATTGTTGCATTAGTTACTGAACTCAAGAATGTTCTTCGTATGCCTTAGCTTTTGAATACTGTGTTGTTGTTTGATAAAAGTATATACCACCTCCATTCCTAATTGAATGTCTTGCTTTCTTTATTGAGTTGCTCCAAAATAATGATGGCTTTCCTCAAAAAGTATTTTCTATGTATTATTTAGACAACATGATATATCAAACAGACCACTTTGCATCTACATGTTTCCCGCTTACTAACTTTTAAATGTTTTAAAGACCGAAACATATGTTTTGACCCACTTTATACTCCACTCACACTAATATTACTTTCAACTCTCTCCTTAATCTCCGTGCTCGGTGATATTAAGACATTAAATTTGGGATGGAGGCGTATGTTGTTCCCTTTGTGTTCGAATACTTACCCAGCAGATATAGATTTCAACTTTTACTTTTTCTTAAACACAAAGTCAGTTCTTAAGGGAGAACAAAAGAAATAAATTGAAGTCATTTCTTGAAATCAAGGACCTAAGTACCTCAGCTTCATGGTGTATACTTTTCTTGCGAGACTTCTTTACTTTCTGCATGAAACTTATTTTGACCTTTTGTGATGTATGCCAGACTTTTGATGCCATTGACGGAAAACAAGCAAGGAGAACAAGTTCTTCCAGTCCATTGGGAGAACTTTTTGATCATGGTGACTATCCCTCTATCCTTCAGTCTTTCTCTATATAACATGCTTGTGTTTCTTTTTGATTTCTTGTGCTGACTAAATTGTTTTGAGTGTTTCTTTGCCTCTTTGAATGATGCAGGTTGTGACGCACTTGCATGCGCGGTATGTTTTTCTATTCTTCTATTCTATCGTTTTTTTGCTTGGCAAAAGATTAGCCTTGTGACTTTCTTCATGATATTTACCAGTTCGAATCCTTGGCATTTGGAAGCACTGCTATGTGTGGAAGGGCAACGTTTTGGTTTTGGGTCATTTCTGCTGTTCCTTTCTACTGTGCTACATGGGAACAGTAAGTGATTTATAAATTTCTCCTGATTATATGTAAACTGGATTTTACTTACCTAGTTACCTTTCAGGATGAATTTGCTTTCTATCATTGCATTTTTCATATATTTTATTCTGGTTGGGATCTCAGATTTTCAGTGTTACCTTATGTTCATGTTGGAGAGTATTCCTTCGTGTCCTTTGTATTTCTAAACATTCTCCAAGATGTCTGATTTCGTTTTTATGGGTTCCTTAACAAATGAGGGAAGTGAAAGCTACTGGCAGTGTATAAAAAGGCGTAAGGCGCACTAAGGCGCTAGGGGGTCCTAGTGCCTAGGCGCTAGGCGCAAGGCGCAAGGCACAAGGCACAAGGCACAAGGCACAAGGCCAAGGCACGCAAATGAGGGAAGTGAAAGCTACTGGCAGTCTATAAAAAGGCGTAAGGCGCATTAAGGCGCTAGGGGGTCCTAGTGCCTAGGCGCAAGGCACAAGGCGAAGGCGCGAGCCTTAGCGAAGTGAGGCGCATTTCTTATACTATGACAAATAAGCTATGAAATCAAAGAACTAGGTAAGATACTAAAATAGAAGCTTTAATTAGATAATACTTTAACTAAAACACATCTAAAAAATATATATATTCATCAAAAAGCATTACATTCTATATCATTAGTATCATCTAAGCATCATAAAATCCACAAAAAATGCATGATATCTATATCATTCTCTTCTATCATATCAAAATAAGTATAAGTCAATCATTACATTCTATATCATTAGTATCATCTAAGTATCATAAAATATATATTATTAGTATCATCTAAGCATCATAAAATCCACAAAAAATGTATGATATCTATATCATTCTCTTCTATCACATCAAAGTAAGTATAAGCCAATCATACTTGGCTACTAACATGCTATGCAATACTAAGTACTAAAAGACAAAAGATACTATTTCAAATATAGTACTTTGCACACATACTATGAATAAAAAAAATTATTGACAATAAATTTTTTTACAATGGCGCAGCAAGGCACGCCTAGGCGCGCCTTGGTTGCCTCACGCGCCTTGGTGCGCCTTGCTGAAATCGCCTTGCCTTAGCCTGTTAAGGCACTGAGGGTGCGCCTTGCCTCTAAGGCGCGCCTTTTAATACACTGGCTACTGGTCGATAGATGTTGCAGCATTAGCAAGGAATCTTGTGGAGTGCTATAGATCATTCCATTAATTCACCCTAGTCTACTGTATTCCTTAGAATTGTTAAGTTGGACTTTGTTTTCTGAAATCTTGTATCCAACTTTCTTAAGCTACAAATAATACAGGATATTGTTGTCTAGTGACATTTTTGTATCATTATTTTTGTTAGTCTGGGATGTGTTTCTAGTGGCATCAATGTTGGTTATGTTTTAGCTTTTGTTCTCTTTTAAAGTTGTGCTCTACTCTATAGCTTTTGCCGACTTTTAGTCTTGTGCTAATTTTTCTGGATCACTCGTCTTTTGCAGCTATTTCACCAACACACTTATCCTTCCAGTGGTAAATGGACCCACAGAGGGTCTTATGTTGATATATTTGGTACATTTCTTTACAGCTATTGTTGGTATGGTTCCTAAATTTCCTCTGGCATTTTTGTATGCATGCTTTACAAGTTAATATATTAATTTGTATGTTCCTGTATATCTGTGTGTCTATCTCTGTCCTCATTATTACATTGATTTGGGGCTTCTTCTTTCAGGTGCTGCCTGGTGGGTTCAAAATTTTGGGAAGTCTTTTCCATTTTTGAGTTGGCTTCCAGTGATAAGTGGTGAGACTTGCTTGACCAACTACTAATGTTCCAGCTTTTACACTTTATATTCCATGTACTTGTTATTTTTTTCCTCCATCTGTAGCTGAGGATGATATCTTTCCTCGCAAGTTACTGACTTAATGCCATGTTTCTGGTTTGATCTATCTTAACGTTATCTTTAGCAGTGCAATATCATAACTGGGAGAATCATTTGCGACAGATGCAAAGCATATGCATCCTGAGCTTATTAGAATGGCATGGTAGTCATTTCTTTTATCTGAAGTGTGAAAGGGGAATATATCTGGCTCTCAGTATCTAGCACTTTTAGTCTATGTTACTTGGACTCAGGTTCGGGGGTCAGGGGCAGATGGGTGTCCAGGTGTTGCATTTGCATGAATCTAGAATTGGGTGGTATTCTGGGTTATGGGAATACCACGCACGTGTCCAAAAATAGGATTAGGGTGCATCAATACTCCAATTTACCTTTTAATTACCTCAGAATTTATATTAAATAATGGAAAGTTCTAATTTCATGCTTGATGTTCCACAAAAATACGAAATTATGCTAAGGTGTAAGATATAATTTTGTGGGGTTATAGTGGAAAGTGAAGAAATAGAGAGAGATTTGAGAAACAGTAAAGTGTTTTCATTGATTGAAAATGATATGCAATATAGCTATATAAAGTCACTGTATCTGTGATGTTTACATACATATATGACAGATGTCATGCATAACTAGTTTTGTTAATACAATTCTGCACATGGCTAATTATTGCACATGGCTGACTAACTGTGCAAATGGCTGACTAACTATTCTCAGACTATCACTATACTCTAGCATCCCCCCTCAAGCTGAACTGGGGTGGAAACACACAGTGGAAGCTTGTGACAGAGATAGTTGAAGATCTTCTTTGGAAGAGCTTTAGTCAGTAAGTCTGCTACTTGTTCTGTAGTGTTGATGTAGGACAGCTGCAGAATTTTAGATGCCACCTGTTCTCGAACAAAATGGTAAATCGATTTCAATATGTTTAGTTCGCCCATGGAAGACTGGATTGGTAGCTAGGGCCATAGCAGAGGTATTATCACAGTGAATAACTGGAGTTGGAATGGACAGTTGCAAGTCATGAAGGAGATAGCTAAGCCACTTCATTTCTGCAGCTGTTTGAGCTAAAGCTCTGTACTCTGCCTCTGTGGTGGACCTTGCTACAGTAGGCTGTCTTTTGGAACACCAAGAAATAAGATTGGGACCTAGGAAAATAGCATATCCTGTTGTGGATCTCCTATCTTGAGAATTGGTGGCCCAATCAGAGTCTGAAAAGGCCTGGAGATGAATAGGTCCTGGCTGAAAAAGAATTCCAAGATTGAGAGTACCCTTGATGTACCTCAAAGTTATTTCGAGAGCTGAATAGTGATCAATTGTTGGGGCATGCATGTATTGACACAAGGTGTTGACAGCAAATTGGATGTCGGGCCTTGTTATGGTAAGATACTGTAATGCTCCAACTATACTCCTGTAATGTATGGGATTAGCATAGGGTGTGGTGTCAGGGGAGTTAGTTTTGAGAGGCTTAGAGAAGGTAGGAGTTTCTGTTGCTTTACAGTCTGAAAGTCCAGCTTTTTGCAGAATTTCTTTGGCATAATTTGTTTGATGTAGGATGAGAGATTTATTAGAAGACCTGACCTCTATGCCAAGAAAGTAAGACAGTGAACCAAGAGTTTTCATGGCAAACTGAGTATTCATAGTAGAAATTAGGGCCTGTATAGCTTGAGGAGAAGACCCTGTGATGATAATATCATCAACATAGACCAACAAGAAAATAGTATGAGCGGGAGTTCTATGAATAAAAAGTGAAGTATCTGATTGACTACAAATGAAGTTTTGGGCTAGCAGGAAGGAGGAGAGCTTAGTGTACCATGCTCTAGGGGCCTGCTTAAGACCATAAAAGGACTTATTGAGTTTGCAGACATATAAGGGATAGGAAGAATCTACAAAGCCTTGGGGTTGTATCATATAGACTTCATCTTCTAAATTACCATGAAGGAAGGCATTTGACACATCCAATTGCTGCAGATCCCAGTTATTGTGTAAGGCTAAGGATAGAACAATTCGGATTGTTTGAGGTTTGACCACTGGACTAAAGGTCTCAGTGTAGTCAATGCCTGGTTCTTGATTGTAGCATTTCGCTACTAATCTTGCTTTATACCTGGCTATTGATCCATCTGAGTGCCTTTTAATCCTATAAACCCACCTACAGCCTATTGACTGTCTACTGGGAGGTTGAGGAACTAGGGTCCAGATGTTTTGATGTAGGAGAGCTTGATATTCCTCTTGCATAGCTTGAACCCAACAGCTATATTTTGAAGCTTCCTTATAGGAAAGAAGTTCAGTTGATGGAGGAGTAGAGATAAGAGAATGTAATTGATACAAAGGCTGAGGTAAACATCCTGTTTTGGAACTTGTGAGCATGGTATGTAGGGATTGAGGTGCTAGGGCAGAAAAGGAGGAAGAAGAAGAGTGAGGAGATTCCTGATGATCAGATATGCTTGGAGAGGAAGTAGGTGAGCTTGCAGAAGCTGTACTGTGGTCAGCTTAAGCTGATAGAGACTGAGCGTTTGTTGTTTGAGAGGTAGAATTGGAGTGTTGGGAAAGATGTGGGCTTTGTGGGGAGTTAGCAGGAATAGAAGTAGGAGGTTTCCCAAGTGTTCAGGAGTCCCAATGGAAGGAGTTGAGTGTTGAGACTGTAATAGTAGGATAAAATACTGGTGGAAAATCAAGAATGTTAGGGTCATGGTCATGAACTGTGGCAGTGTGAGACTTGTAGGGAAACACTTGTTCATGAAACCTTACATGTCTTGAAATATAAACTTTGTCAGTTGAAGGATCTAGGCACTTGTACCCTTTAGTGTGAGGGCAGTATCCTAGAAAGACACAGGGTATAGATCTGAATTCTAATTTATGAAAGGTGTAAGGTTTTAATCAGGGGTAACAGAGGCAGCCAAATACTTTGAGATAAAGTGTAATTTGGCTGTGAGTGGTAGAGTTGAAAAGGAGACTGGTTATGCAGTTGGGGATTAGGTAACCTGTTGATGAGAAAATTGGCTGTAGCCAAGGCATCCAACCAATATTTTGATGGCATATTTGAATGATGTAGAAGAGCTAGGGCAGTTTCTACTAAATGTTGATGTTTTCTTTCTGATTTCCCATTTTGTTGAGGGGTATAAGGACAGGTAGTTTGATGAATGGTGCCTTGACTTTGTAAAAGGAGATTGAAACGTCATTTAAATACTCCCTACCATTATCTGTTCGAAAGGTTTTAATTGTGGCATGAAACTGAGTTTTGATTAAGGCAGTAAAAGTTAGGAAAGTAGAATAAGCATCTGATTTATTTTTCAGAGGATACAACCAAGAATATTTTGTAAAATCATCAATGAACAACAAATAGTATCTATAGTTCTGACAAGAAGGATAAGGGGATGGTCCCCATACATCTGAATGTACTAAGTCAAAAGGTGCCTTTATAACATTGCTAGACAATGGAAAAGGAAGTCTTTTAGACTTGGCTACACTACAAGAACTACACTGAATAGTAGAATTAGGAAGTTTCACATTCAACAAAGAAGATAGTAGTTGGGATGAAGGCCTAGAAGGATGTCCCAACCTCAGATGCCACTGTTTAGTTGGAGTAAGAGATGATGAGGGTGTAGTGCAAGTAAAGGCAGTGCCTGAAGGAGTCTGAAGAAGCACAGACCTTGAGAGAATAGGGTATAGACCTCTTTCACAGGGGGCCTTGAACAAAGTCTGCTTGGTAGAATTGTCCATGATGATGACCTCCTTAGCATTAAACATAAGAGTACAGTCATTATCATGGGCTAATTTAAAAACAAATAGTAGATTTTTAGAAATTTGAGGAATATAAAAAACATTTTGTAAGGAAAGAGGAGAAGAATGAGTTAGTAGAGTACCAGTCCCAACTGTTTGAATGGGCAGGGTACTGCCATTACCAACTGATACCTTTTCAGTGTCAAGATAGGGTTGAGAAGAGTGGAGAATGGATGGATCATGTGTCACATGAACATTTGCTCCCGAGTCTAAGTACCACTGAGATTCATTGCTAGAGGAAGTGCCCATTTGTGCAGCCATAGCATGTTTTTCTTCTTTGGGCTTAGAGGAGTAATTGGTGACATCAAGTCGATGCCAACATTCAATAGCGGAATGATTAGGCTTTCCGTATATTTGACAGTAGATTTTAGTGTCTGCGGAATTGGATCCTTTGTGAGGTGTAGGAGATGACTGAGAGGCATTTCTTCCACCTCTGCCACCTCTACCGCCCCTGTCGCCTCTTTGATTTCTACCTCTGCCTCTAGATGAATAAGAATTGGAAGTTGTAGTATAGAGGGCACTGTGGACATCTGAGAGTGACGATGAACTGATTTTTACTGAATTAAGAAACTGAATATGTAGTTCTTGTGTGAGTAGCAGACTGCTCAGCTCAGTAAGAGAGATAGGATCTCTTCTGACTCTAAGAGAAGCTCGTAAGGTCTCATACTCAGGTGGAAGACCTCTAAGAATCTGAATAATAGGATCTTCTTCAGGAACTTGAGCTCCTGCAGAGATGAGGCTATCAGTAATAGATTTGACCTCATCCAGGTAGGATCTCATAGTTTTGGTGCCTTTGTTGAGGGAATAGAGCTGAATCTTCAGTTGATAAAGATGAGGTCTGCTTAGATTATTGAATCTAGCTGCTAATTCACTCTAGATTGAAGGTGCAGTAGGCAGATGAAGGATGTGAGGAAGAACAGAGGGAGTTATTGTTGCTATCAAACAGGTCTTGAGGTGTTGATCTTTCAGCATCCAAGCTGTGTAAGCTGGATTTAGAGTTGTGGATGGAGATGTAGATGTTGTAGAAGAGGACTGTGAGAGAAGCTTTGAAGGACAAGGCTCAACCCCATTGATGTGTTCTAGAAGCTGATGAGCTTGTAGAACTATCTCCATTTGTGCTTTCCACATAAGATAATTGTTGTTATCCAGATGGATCTTCACTAGATTATTCAAGTTCTGAGTCAGAACTTTGAGGCCTTGAGGAATATCTATATCAGAAGAAGCCATTGCAAAAAATTAGGGTTTGAGATTGATGAAAAATTGGGGAAAATTAGGGTTTTGAGATTTGATTGAAATTTTTTGAGGAATTATATTGCAGAAAATGTGCGAAGTGTGTTTTTGTGTCTTCGCAAGCTTTTGCAAGGAGTTTTAATGGTGAATTTGCAAGCTTTCGCAGTAGGTTGTAATGGAGATGGAGCTGCAATGGTGATCTTCAGTGTAGAGATAAAGCTACAAAAAAGATCAGAGAAGGCAGAAACGAGGTGAAAGAAAGCTTCTATTGAAGTTTCAGAAGCTGCATAGTGAAGCTTTAATGGAGGTTGAGATTATCTCCAATGGAGATTTTCTCGGAAAAAAATATCTCCTCAGGATCAAAATGCTCTGATACCATGAAGAAATAGAGAGAGATTTGAGAAACAGTAAAGTGTTTTCATTGATTGAAAATGATAAGCAATACAGCTATATAAAGTCACTGTATCTGTGATGTTTACATACATATATGACAGCTGTCATGCATAACTAGTTTTGTTAATACAATTCTGCACGTGGCTAATTACTGCACATGGCTGACTAACTGTGCACAGGGCTGACTAACTATTCTCAGACTATCACTATACTCTAGCAGAAAGAAATAGACATATGTGTAATAAGAAAAGCTTAAGATATTTATGCACAATATGGCATTGATGTCCTAGTGTTGTGGCGTCTCCTGTGCATTGAAAGTAAAAAAACCAAAGTCCAGGAATACACTGAGAATGTCCATCTGCTTCCTGGAAAAACATGCAACCAAGAACATTCAAGCAATGAAGCATGCTGATGGCTGCTTCTTTCGTGTCTTCCTCATCCTGTTCTTCCTTTTCCTCTTCTTCTCCTTCTTCTTTGAAGTCAAGGTACCCTTGGTGAAGTTTTCGAAACTGAACATGAATCCATACGAGTTCCAGTGCATAACACGTCAAGTTGAAATGATACTCTTGTCTAAGTTGAAGGATTAGTGTAACATAGCTTTCAGTTTTTTCATACATTGTCTTTCATCAGTTTTAAAATAGAACATTTGAACCAGAAAACTTGTTTTCCTTTTCTTATTTAGATAGAAACTCTTTCTCTGATATGTTGTGGATTTCTTTGGTCAATTTACTAGTAAATGAATGTATTTTAGTTTTCCTCTTGGGCCTTGTATCTACTCTACTTTGTTTTGTTTGGTTTGTTCCTCTGAAAATGGTGTATTTTCTGAACTATCCAATTCTTGTTTTTTGGTTATATACTTTTATAGTTTGTACTTTCTCTCTGTCTTGTGGAACTGACTTGACTTTTGTCTTCCTTGTTTGTTTCAGAAATCCCAACATATCGAGCAGTGTTGTTTCTAATGATTGCCTTTGCTGTTATCCCAACAGTCTCATTCAAGTGAGTAGCTTTTAAAGATATTAATAGCACTGAAGCTTATTCTTTTATTTTCTGAGAAATCCATCATTATCTCTATTTATATTAATCTTTGTTTTACTTATTTTCGGCTGAAGATGTGGATAACCTTAGGAGCAGGTTTTTTTTGTCCAATATTCCTTTTTGGGAAAGTCTTCATTATCATCATGAATTTAGAATTTGATCTCAATTCATGTCCTTTTGCTCTCTATGCCGTATTAGAGAAATGACAGTATTGTATGTTTACATATTGTATATATCTTCATATGTATAAACATCAAAATAATGGTGGATGTTAAGAAGTTCATTTCTTTATGCACTTAATGTTGGTGCTTCCCAAGCCACTAAAAGCAACCACTAGAATGTAAGCTGCACTGAGATATGGTTTGATGCCTGAGGATTCTATATGAGCAATTCTTATTATCTTAGTCATCTTAATCTATTACAAGTTTATTCTTTTTTTCAACAGTGTGTACAATGTTTATAAAGTTGTTCAGGCAAGAAAAGGAAACATGCTGTTGGCATTGGCTATGGTAAACTTTTTTTTTCTTTTTTTTTTTTTTTATCTTTACCCTGAGTATTGGCAATGGTGAACTTGTTCCATGGGTGTTATCTGTTTTTTGTTTTTCTTTTCCTTGTCCTATTTCTGAGAAGATATTTCATCCAATCTCTTGGCAGCTTTACCCATTTGTTGTGCTGGTGGGAGGCGTCCTTGTTTGGTGGGTGCTTCTGGATGGCATTTCACAGGCGTTGGATTTCATTTCATATCAGGTCTAATACTAAATTTCCGTGCAGGGATTACTTATCTCCTATTGATTTAATTGGGATGTATCCGCATCTGGTGATCGTAGGAACTGGACTTGCATTTGGCTTTCTTGTGGTAAGATTAATTATGTAATGTATTAAGCCTCTTTGTGCCTGTCATTTTATGAATTTGTAAACCATATGCTGAAATCCTTTCTACAAAGGATCATTATGTTGCTTAATGTTGCTTATATTGTTCACAACTATTCTTTTTTAGTGGCTTCTGTATCTACTTTCAATGGTATGGTTCTGCCATGCATCATGGGCTCAGTCCATGTCTTTTACTGTTGTGTTACCTTCTAGGTTATTTTACTCATCTTTGGAATTGTTGTTAATTTCTATGTGAAGACCCTTTTTGATCTAAAGCTCATTATTGCTGTTCCTGAAGGAGGTCTATTTTTGCAGGGAAGAATGATTCTCGCTCACTTGTGCGATGAACCCAAGGGCTTGAAAACTAACATGTGCATGGTAGGTGCATCTTTTGGGTTGATTAATTGTAAAACTGTACTGAACTTTGAAAAGCTACAGGTTGATCTAAGAATTTGCAACAGGGCGTTCTTTATCCATTAAATAGGCACCGTTGTGGTCTTCTTTTATTTGTTTGTTGAGACCATCTAAAAAGTTTTAGTGGGCTGTTGTGGTATATATAGAACTTAAGGAAAAGTACTTCTTGGTGACGCTTCACGCTCAATCTTATTACTTATGTGCCATAATCTGATTGATCGACATTGTTTAAACTGATGTGCTTATTCTCCATATCTTAACTACTTTATGATAAGTGGATTGCAATAGAATTCTCACATCTTCTGGTCCTTAAGAAGTTCTGTTAGAGTCCTAGCTCTACCAATCTCTTCTACGTCTTCTTTGTAACTTTTGATTGCTGGGCTGTTTATAGCTTTTCTCTAGGGCTGAACTCTGACCTTTAAACATTTTTTTTGATGCTTTTATGTATTTATTTTTGGGTTTTTGTATTAGGGGATCCTAATTTGTAACTTTTTATATTCTTCAGTTAACTTAAAAGGTTCCTGAATATATAGTTTACCAATCTGTTTTATGACAATAATATTTGCGGATACTCTACTCTTCATGTATAATGGCTGAACCCTTTTATGAAATGTTATATTTTGCAGTCTTTGTTGTATCTGCCTTTTGCAATTGCAAATGCACTCACTGCCAAATTGAATGACGGGTATGTGTTCAGTTTGCTCACTGCCTTTTTGGCATGTCATCTTATCTTATTTGACTCATGGTACATCCAGATACTTAAGAATTCTCTCTAATATTGCAGAGTTCCTTTAGTCGATGAATTCTGGGTCCTTCTTGGGTATTGTGTATACACAGGTATTCGTCTTCCATCTTGTCTCTTTTCTCTCTGGATGTACTATATTTGCAAGACTATGTAATTAATTTCATATCTGAAAATTGATCCATTGGGACAAAGGGGCTCCGCTGAAGAACACTGTTCAAGATTGTTTGCAGCAACATGTTTTGTTGTCTTGGTTTGAACCCTATGGTTGCTCTTTTCTTGTCTGTTGTTAGTGGACTGCAAGTTTCTTTGAGTTCCTCGTTTTTCTTGTCAGGCTTAGATTTTTGTTTCAGAGGCAATTTCATTTCCACCTTTTTGTTTTCTTTTCTTGCTTGACAATTGATGTTAATTCGTGCATGTTGGGGCTAACTATTATCTTTCGTTGTATTCAGCGGCGCTCTATCTTCATTTTGCTACGTCAGTTATTCATGAAATCACAACCGCCCTGGGAATCTACTGTTTTAGGTGAGAAATTTGGTTACTGTTGATCTGATCCTAATGGAATGTAAAAAGGAATCAGAACTGCCTTGTAGAATCGTGTGCTTTGCTGACTGTACTATGCTCGACCTTCTTATACCATCAGCAGCGGCCCCAACTTTTCTTCTTCCTTTTCCCTAACATGATAAAATCCCATTTGAGAGGAGTTAGGCTGACGGTTTATGAAGTCATTGGCAAAACTAGAGTCACCGTACTGTTTCTCTAAGCTTTTCTTAAGAACTAACTTTCATCAGACCGTTCAATTTCTGAATGCTTCCTCACTTTTGAATCCTCAGGATAACAAGAAAAGAAGCTTGAAGCTGCAGTTTATGTTAATGCACTCGACTATGCAGGTTTGCTGACACTAGAACTTTTACGATCTAAATTACTTCGTGTTCCATAATTATGCTAATGTAATACTTCCATAATTTTGTTTCTAGCTGGAAACACTGAACTACACTACAACATTGAAGACCTACTACATGATTTTCTGGCTGAACTTCGTTTACAAATTTAGTCCGCGCCGCCAGTGATTACGATCACTTCAAAACTCCTTTTGAGTTTATTGTGTATTGAATATTGCTTTGTGATATTCATTATGTGAAATTAATCTCTTAGGTAAAAGGCAAATCTCTTCTTTTGGTAAACTTACCCAGATTTTGATCTTTTTGTTCTCTCTAATTTTCCATTTTTTAAGTTATTTATACGATTTTCAATATCAGGATGGTTAATAGAATCCTGAGCTACTCTGGAGATTGCTTAGAATGTTTTGTACATTATTTGATGTCATTATTGATATGAAATTAGTTTGAATCTAATTTCCTATTTGTGTTTCCTTTGGTAATTACATATTTGGTAATGGTTTTTGGATTGCAGTTTACCAGTTAACATGTCCAGCCGATTCGAATTTAGATCTTTTCATATCGTTGAAAATAATAAATAATATAATAAATTTCTCTATAACAGTTTAAGCTTTTAAATGAGATGGTTATTTAATATGGTATTAAAGTCTAGATTCAAAACTCATCACCACTCATTTAAAATCATTAAAAGTGTTCATATGCAAGATTCAAAAAATAATGTTGGCTGCACTTGCAGGGTTGAAGATAGTAAATAATATAATAAATTTTTTTAATAGTTTAAGTTTTTAAATGAGGTAGTTACTTAACACATTATATAACGTTACGAGAGATCCAAAGGTTTACAAGAGAATATTGTTACTATTGAATCTCTATGTAGATATATATTATCACTGATACTTTTTTCGTAACGTTAGAATGATATGAGAAGATTTAAGTCTGTTTTTTATGTCATGATGAGGGTGGGAAGAGCCTTCTCAGGTTTGAACCGTGTATACTGAAATATACGAACCTAGTGAGGGATAAAGACTTGGTTTGGTAGAATTGGTTTTTGTTGATCTACATGAGTGATGGATAGTTATAGGGATGGCAGCAGGTCTAATCCCAAAAAATGGAATAATCATAACCGTGTTTTTAACCAAAATCGTAACGGATACTTAACGGGTTTGAAAGTTACTAATTATAATCATAATTGTTTAGCATAATTTATATCTAAAATTGTAATCGGGTTTTGAAGATTACTTAATAATATTGCAATGATTATGTAATTTAAATTTTATTATCTTATATTCCTTTTTTTTTAAACCCCACCTTCATCTTTTCACTCTATGAGATTTGAATTCTAGTCTGAGAAAAATAACCTACCACTATACTACTCTTGAATCTCATGTGCATATGTATATATGTATATATGTATGTATGTATATATATGATTTATTAAGAATAAGATGTGAAGTTTTTGTTTTTTCTTTAAAGTCTAGTAGCAAAACTTATATTACTAAAACTTATCAGGTTATCCCTTAATTAGACTCTAATAAATACCCATCAATTTTGTTATTGGTTGGGTACGTGTCTATTTTAGATTTAAACTTTATCAATTTCCATTCCTGAATATGCACTATCCCACAAAACCTTATAAAAATTAAAATATACCGGTAATTTTAGTTTGAAAAATTAATTAGTCTGCTAATTCAAAAATAAAAAATCATTATTCTCAGTGAAAAATTTTGTAATGCCTTTACCAAATCATTTATTATAACTTTTACTAGAACCAATGAAACCATGGAAGAACGTACTCATGACCGAAAATGGAATTGTTTCGATAAATGTAAAAACTTACAAATTTTAATTTTTGTACTAAATATTGTTTCATTTATGCCACAGAGAGTTAACCAAACTGAACCAAATTCTCTCCCATCTGAGTGAAAACCCTCATTTGCTGAGGCTTCATTATATAGATATGTCATACGTATTACGCAATTTTTATTTTTTTTTTGCTAATAAGTAATTTGTTTTACTTTCTTTTAGTTTAAGTGACAATTCAAGTTTATAAATTTAGATCTATAATTATTTCCTACTAACGGACATTGTAAGGCTTATGTCCAGTAATATAAGACTCTATTTGGTCTAATTGTAAAATTTTATCTTTTGAGATGTAAAGTTTTTAGCAGTAGAGCTTAAAGTAGAAGTGTTGTTGAACCAAAACCGTTGACTCTTTGGTGTATGTTAGGAAATATTGGGCTTTTAGAAATTTTGAGGGTAATATTGAATTTTAAAAAGTAAAGAGGGGTATATTTGGTAAAGAAAAAGAAAACTAATTCCTGCATTATGTAAAAATAGTTTCGTAAAAGTCTATTTTAAAAAACTCTAATTTGGAGCTTCTTATATCTTAATTTTTTTTCACTTTTAACTTTTACCTAAAAGTTTTTTTAAAAATAAGTCAAACAAGTTAGTTTCAGCTTTTAAACTCACAAAAAATATTTTTTAAGTGTCTAAAAATTAGGTCAAGCAGATCTTAAATATGGTGTGTTCAATGACAAATACAACTTGAGTGCTGATAGGAACTATTGGTCCCACTAATTTCACAAAATCTCATAAATTTTTTAAATATATGGATAATTTTAGTTTAAAAAATTAGTTAGTATCTACTGAAAAATTATTATTCATGTACAGTATAATCTCTTTAAATTAATAGTGTTGGGTCTGGTAAATTTTATTAATTTAACGAGATATCAATTTATCGATAAATTAATAATTATTAATTTATTGAGATATTTTTAGTTTTTTTGGCTTAATAGAGAACATATTATATTTAGACTGCCTTTTTTGAAAAGTGACTCATAATTTTTCAAGACAATTTGAAAGGATAAGAAGAAAAGTCTAATGAAAATAGAAGATAAAAATCTAATTTAATAGGATTATAACAAGTTTCTCTAATCTCATAGTCATTTATTATGTAATTTTTAGTTAATTATTAATTTATGAAATATTTGAGTCGATAAAATACAAAAAAATATTTTAAATGTATTTTCTTATAATTTTATCAAAATTATTAAATTTTTACACTGGTCCCAAGTCGGAATAAAATATTTTTATTATTTAAAAAATATTATTAATTTATCGAGTATTAATTTAAAGAGTATCTTCTTTTTTTCTTTTATGATGAGAAATTTCTCTTGCAAACTCTTTAAACTCACATTAAAAGTATCAAATTTGAGGATATATGATTCGTTTGAAAAGATATCAATCAGATTAATCAATCACAAGACCTATCATAATAATCCCAAGAACAGACTTGAATTCGAGACTGCAAGAATATACACTTGTCTCATATTAAAAAATTATAAATCCTTAAACCAACTTAATAAAATTCTAAATTACTCCATCTATCACCAATTAATTTTAAGATAAGAACTCTTTCACAGTCACACGTGCTTTCCACGTGTATCCCCATGTGTTTAATCTCAGAGAAGTAAATCTATAGTGTCTTGGTAGCTTATGTTCTTCAACCCCCACCAAAAGTTAAAAGACAGAATTAGAAAGAAACTAAACCCTTCTTGGCACAAACATTAGAAATACATACTCAAGTACTATAGTTTACACTTATGGTCCCATTCTATACCTTTATTCAATAACACGCATAGTCCAACAATAGTAGGGTGAAATCATTTTTGTAAAGTCGCAAATTTGATACTCTCTACTATTTTAAAATTATGTTTTTAACTGATCTAGTACATGTGTAAAGGCGCACTGTTACACTAAAAAATTTACCAGTTGATGATCGAATTCTGCCGTATAATTCAAATATCAAACTCTACTAACGTAGTTATCACATCATCCTGAAAAAAACTACGATACATATAAATGTATTTGGACACAGGCCATTGTGGTTGTATAATTTGTCAACCCCTATCCCCACAGAGATGCACTTGAGATGTTGCATAGCCATGTTACCGACCTACATTCACCAGCACGTCTGTTGTAGGGCATGATGGCCACGCCCGCATGCGCCAGATCCGCCCTCTCCTAAATGCATCATTTTTATAATTCAAAAAACAATTGTTTAAGTGATCTCTTTCTCAGTCGACTCGATGATTTAATGTGGGTTTTAATTATTATGTTTTAATGTTTATTCTACATGTATCACAACTTTTTACTGTGGGCAAATTTAAAATTTTATTTGAGTGAGACTATAATATAATAGAACCTCTTTAAATTAATATTTGATAAATTAATAATTTTTTTTTAATTAATAAAAATGTTTATTCCCTACTTAGGATCAATGTAAAAAGTTAATAAATTCAGTAAAATTATAAGATAATACATTTAAAAAAATTTCTTTGTATTTTATTGACCTAAATATTTTATAAATTAATAATTAGCTAAAAAACACATAATAAATTGACTATGAGATTTACTTAAAATAAGAATCAAGAGTAGTTTATTTTTTGTTGAACTTCAAATCTAGTTGAGTCTCATATTTAATTATTTAAAGAGAAAAAAAATGAGATAATCCTACAAAGATTAGAATACAAGATTAGAAAAATTAATTATCATCATAATCCTACAAGGACTTGGATACGAGATTAGAAAAATTTTGTTCTAATCCTACTAAATTAAATTATATCTTTTATTCTCATTACTTATCTTTTCAAATTGGACCCAAAAAATACAAGTCACTTTTCAAAAAAAGATATCATAATCATAATATGTTTACTATAAAGCCAAAAAAATTAAAAATATCTCTATAAATTAATAGAATTTGGTGGTCCCAACGTTATCAACTTAAAGAGGTTTTACTGTATTTGTATTTTTCTCATACAAATTTGATTTTTCATAAACTTTTTCAAATAAATTTGGAATCAGTGGAGTCTATAACCCCCATGAACTCCAACATACATCCTTGCGACTATTTTTTTTTGTTAACCCAAGAAACATTCCCACTTCAACCAATCCACGATGCATATAGATTAAATTAGACACCACCCGAGGGCATTGAGCCCAACGATGGGCAACTGGCCTCCAATCGCTTGACCTAATGGTTGGGTTTGAACCAAATTTAGGAGAACAACGACCTAACTCAAAACATGCATCAATTCAGCTAAGAGTTTAATCTCTAAAATAATTAGTAAAACTTAAACCCGCATTTACAGTTATTTACCTTCTACCACTTATTACTGGGGTGACCCTTAGGGCCTTGCGACTCCGTTTTTAATCTCCAAAGGGAAAAGCCTCTTTTTCTGGTGTTGAAAACAATCTTTATCCTTTTTCATCTCAGGACCGACAATTTACTTGCAATAATTATAAGGAAAAGGAACAAGGATTTGAGATCATTTGATTCTGTTTATGATTAGGAACAGCTTATTACCACTTTAATCAGCAGTTTCAACGCAAGTGACTGTACAAAATGTGCATTGTTGCGGAAGCTGTCTAGCTTTCATGCCTCCATGCAAGGATTAAATATCATTACAAAAGAAAAAGAAACAGAAAATACTGTTCTTTACAAGAAAAGGCGTTGCTATATAATATCATATTTTCATCAATTATTTATTATTTTTTATACGGATGATTAATTGGCGTGTTAAAATAATTTTTTAAAATTTTTCTTACTTCTTTTAGTATTCAACTAAGTATCTACATAAGAGATGATAAATATATGTCATTTCTCTTTGAGAACTACCATCGATTTCCAGTTGTTTTCAACTATTTTCTTGCTTTTTTAAGAAAATAATAATAATTTAAACGCATCAACAACCGTTTAATAAATGCATATCCATCTTCATTATTTCTACTATCTCAAGTCTTTGTAAATGTTATGCTTTTGATAATGCATAACCAAAAAACACACTAAAGCAAATCTAGAATTTTTGTTCCATAAACGTTGTAATACATAATTTGATAAATACAGTAAAACCTCTTTAAATTAATACTTGATAAATTAATAATCTTTTTTAATTAATAAAAATGTCCGGTCCCGACTTGGGACTAGTGTAAAAAGTCAATAAATTAGATAAAATTATAAGATAATACATTTAAAAAATTTTCTTTGTATTTTATTGATCCAAATATTATATAAATTAATAATTAGCTAAAAAATACATAATAAATTGACTATGAGATTTACTTAAAATATGAATCAATAGTAGCTTGTCATTTGTTGAACTTCAAATCTAGTTGAGTCTAAATATAATGTGTTCCCTATTAAGCCAAAAAAATTAAAAATATCTCAATAAATTAATAATTATTAATTTATCTATAAATTGATATTTCGTTAAATTAATAAAATTTAGCAGTCCCAACTCTATTAATTTAAAGAGGTTATACTGTATAAGAGTTTTTAGAACTTATCAAACTTTCATATATTTGAAGATGGAAAAATTTGCGCAAATGGTCCCTATTATTTTCCTAAAATTTTAAATTTGTCCCTATTATTTAAAATTAACTCATTTAGTTCTTATTATTTTCAACAAATTTTAATTTAGTCCCTACTTAAATTGGTTAAGGGTAAATTTCACATTTAGTTCCTACAATTTACATATTTTTTTTAATGTCGTCTCCGAAAAATTCATAGTAGTTCCTAATATTTACAAAAGTGATTCAAAATGATCCTTATTATTCAAAATTATCCAATTTATTCCTTATTATTTTTCAAAAAATTTAATTTAGTCCCTATTATTTTTTAAAAAAGTTTAATTTAGTCCCTACATATGATCCCTATTTGGGAATTCAATTGAAATTTTTTGAAAACAATAGGGACTAAGATAATTTTTTAAAAACATTAAAGATCAATTTAAAAAAAATGTGCAAACAATATGAACTATATGCATAATTTTACCAATTGGCTAAATTGAAATTTTTTGCAGAACAATAAGAACTAAATTGAATCTTTTTAGAAAATAATAGAGATTAAATTGATTAAATTTAAAAATTAAGGACGATTTTAATTTTTTTTAAAAAATTAATATGTCCTAAATTGATTAATTTTAAATAATAAAAACAAAAATAAATTTTTTAAAAATTAATAGAAACTGTTTGTGCAATTTTTCCTCTCCAACTTTTGCGTATGTTTGGAAGCGATTGCCGAAAGGGAAAAACATACAGATGTAAGTAGTCCACCAAGACACGCCAAGGACAATCCTATGAGGAAGTGATGCATGCAAACATCAACTCTGGCTTGGGGGGGGGGGGGGGGGGGGGGGGGGTGGGGGGGGGGGTATAGACATAAATCACTAGAGGTCAACGATAACAAGCTAAAACTAGTACATCTTGAAAATTAATAGTTATCACCTCTTGGTTGTGGCTACAAATGCTGAGGCTATTCCCTACCCCACATATCAATTTCAAAGATAATATATCGAAAACCCTTGTTTGGAAAATCTTTTCGAGTTTAAATATGATAATTCAGTTTGAAAAAGACACAGTCTGAATTAATTAGTTAGAAAGAAAACTCATCACAATTGATTTCAAAAAGAATAATTTTTTGATTTAAACTTATAACTTAATATGTTTTTTGTCTACATTTCGAGAGTTGTGTCATTAGACTATACCTAAGAGATTTTCTTGACTTTTAAATACTTAAAATGAAGATCCTTGGAAATGTCCTAGTGCTTTGGTTGTAGTCCAAAACAGTTAGTCATATCATCAATGGTTTATCAAGTATTGCAGAAGAGCTATGTCTAAATCATCAAGGGTTAGGCCTTAAAAAACACCATAATGATTTTTTTTTATTTTTTACTAAATAAATAATCGTTTCATTTCATAGAAAAAAATTAAAATATAAAATAATGAGATCTTTTTATTAGTCTATCAATGATCTGCCAACTAGAGCAAATAGATCTATTATGTGCACTATTAATATATTTACTTTATAACGAAATTAAGTTTCTAACACATAGGAAAATCTTCTCAATAATTTGTTCTTTCTTAATTGCGCCAAATTCATGAACTCTACCATTTCCTTTGTTGCCAGATAAAATAAATACTCGCACAAAATATAGACATATCTGCCAACACCATAATGATTTAATTTGTGCTTGAATTGCTATCCTCATTGCGTGGTAAAGTTTCTCTTGTTGTTTTTGTATTTTCTTTTTGTTTAGATAACGAGAATTTTGACCTAGGTAGGATCATATTATGGAATCATTTTATGGTTATAAATTTTATAGCGCAGTAGTATTTCTCATTGTGTGACCCAGATCAATAAAAAATAAGATATATATATATATATATATATATATATATATATATATATATATATATATATTTTTTTTTTTTTTGAAGAAGGTAGAGCTTTTGAACTCAAAATTTTAATTTTTATAAAGTTATTACCTTACAACTTTACCCAATTTCAGAGGCTATTGCATGGTAAATTTGATTGTTCTTGATAAGGAAAAAATATTTAGATAGTCTAAACTGATCTATTCTTTTTTGACAATGTTGATAAAATTTATACGTGTAAGTTTAATTAATATATGAAAAATTGATATCAATTCAATCGATTGAAGAATTTCTCTTTGACTAGGGGAGCTCTTTTATTCTGTTTTCAACCTTTGGTCCTCTTTTATAAACATATAGACCCTATATTGTGGGATTCACTTTTTTATTTTATACCGCGAAAGGCCAAGAATCGAAAAGGAGAAGGAAAAAATTTCCTTTGATTAGACGTAACTCTGACATATAAAAACAACTAATACCAAACATCAAATAATTTGAGAATGCAAAACAAAAATAAAGTCAATTATGCTCGTAGTAGTGCTTTCAAATCCGTTGATTATACAACTCGATGGTCGATCAATGAACTTACACATAACTAATTTCCAAACCTAAAATTCCATTGTAAGTATAGAAAATGTAAGATCAAACAAAACAACGTTACATGTAGGTCCATCCAAGATAAATTTGTCATTGAGACACGTCTTCAAAAGAAGATTTATAGATGGAAAAGGCACACTTGAAATCATGATGGATTGTAAAAACGTGGACAAATGAAAATGAATGTTTGGTTCATGCTTGCTGATGAGTAACTTTCACAATCCTTTTTAGTTACAATATATAAAAGGCAAGATATGAATACATCAAAAAATGTAGGGCAGATGACTTTGTGACATTTTGCACAATAAAGTCATGGAAAAGATGTAACCAAAATCTTAGTAAAAAGCTAGCATGACACTAGGAATTGGTAAAGAAAATGTTGTAATTATCGTGGGATTTGTTCACGTGCTATGTTTCCGCTTACACAAGTTTATGTTTACATTTGTAAAATTTGTAGTATTGAAGATGATTTGGACTACTCATGTATTTTTAGTTTAGTTCAGCGTGACGATATTTTTAGTTCAGTATGTGATAGTATTCATGTGTTCTTTAAATTAATATGTGACAGTGTGACAAATGATGTAGATTATTTATATGTGAGAGTGGGATTTACTAAACAAAGAAATGCGAGTCTACCCTAGACCTTTTCTTAAAAAAGAACTCTAACATTTAAGTCAGTATTTTAAAAATCTAAAGGCTTCAAGGAAACCTAATGAGGTGAATATAGAGAGCCGTCAATTCGACAATAGATTGAGGGTTAGGACTTGCGTCTTTAGATGTAAGTCTCACATATTGTGAGTGACTGACGTCCATTATTTATATACATCGAAGGGCTTCAAGGAAGCCCAATGAGGTGATTATGGAGAGCCATAAATTAGGCAATCAATTAATGAGTAGGACATGCACCACTAGATGACGACGACATATATTATGAGTGACTGACATCCGTTATTTAAATACATTAAAGAGCTTCAAGGAAGCCAATGAGGTGACCATTGAGAGTCATAAAATGAGCAATAGACTGATGGGTAGGAATTGTGTCAATAGACGTCCGCGTTACACGTTGTGAGTGATTGACGTTCGTCACTAATGGAGTTAAGATTTTTCTTAAATTGATCAATTAAAAACCACATTTCTTAGGTAGACCCGGCTAGGTGAACCAGGAATAGCAAACATAGAGCATACTGATACTTATGGCATGACAAGAACAGTGCTTGAAGTAGCCAAAAATTTGTAGACAGGTTGATTCATTCCTGTACTCAACTGAGCGTCTTCATTCACTTCCCCACACACAATGATGCCTGCAGGGACAGTGTGCATTTCCCATCACACTTCCTTGTAATGACACTGTTTCTTTGAAAAGAAAACGTAAAGTTCACGCCTTTTTATTGCTCTAAAAAGGCATACTACCACAATATGTGGTGCCCTTATTATTGAAACTCAAAAGCTCCAAACAGGCAACACCCCACCCAATTCTTTTGTAATATTTTAATATTAAGAATAAAATTTAATAATCGTGAATGGAATTATATCTTTTTATTATAATTGTTAAAATATAATTAGGGTTTTAATATAATTTCTTAAATTGTAATTTTTCTTTTAACTCTAATATCATGTTTAGAATGAGTTATATCTTAAAATTAATTGATATTAGAAAAACATTACATGTTCTTTACATAATATTAAAATTGAATCTTTTGTCCAATTATATTCATTCACGCACGACCTATTTCTCACCCTGACTCATTAGTCTCAATGTTAGTTGACCAATCTGTTTGTCCGTTGTATGTAGTTTGTTTCGTTTGCGCTGACTCATTCGTCTTTTTATCTTCTCGATTTTCAATTTTTATAGAATCACACATGAAGTGGTGTTAAAATTTACATTCCTCTCATATATTAAAACTATAAACTCAAATCAATTTAAAAATTCTTCTACTACTCCTCTTGAGTACTAATTAATTTTTAAATACAACTCCATAGAATATACACTTATCCCACATTAAAAAATTAAAATTTTCAAAACTAACTTATAAGAACATAGATTACTCAATTTAATATTAATTAATTTTAAAATAGAACACCATAATTTTTAATATAGTATCAAAAATAAATTCTTAATCCAATCTTGTACATATATCATATTTTACGTATATCTCACATACATTCAACTTTTTATATATATTTATCCACCACATTAATCTTTCACATCTACTCCACTTCACACAATTAATTTTATGATTCAAGCTCAATTATCTTAACAATGACTATATTAACAATTAAAAACTATTGGATCAGATCCATTATTCCCCGACCCCCACCTCCCCCCAACCTGCTAGTTCTTGCCTTTACCTGCACCTAAAATATAGTACTGTCATATATTAATGGCATATGAATTGAAGTTATTATTGAGCTTCAACTTTTCTTTCATTGCACGCGTAGTTTATTAACCCATTCTTCGCCTGTTTGACTCTTGTTTTTTGCTTCTCTTTCTGCCTCTTTCTCAACTAAAACTATTCAGATTTTGCTTCTAACTTCACCAGACTATCCAAATATCAGCCATGAAAGAAAGAGGGAAAGCTTTGGATACATATAGCCTTAACAACTATACGGAATTTAGCTACTCCACATCAGATATGCCTTGCAAGAAACACCCATCTTCATCTTCTGGTGGAATATGTGCTCACTGCCTCAAAGACAAGCTGGTGAACTTGGTTTGTTCAGAATGTGGAGAACAACGCCTCTCTTCATGTTCATGCTCTGATGTATCTCCTTATCGCAATTCTTGCACTGGAGAAGTTGGAAGTGTTGGAAGAATCTCATTCTTTATAGAGAATGAGAAGAGTAGTGATCATCAGCTTCAACATGCAAAATCCAAGAAGGGTAATAAACCTGAAGAAGTTATTTTACTCAGGAGAAGCAGCAGCAGCTGTGTTGAGATCAAGAGGAGTAAAAATGGTTTTTGGAAGATCAAGAGGCTTTTTAGGAAGAGAAAAGAAAAGGGTTGTGGAAAAGATGGTGTGGGTGATGATGATAAAAGTGATGTTTGGGTGAGTGATGTTAGGGGTGTGTCTAGGTCAAGATCACTTTGTAGTTTCAGAGGCGGTGGTGGTGGTGGTTTGAATGATGCAGATGAAGGTAGTGATTATGCCTTTTCAAGTGCTAAGATTTCTGATGTCACAGGTGGTATACTTTTTGATGGTGATAAACCATATGGTTTCAATGAAATTGAGCCAAGAAAAAGTGGATTTAGAGGCTTATCAGATGCTGAAAGTGATCCAAGAAAAAGTGGATTTCGAGGCTTATCAGATGCTGAAAGTGAGCCAAGAAAAAGTGGATTTAGAGGCTTATTTGATGGTGAAAATGAACCAAGAAAAAGTGGATTTAGGGGTTTACTAGATGGAGATCAAATTGAGCCAAGAAAAAGTGGATTTAGAGGCTTAAATGCTGAAAATGAACCAAGAAAAAGTGGATTTAGAGTAATGTTAGATGGTGAAAATGAACCAAGAAAAAGTGGATTTAGAGGCTTAATGGATTCTGAAACTGGAATCAATTTCAAGAGTGGGAAAAAAAGTGGACCTTTGGAGCTGAATAGAGTCAATAGTGTTCCAAACAGGAGTGTTTTTCCAGCTAAAGAAAGTGATTTCAGTGCCATGGATGAGTCAGCTTTCATTGATTTAAAGCTTGATTTATCATCAGAGTCCAAAAGGGAGTTCTCTCTAGCAAGGGTTAGTGCAGCTTCAGATCATGATGGTAGGTTGAGAGGTGAGCTTTATGACTATGGAGCTTCATTGCCAAATGTGAAGAATAAGGAGCTTTTCAGCCATGGAGGCTCTTGCAGGATAACAGTGAATGAGAAAGAGCTCAAAAGTGGGAGCAAAGGCCACAAGATTTGGAAATGGATTTTCAGGCAAACTCCTGGTAGGAGAAGTGCAAGTAAAAAAGATGAAAACAACTTCATCAAATCTTGAAAAATGTTGTGCCAAAATTGAGATAATTATTGAAAAGATATATCTTGTTAATAACTAGCAGTTTAGATAGTTAAATTTAAAGAGCTACACAAGTAAATACTCCCTATGGTACTTAAAGCATTATACTATTTTTCGTAAATTATGAATGAGATTTAACATTTATGAATTATCGGTATAGATATAATGAAATGATATTAAGCATTTATAGCCATTTATTAAATTTTAAGTTCAATTTTTCTGTCAATGCAGTAACTATTGTTCACAGCTCTTAGTAGTTGATGAACTGAAGGATATTCTATTCTCGTGTGCGTTTTTTTTTATTGTTTCTTTACTCTTTTATGCTTCTATTGTGCATAAAATAAAGTGTAGTGTGATGTTTTTGAATAAGGCTGGTAGGGTTGCTTTAGGCTTATTTGATTAAAGCATTAGTGGATTACATTACCTGATTTGTGCTCATGATCACTTCTATGCCAAGTGTAATTCAGCCAAATGTTAGCTATTGGCCTTGCATTTACTATATAGCTATACCCAAAAAATTCTCATACAATTATTGCAACTGATAGATGTTTTGAGTGCTAAACAAACTCCAATAGTGTCCACTATTTTTTCCCCTTTATTTATAGATCTCAAAAAACAGTTTTTCTATTTTTAATCAATTTTTTATTTTAAACAATTCTTATTTCAATTTTCACTTCCAGCTTCTTTATTTAGTCATATGAACATTGGGATAGGATTGGAAATAATTGTTGAGTATTGAGACTCGTTATTTTTTAAGAGATCAGATAAGAGAGCTGTTGAAACTATTTGGGACCAACAAGTTAGGGATTTAGAATTTTAGGGAATAGTTTTTTGCTCAGTTATCTTTGGAAGATGTGTATTAGCTATATCTTGAGTATCCATTTTGTGTCTTAAAGAGAAATAAAATAAATATAAAGTAAAATATGAACATATTATGAAGCAATTTACTAGACGACGAATTAATTAATTACTCTAAAGACATTACAATTTACATTGATGTGAAAAAATAGAACTAGAGTAGTTTGGATAATTATATGCATCCTATTTTTTTTGGGTAAGATATCAAAAGAATCTCAAGCTCCAATTCAATAGATGGAGTTGCCTAACCTGCAGGGTCAATGAGATTATATTTTTCACCAAAATACTTTAATATATAAATATGTTTAATTTAAAAAATATTTATTTCTTATTTGTGTAACCCCTGCCGACCTAATAAAATAATTCCGATCTTCAAAATTCTTCAAATGTATGGGTTTTTATAGTCTAAAAAATCATTTAGCTCTTATTGATTTATTAATTTTGGTCTTTGAAATGCTTTAAATGGAAGAAAACTTAATTGGTTCTTATTGGTCTATCAATGTTGGTAGTCAAAACCAATTAGCTCTTATAAGCCCACTAGCTTAGATTTGTAAACCCAATAAAGTATAAGTTTATTTTAACCACTGGCTATTGGGTCTAAATAGTGTGATTCTCACTTTAAATATAAAAGATCTCGATATTTATTTTTTTGTGTAATATTTTAAGTAATGTATAATGGTTTAAGCTTTATTTAAACCAGAAAAAAGTATAAGTTTATTTTGTATTTTAAAGATTGGTAAATGAAAACAAACGGGGTGATATAAAGATTTTGTATCAATGTTTTTAATCCATAATTAAGCATTAATTCCTCATAATAATAATAATAATAATAATATGTTCTTACTTTACTTTTATTTTTCTTTCAAACACTATATGTATCTAGGCATGTGCCAATTACATGTAGAAAACATTAATAAACTAACGGAATAAGTAAGTTAGGTCAACTATATCAAATTTACAATACATTTAAGACCAAAAGATTAATTTCAAAAAATATAAGACCAAAGTGTCCAAACTCTCAAAAATATAGGACCACCGGTGTCATTTACCCTATGTGAAATTATGGAAATAGAGTAGTTTGGATTATTATATGCATTCTATTTATATTGAGAATGGTATCAAAAGAATTTCAAGGTCCTCGTGTGTGAATCTTGCCTAACTTACAGGTCAGTGAGAATTGCATTCTATTAACTCTACAAAATACTTTAAATATATAAGTAATTTTAATTTTTTAAAAATAATTAGCTCTCAATGGTGCAGTCTCTGCTGACCTAACAAAATAATTTAAATGTATAGGTTGTTGTACTATGAAAATAATTAGCTCTCATTATTCATCAATTTTTATCTTCAAAATACTTTGAATGTATGAGATTTTGTAGTCTAAAAAAATCAATTAGCTCTTATTGGTTTATTAATTTTGTCTTTGAAATATTTAAATGTAAGGGTTTTTGTAGTGTGAAAGCTTAGTTGGTTCTTGTTGGTCTATCAATGTTTGTGGTCAAAACCAATTGGCTCTTATAAGCCCACTAACATTGATTGTAAACCCAATAAAGTATAAATTTATTTTGTATTATAAAGATTTGTAAATCGGAAAACAAACGTTGAAGAAAAAATAAATATTTTATACAGAGCCGAGAAGAAGCTTAAAAAGTAAAAAATAATTAAATAAAGCACCACAATACAAAGCCACATGCGACAATAGCGACAATAGCGACAATTGAAAGGATGTTTCAGCAAGAAAAATTGTGAAAATTAGTTTTTTTTTTTTTTTTGGTAATATTGTGAAAATTATTTAGAAGTCGAATGAGATTTGACAACATGGAATAGGGAAAAGACAATATATAAAGAATGACAATATATGTGGTTGTTTTTACAAGTCTCTTATTATTATATAGTATACAATTTATTGTCTAATGTTTAAAAATAATTAGTATAATTGTCGTTATAGCTTAGATTCGCCCCTAAGTTTAACATATTAAATTTATGAAGCGATGAAATTTGAATACCAATGAAGAATTCCAACCTACCAAATTTGTTCTATGTTTTTCAACAATCGATGTACCACAATTCTTTTAGATCCCTAACACCCTTCATCACGTGAAACTCGAATTCGGATTAACACATGGACATGACATATTAGACAGATAGATGAGAGATGACTCAACATACATTATTTTGATATTTAGACAAAGGTTTTTTTTTTTTTTTTTTTGTCAAGATATTTAGACAGGTTTGAGGCATTTCAAGGGACTAAACTGGAAACTTTTTTTTTTCTTTTTTCTTTTGAGTGAACTAGACATATTAGATAGATAGACCAGTGATGAATATGTAGAGTGGATTAACGGGCAAAATGATTTTTATTTTTTATTTTTGATGAAGAGCCCGAAGAAATACAAGAAGCAAAAGAATTCAATGACTCGAATTTGTGAAAGAATAGAAGGCCCTAATGCAAATAATAAGATAGAGTTGAAATTTTAAAAGAATAACGTTATGAGAGATTCAATAATAGTGATATATCTATATCTTTTTATCATAATTATATGGTCATATGATGACTATTTTGGATCCCTACATATCATTACCATTAAATGTATCTCATATGTTATAATGATATAAGAAAATTTAAGTTCAAAAAGTATGACAAATTTTTAAGGTTTCTAATACTTCCAAATTTAAATTCGTCCATCTCTCTTATTAGGACCATATGAGTTTCTAATTTTAGTAAACTTATTCCATAAATGAAAATTACTCTATATGAACAAGGAAGACTCCACAAAACGTCAATGGGACTCACACTCTCTCTGGCGCGTGTGCACCAGTGTGAGTCCCACGGGCTATGTCCTAGATGTCTAGGATGTTTTGTAGACTTTTCATATGAACAAATTTGTCTTATGGAGAGAGTATGTTCAAACACAAGATAAATAACTATTAAAAAAATGAATTTTAAATCCATTATATGCCTATAGGAAAAATGAAGGGATAATAAATTGGAATTAGCAACTTTCGTGTAACTAATATTATTGTAAAATGTGAATGGATTTCTTGTTCTTTTTTTCTTTTTTCTTTTGGATTGAAGGGAGGTCTAGTCGATGATTACATTTCATCAATTATTAGAGGGTATATTTACCTTCTCCTATCTTTCTCCAGTAGAGTGCACAACGCCACTGGTGCTTCATCTACATTCGACTCTCCCAGGGTTTTTTCAAGCCATAATTAACTAATCAATCTACATACATATTAGTCTCTCGATAAACATGTTTTAAATTAAATCTTGGATTACTCTGCAAGATAATTTGACAATCCTCCAGCTAGGGCCTCAATGGGCTACTTGAGGGGGCTTTGCCATGGTCAACACTAACAATAGGTGCGAATTCTTTTAAATTTCAATATTTTGAAAATGTTAATGTTTTTTTTTTTGGTCAAGAATGTTAATGGATTTCGTGAAACTGTAAAAAGAAAAAAATTGATACGAAAGGTAGTAGTAAATATAAGTAATGATCTGTTACGATATATTTTAATAAAATAAAGTTGTTGTGTTAAACTGGCTGATTTTTATATCGGGTTGATCTTATTGGGCCACTTCTCCTAGGTTGTTCATGACTGACAACAAAACTTGATTAGGCTTACTCTAAAGGTAGCTTATTTGGGCTACTCTAATGATGATTGTTTGTGATTCACACTACCTTTCGATTAGGTTAATATCCAGGTCACAATTAACTTATAGATTGATTTGGGATAATAGTTGATACAATAGAATATTTTTAAATTAATACTCAATAAATTAATAATTTTTTTTAAATAATAAAAATATTAGTGAAAAAAATTAATAATTTTGATAAAATTATAAGATAATACATTTAAAATATTTTTTTTTTATATTTTATTGACTCAAATATTTTATAAATTAATAATTAACTAAAAAGTACATAATAAATTAACTATAATTTAAAAAAAAAATATAAATCAAGAGTAATTTGTCTTTTGTTCAACTTCAAATCTAGGTGAATCTTATTTTTAATAGTGCGCAATGCGCTTAAAAAATCTAATCCTACTAAATTAGATTCTTATTTTCTATTTTCATTAGATTTTTATACTTATCTTTTCAAATTGGCCTGAAAAAATATGAGTTGCTTTTTAAAAAAGATACCATAAATATAATATGTTTATTTTTAAGCCAAAAAAATCAAATATCTCGATAAATTAATAATTAATTGATATATCGCTAAATTAATAGAATTTAGCGGTTATACTGTAGTTTGTAAATTGATCACCATTTTTTTTTTCGTCTCAGTTTAAACTCGCCTTGTTAGATTATGTGTATGCTTAGTGGGCATACAAAAAAAAAAAAAAAATTAAAAGAATTTGTTAAGTTAGTATACTAACTAGGCGTAATCCAATTACCTTTTAAAAGAGTGATATGTCACCTTTAAAATAAATGGATATATTTGAGCCACATCACTAGTCACTTATGCTAAATACCAAAATAACAAAATTTGAACATTTTCATAAAAAAATTAATGATTAAAAAACAAATTATATAAATATACATAATTTATTTCTTTGGATTTATATATTCGAAAAATATAATCATCATAATAATACTTAGTAGTACTCGTCTATAAAATTTCATGCTAAAGGTTTTTTTTTTTTTTTGTCAAAATGCTAAAGGTCCAAATAAATATAAGTCGACAGTGAGATGTCACATTTATGATTATTTATTTATTTATTTATAAATGGGTGTGATATATCGGTTTTTCACATTTATTTTTATAAAATGTTTCAGATTACGTCACCAGTTCAGTAGAGGTGGAAAATAACGTAGCACAAATCTATTCGTTTATTTTAGATAGAGATAAATTAGGAGATCCAAATCTACAAGTAAAGATAAGAGGTGATTAATCGATCAGAGACCCATTACAGTTGAGAAAGATCCGCACATACAGTTTATCTTGTTAGACCAACTGAGGACTATATCCAACATATGCATCACTTTTCATCAACTTTGACAATTTCTTTTATTTATTTAAAAAAGACCTAACCCGTGTAATATATATTAAAGAACATTAGTTATAAAAATTCATCTCGCAATCTCTCGTTAGCAGTAACTTTGACATTTCAATCCAAGATAACTTGTTTAATTTGTACTATATACAAGACCATGCACAGATTCTAATTAACGTGTAAAGCTCAACAAAAAGAAAACAATTCTGATAAGAAAAATGTACGTGACAAGGCGTTTATCTCACTTCAAAAGGTTTCCAGATGCTCTTACGACACCACCAGAGGGTCCAAATTCAGGTTACTTAGTAATTCAAGACGAAGAATCAGAGAATTACTCATGTTTCGGGTTATGCAAGAATCGATATCTGAAGGAGTTGCCTTTCCCTCAGAACAAGGATCTGAGCATTCGTTATGACACAGGAGGGGAGAACTCAGCTACCTATCTTGATCATGTTGTGTTGATTCCTGTTCTTAATCAGCCATTGTCATCGAATCGTTACTATGCGATTCAGCCACATGGGAAGCATAAAGGGTAAGTGTTTATGGCTTTTAAAACTTCTTATATCTGTTGGATGACTAGTGAGGGTAGTTGGAGATGGGGTTAAGAAAAAGAAAAGGAAAAAGAAAAAAAGAAAACCTTCATATATCAGTTGAATGCATGATTCTGAGTGTTTATAAGCTAGAGTTCTATAGCACAATTTAATCTTAATATATGATTTTCTGTATGGATCTTGCGTAATATTCCACATGGAAAAGGTTTTTTTTTTTTTTTTCTTTTCCCAATTTTCCTTTTTCTGTTACCTGTGGAGTCCTGGATTCTTGAACCTGAAGCTTTTTAGCATAAATTACTATTTGCTAGTCTAAAAAACATTTAATTTATTAATAAACACATAAAATCTTCGGGCTAATGCACCTGCAACGACCATATTGGTGGGAGACAATGATATGAGTGTAATTTGTAAGTCTATGAAGGTAAATTTAAATAAAATAATTTAGGTTGATTATTTTAGATCCATAGATTTAAAACTCAAAACAGTTATTATCAAGTTTATGACACTAGTTTCATTTAAGGACTCGAGGTTCTCAGCCTCCTTTAAAAAGTACGAAGATCTTTGACAGAGAAAATAGAAAAATCAATTGAATACCATGTGGTGATTTTTGAACAAATAATTACTTAGTGTCAAATTGGCAATCAAAATTATGTGACAGTACTACTTTTTTTTTTTTGTACAACTGTGGTGTGAATTACCTGACCATTCTGCCTAACTTTTGGACGTCATTATGTAACATTACTTCGCGGATTAAATTGGTCAATATAGTAGATAACTGGAACTATCTTAAGTCCTATAATCAAACTAGGCTTTAACTTAGATGTAATGAAAATTTTCTTAGGAACTGGCTATGATCGTAAATTTAAGTTAGATAGATTCGCCATTTGAAACAAGATGTTCTGGATCTAGAGGGATAATATCAACCACTTGATGTTCATCCAACACATCTGTTATGGTTATTTCATATCCCTTTCCTAGTATTCCACCAATTAGTAACTCTGGGATTACATTATTTTTCAATGGATTAACATTGACAACATCTGAATTGTGGATGCTATGTCATGTATTGCAGTGAAGCATTCACTTGTTCAAGGGAGGAAGACAAGCAGACATGTTGTTTCTGCCGCTGTGTGAAAGATATAAAACCAAGGCCATTAGATCCACACAATGTGTATCAACAATTTAAGATAGAACCTTATGCAACATTGTGTAGCAGCACAGGTTACTACTTCCACGGTAAATCTCTACCACCCGATGGTTTTCCTCCGAAAGTCCTTAGAAGAAAAGGTTGGAGCATTGGAACCAAAACCCCTAAAAACTATCAATTAGGAGAAGCTACAGGCCTAAACGCTTCGCAGCGCGAAGTTCTCCCAGATTTCAAGTTCCCTATATCTCGAAAAATGTTGGCTGATTCCAGAGCGCTTGTTGTTGGGAAGTGGTACATCCCATTCGTGTTCGTTAAAGAAGGAATGTTGAGAGATCAGATGGAAAGATCAAGATTCTATGAGACGACGCTTGAACGAAAATGGGAGCAGATTTTTGCCTGCCAGAATAACTACAATGAAGGAAACTCCGTAACTGTGGATATTGCTGTTGAAACGGAAACGGTCTATGTTTCCGGGAACAAAGCCGTCCGGGATAGTAACAATATTGTTGATGGGGTAGTATGGTTTAGAAACGCCGGCAGCAAAGCTGAAGAATCAAGAATTGGATTGAGAGTTGAAGTAGTGGAAAGAATGAAGTGGGAGCAAGAAAGAGCTGGATGGCTTGGTGGGGAGAAAAACCAAGTGAGGGTACAAAAAGTGGAGGAGTATGGAGACATTGGTGGCTGGAAAGAATTTGGTTGCTATGTGTTAGTTGAGAGCTTTGTGTTGAGAAGAATGGATGGTTCTGTGGTTATGTCCTATGATTTCGGGCATACTCATCAGATTAAGAGCAAATGGAAATGAAGCTACGCTATGAATCCATATTAGAATAACCCAAAAGAAGTAACATTTTTTTTCTTCTTCTTTTGGCGTGGATATTAGATGTATCCTTAGACGTGTACTTTCTTTGTTTAGTTAGTAAGAATAAGCTGTGTCTCGCAGTGTAAGACTGCTTCCCTATTTATAACAGGGGCGCGCTGCTGCGAAGAAGCAGTCGGTTGACTGCCCCCTTCCACTCAGCATTTTTTACGCTGTGTGAATAAGGTCTTAGTTGTCGTTTTTTCACATAGATCGGGGATTCCTTTAACTCAGCTTTTTATTTGTTGAGTGAATAAGGTCTTAGTTGTCGTTTTTTGACATAGACCGGGGATTTTTTAGATGGCTCTAAAGCCTTTTCTTTTCAATCCAAGCGGCATTCTGCCTTAATCTATAGTTGAATTATGAAACTCTTTCCTGTAGCTGTGATTTTAAATGCTTGTTTTGTAACTCCAGCATCTTTCTTTTTTAATATGTGCTTGGTTGTTTTTTAAAATTCTGCTTGATCTTCATTGTGTAAGAAACTTTTAACTTTAGAGCATGGTTTAACATTATCTTAAAAATCCTCTCAAAATACAACAAGTTCATAGCTTTTTAACAGGCTGCGACAATTGTTTCCAAACGATAGTTTTAATTCATAGAAACTTGCACCAAAAATGTTCTGGTGAATCTATAATCAGGACCACGTTTGCAAAGTTTTTTGATTCATTTATGTTAAATGTAATATCTCTCACATTGGCTCTTTATAACTAAAAAGACCACCTAATAAGTTCATATACCTTCTCTATTTAATACTAATTGATTTAAAAATGAAAACTTTATATTTGGGCACTGGTAACTTGTTCTAACCAAAGGGCAATGAAAAAGTCAAATCAAATGATCGTGTAGAAAAGACACTAAATGAGATCTTCCTCCTCCTGTTGAAGAACAGAGGAAAAGAGTAAGAAGAGAGGTAATGAATCAAACCAAGCAAATCTTTTAATTGGTTTTTCACAGCTCACTCTAGTCACTTCGATGAAGATTCCTTTTCAAACCTTTTTTTTTGTTGCTTTTTTTGGTTGGTCTTTTCAACCTTAATAAAGAAGATAATGTTTATAATTGCCAGAACAGTGTTTTCTATGTTGTCGAAAAGTTTTCGAACCTCCCGAGGTCTTCATACTCACTGTGTTTTCCAATACCTATACACTGTGTCGTCATAAAAAAATTCAAATGGCAATGTAGGAGTTGAACAATTTGTGGAGTGCGAGTTTAAAATTCATTATATTTAGAGATTTTTATATAGTAAATAATTGAGATTAAATGCTTGACTGAATCGGTTTATGTATTAAAACGTATCGCTACACTAATGTATTTATCAGTTAGTGGTTAGGTTCTGCAAAAGAAATTAGTGGTCGAACTCCTAGCTAGGTACCATGTAAAAATAAATAAAAAAACGTAAGGTATCTCAATATCTATTATCGTATGTAATATTTTAAGTGATATAAAATGATGTAATCCTCCTTTAAATAAATAAATAAATAAATAAAATATAGTAAAACTCAGAGGCGGGGCCAAAATTTTTCTTTAGTAAGGACTAAAATCATACAATTAAACATTTATAATATATAGTTTTTTTTTAAATAAAAAATGAATTAATTTTTCAAATTAAAAATACTTTAAAAATACACATATTTTTTAATAAAATTTAAATTAAATGAGGGCTGCAAGTCCTACAATCTAAAGGGTGTCTCGGGCACTGGTAGAACCTATACCATATGAATTCTACCTCTATAGAAAGCCGCTTAGTTAGGCTGGTTAGACCCAAACATTATTTACATTTTTCATATTGTACATCTCAATCCATCTGACGGCAATTTCTTCTATATAAGCAAAACACAAGATCTAGGACAAGGTCATGCGTAGATAGTAGAAAGAAAGCTTTGTCCAAATGTATGTTTCAAGGCCTCTGTCTTACTACAAGAGGTTTCCGGAGACACTTTCATTACCACCTGAGAGTCCAAATTCAGGTTTTTTAGTATTTCAAGACGAAGAATCCGAGATTTATTCATGTTTCGGGTTATGCAAGAACGATTCTCTCAAGTACTTGCCTTTCCCTCAGAGCAAGGATCTAATTATTCATGGTGATGATTCAAGTGATGATCTAGACATAAGTTATGGATGTCTTGGAGATGATTCTTCCGACGATGGTGACGATGTTGTTTCCATTCATTCTGACCAAAAAAAAGAGAAAAAAAATGTTGTCTTCATTCCAGTTCTTAATCAACCATTGTCTTCCAATCGTTACTATGCCATAAACACACATGGGAAGCATAAGGGGTATGTTGATCTCTCTCTCTCACCCACACATATATTTATATATATATATATATATGTCAATGACCCATTATGATTTTTTTTTTCTTTCGGTAATCATAACGTTTGGCTAATTATTTAGTAGAAGTGGTGTTGAATTATTTTCTTCTCATCAACTGAGAATCTTGGACTTCTGAATATTGTTTGATACACAATACCATATTTTCTATTTTTTTTGGGTCTAAACTAGAGAAATATTGGATATTGTTTGATACACAATACCATATTTTCTATTTATTACAATATTTAAAGATATTTAAACTTATTACAAAAAGGTTAAAAATTATTGTAAATGACTATAACAGTTGTATATGATTAGTTGTAAATTCTCTATTGCAAACGATATAAAATGTTATAGTATATTACTTTTAACAAAGCAAGCGTATTGACTAACTCAACAACCAATCCTGTCAACTTTGAGGTACTCTACACACTCGTAGCTTTGAAAGTATGTGAACTACTTGATGAACATCGTCAATTCTTTTGCTAGTACATGTTGAAAATCTCAAGTGGAGATTATACTATCCAACGCCAATAATCATATCCAAGTGAGAAGAAACGAAAAATCGGGCACCTCATCTAAAATTATAAGTTATAAGAGAGTTTATTTTTTATATATATAGCCTTACAAAGGACACTAGTGGTAAGACTTGACCCTATGACTTTTTGATAACTGTGTTTTGATATTATGTAAAGTAACTACCTAATTGTTTTAAAGGTTAAGAAACATGAGATTTTTCATTTTAAAACTAATTGTTATTAGTTATAGTCTAAAATCTTATATGCTGGTTTTGGAATTTATAATTTTTTTATACAGGACAATTAGATTTTTTAAAACTCTTTTCACGTGTCACCTATAATTTACTGTTGAAAATGCATTGATGTGTTAGAAGAATTAAATTTTGAATTTAGAACTAAGTCGTACTAGAGTTGATAAGTGAAAGAAGAAAGAGTCAAACATAGATGGATAAGATTTGATCAAAATATAACTCTAATATCATGAAATAAAATATTAGGTTCCATTCATTCAATTTAATATTAAATAAAGTAATCCAGAATTTTGTATGTTGATCTTAGAATTATATTCATTGTTTTTTCATTTGTAACAATTTGATTCTCTAAGTTGAAAGATATAGAAAGGATTTGGTAACCCGTCAGAGAAATATATTAATTTGTCTAAGGGCAATTTTGTCCTGCTAAATGAAATTGGGTCAAATATTAGATATTATTTTTCTAAAATTTTAAATTTGTTTTTATCGTTTAAATTAGTTAATTTAGTCTCTATTGTTTTTAAAAAAATTCAAATTCGTCTATATTTTTTAAAATTAACCAATTTAATCTCTATTGTTTCTTAAAAAAATTTAATTTAGTCCATATTATTTTCATATAAAATTCAAATTACTCTTTAATGTTTATATGACTATATTGAATTGTTTTTTCTTCAAAACAATAAGGACTAAATTTCTTAATTTTGAACAATTGAGACGAATTTGAATGTGAAAGATGAAGCATTAGCAATCAATTCATGGAGTGCAAAAATCAGCATCCCAATTAAATTATGCTTGAATTAAATTTTTATGAGAAATTAATTATGAGATGTTTATTACCATACACTTGAGTTGCATTCAGAGGCAGATTTATAACTTTTATTTAGTGGGAGAATAAATTGAATTTTTAGCGTAAAAAATTAAAAAAATACAATTCTAACCACTCTTTCATAGTTTCACTCTTAAAGCAGGTAGGGTCTATAGCCCCCGCATGCCCCCAAAGTAAATCCGCCCATGGTTGCACTGTTTGCTTCCGGACTAATTAAATTAACAAATTGTGTATGCATGCCTTGTATTATTCAGTGAAGCATTCACTTGTTCACGGGAGGAAGACATGCAAACCTGTTGCTTCTGCTCTTATGTTGAAGATGTAAAACCAAGACCATTAGATCCACATGACATGTATCAGCAATATGAGATAGCAATTCACAAGAAAAAATCCAGCACCGGAGGTAGATTTACTGCTAAATCAGTGAAATCTGACGCCTTTCCTCCAAAGTTTTTGAGAAGCAAAGGGTGGAAAATTAGCACGAAACCCTCCAAAATTTATGAGTTAGGAGAAGCTTCAGGCGTCAACACTTCTCTCCGTGAAGTTCTTCCAGATTTCAACTTTCCATTATCGTCTAAAACGTCAGAAGTCATCGAGGTTGGAAAGTGGTATTGCCCATTCATGTTTATTAAAGAGGGAACATTGAGAGATCAGATGAAAAGATCAAGATTCTATGAGATGAAACTTGAACAAAAATGGGAGAAGATTTTTGGGCGCCAGAATAACTATAATGAAGCAAACTCTGTGATTGTAGATGTTGGTGTTGAAACAGAAATTGTCTATGTTGCTGGGAACAAAGTTGTGTGGGATGATAACAATGTTGTCAATGGGGTGGCATGGTTTAGAAATGTTGGGTTGAGAGTTGAAATAGTTGAAAAAATGAAGTGGGAGCAAGAAAGAGTTGGATGGCGTGGTGGGGAGAATAATCAAGTGAGGGTGTTAAGAGTAGAGGAGTATGGAGACAATATTGGTGGTTGGAAGGAATTTGGTTGCTATGTGTTGGTTGAGAGTTTTGTTTTGAAAAGTTTGCATGGAACTTTAGTTATGTCGTATGATTTCACACACATTCACCAGATTAAGAGTAAATGGGAATGAAGCTATATATACTACCCATATATTGTTTGAATATATCACAAGTGAAGTTGAAGTTTTTTCTTTTTATGTGAATGTTTCATTGATTTTAAATGTCACAATGATGATGTCTTGTAGTGTCTTGCTGTGGACTTAATTGTTTGATTGTATGTTTGTAACGACCCGATCACCATTCCCACAGAGGGGCACACGAGTCGATACTACCAGGATATTGTCCGCTTTGAGCAAGCTCCGAAGGGAACCAATACTCACACGGTTTTGTTCCTCACGTGGTCTCCCACGTGAAAAGCGATCCTGGCTGTTACAAGGACTTGAACCTTTATAACCAGCTGTACCACTTCCTAATTTTTCGATGTGGGATTGTGTTACCACACTCCACCCCCCTTAAGAGGCACGCGCCCTCGCGGGCTAACGTCACAACGCCACGGTCGCCCGTGGTAGGCTCTGATACCATTTGTAACGACCCGATCACCATTCCCACAGAGGGGCGCACGAGTCGATACTACCAGGATATTGTCCGCTTTGAGCAAGCCCCGAAGGGAACCAATACTCTCACGGTTTTGTTCTTCACGTGGTCTCCCACGTGAAAAGCGCTCCTGGCTGTTACACGGACTTGAACCTTTATAACCAGCTGTACCACTTCCTAATTTTTCGATGTGGGATTGTGTTACCACAATGTTTCTATCGTTGAATTTCTCTTTTGTGTGAATGTATACTATCCATGGTTTAGATGGAATCTCGTTGTGTAACTTCATCATCTTTCTTCTGATTTTTAATTTTTACTTGGTCATTTTTCAATTCTGCTTGATTTTCCTTCCATAAGAAAATTTTAACTTTGAAGCGTGGTTCAACATAATATATCTCTGTTAGAGAATCCAAATGTCTTACATGGACTTGACCACAGTGTATAAGATTTTGAGTTTAGGGTGGAATGTTAAGTTAACTCACACGGTATCAAAGATGGACTCTAGGTCTAATTACTTATATTTACGTGTGATTTATCTTTTACTTAACTGACTAACTCAACTCAATGTCTCTAAATTAATATCGTTAGAACCACAAAATTCTATTAATTTAGCAAGATATTAATTCATCGATAAATTAATAATTATTAATTTATCGAGATATTTTAGATTTTTTTTGGCTTAATAGTACATAATATATTCATGGTATCTTTTTTGAAAAGTGACTCACAATTTTTGAAAGTAACCCCAGAACTTTTAGACACATTGCGCATAATTAAAGATGAAATTTAGCTAGATTTGAAGTTCAACAAAAGACAAGTTACTTTTAATTCATATTTTGAGAAAACCTCATAAAATGTTGTTAAGATAACTAGGGTTCCATTTTAAAACCAATTGGTGCCAAGTGGAGTAGTCCAAGAGCTTATAAGGTAGTTTTAAAATTTCTGATTTGTCCCACACATGGTAGATTAACACATGTGGAAGATTGAAGATGTGTGGAACATGACACACGCGAAAGATTGAATACACGTAGATCTGATTTGAGATGGGTCATACGCGGATGAATAAAACTGGACTAAGGACCCAACTCTGATATCATGTTAAGATAACTGAGTTTCCATCTTAAAACTAATTTGTGCCAAATGGAATAACCCAAGATCTAATAAGATGACATTATAATTTTTGATTTTCTGATGAGGAACAAGTGTATATTCTAACACTCCTTCTCTAGATCTTGCTCATATCACTGTTAAAGTATATTTAACTAGTTTAGGAAATATTCAAGTTATTTCCTTCTTAGATTAGTTTCAGTTTTCAGGTTCTTTATTAGATTATGTCCTAATTAGTCTTGTTTTCTATTCTTGCTCTTCATGTTATGAGGCCTATAAATAGACACTCTTATATTGTATTTTTTAACTACATGATGAACACCAAGATTTCATCATATAGTATTTATTTATTTCTCTTCAAGAGCCACCGTTGGTGATGGCTCTTATTGTCTTCAAATATACATATATTTTTTCCCTATATTTTCTCTTTTTTTTTCTTTCAACAATTGTATTATGGACTTTTTAACTAATAATTACTTTATGAAATATTTAAGTCGATAAAATATAAAAAAAATATTTTAAATGTATTATGTTATAATTTTATCAAAATTATTATTTTTTTACACCAGTAGAAATTAGAAACATGACATTTTTATAATTTAAAAAAATTATTAATTTATTGAGTATTAATTTAAATAGATTTTATTATAACTCACCACCCAAACTAACTCACGGTGGTATAAAACTTGTTTTTGGCCCTTTAATTTTAACTATTTTTCAGACTGTTGTATTTCTATTTTTTTTTTCTTGTGCATTGACTTTTGTGCATTTGATGATAAACTTAATAGAATACTTTCTTACCTATGGTCGATGATCACATCCCTGGCTGGGATGGTATTAAACAATGGATTTCGAAGTATTATAGGGGGAAATATCTACAACATGACATTCTTCTTGATGCAATTTGTTTTTATTGAAGTTAATGAATCACCTACTACATTAGAAAAATACATAAAAAACAAAAAATGACTTCCTAGAATGAAACTATATGACACCGTACCGAGTGGTGAAGTGTTGAAATATTCAACTGGTTTACCAATTCAGCTGATCAATCTTTTATGGCCTACTCCCCAGTCAAAGTTTCTCCCTCGTGAATTACATGAACGAGTAAGTTTTTTTTTTCCTCCTACGACCCATGCTTCTTACTCACATAGCACGTGAGTCTCATCGTTTGGGCCCATTTTTTTATTTCTAAAGAGCATAGACTGCAAGAGGACAAAAGAAATTTCTCACATGAACTCTTGGTTGGGCTACAATGTAATGATAATTCTTCATGATTAATCACACCAAATCTTGATTGGACGACTATTGTACTATATAGGCCATTTTTCTTTTTTGGTTCTGAAACAGGAAATTCTTCAATCCGGTTAAATTGTACGTTTAGACTCTCATATAGTATGAGGTTCACATTTCCCTTGAAGCGTGGCATCTTACCAGACTGGATTGAATGTTTTTCAATTTGAAATGTATATGTCTATAGAATTTTGTTTCTGTTTTTGTTTTCTTTTTTCCCTGGTCAATCGGCCCGTAGTTTATTTGAGGAATATTTTGGCTAGATTTTGATTGCTGACTCTACAAACATATGGATGAAGGTTTCTTCTCAACCTTAAACACAAAGATAATGTTTAAAATTGGCAGATTACATTTTAGGAAGATGAGAACAGCTACTTATATATTGTATGGAAAAGTTTAGGAAGCTTCTGAGATGCAATGTGTCAATAGGTGAATGGACATTTCATCTTATTAAAAAAAAAAAAAAAATTAAATACATTGAAATTCAAAACAAGACTTGTCAACATGTTTACATTTCACTCTCTTGTTCAATTTTTCTATATATATGCAAACACACTATCTGGGACAAGATCATGCCTAGATGATACAAAGAAATTAAGCTTCAATCAAAATGTATGTGACAAGACAAAGATCTTACTATAAAAGGTTTCCAGAGACTCTTTCATTACCACCGGAAGGTCCAAATTCAGGTTACTTAGTACTACAAGATGAAGAATTCGAGACTTATTCATGTTTCGGGTTGTGTAACTATGTCGATAATTATCTCGAGAACTTGCCTTTCCCTCAGAACAAGGACCTAAGTATTGATTATGACAGTGATTCTGATGATGTTGTCTTCATTCCAGTTCTTAATAAGCCATTGTCTTCCAATCGTTACTATGCCATAAAACCACATGGGAAGCATAAGGGGTAAGTAGATTATTTTATACTATTTTTCACAAACAAATTATGTTTTATTTTCCTACCCCTTTATGTTTTTGATTCTAATCGTCACTATACAAATTATTCTGTTTTTGATTCTTATGAAGATTTTTTTTCCTACCCTTCTTATGTTTTTTTTTTTTTTTGTTTTAAGTTAGTCATGTATAGTTTTTGGAAATTAATAGTAGAATTGGTGTCAATAATATTTTTCTAACCAGATAAGCATCTTGAAGTTTTGATATGCTTTAATCGAACATTCACATCTATTAACTGAACAATACTAATCCTCAAAAATTTTGAGTTATTATATATTTACTTGCTTCAGCTTCCTATAAATGTTTGAATTTGGACCATGTCAACAAGTTCTAGGAAATTAAACGAGGAGGTTATTATTTTCTATATATAGGGTATATAAAGAGTAAAAACAGAGTTAAATGAAATTTGAGTTTAGGATTCATAACACAGGGTTTATAACGTGACTTTTTAAAACATAGAGTTTATGATGCAACTTTATGAAAATACAAGAGATATGGTGCATTACTCTAAATAAAATAAATAAATGCCTAAAAACAGAATAATTTGTATAGTTCTTTATTTATGATTTAATTGGATAAGATGATTTGGGGTGTTAGAGTTACTTATCAATATTGACTTTTGGTGTCAACATTTTACTAAATTAACAATTGTATGCGTGCCTTGTATTATTCAGTAAAGCATTCACTTGTTCACGGGAGGAAGACAAGCAAACCTGTTGGTGCTGCTCTTTTGTAGAAGATGTAAAACCAAGGCCGTTAGATCCACATGACATGTATCAGCAATATCAGATAATAATTCGTGACACAAAGCATAGCAGAAAAGGTAAATTTTCTGCTAAACCAGTACAACCTGATGGTTATCCTCCACAGTTTTTGAGAAGAAAAGGTTGAACAATTCGCACCAAGACCCCTAAAATGTATTAATTAGGAGAAGCTTCAGGCCTCGACACTTCCCTACGTAAAGTTATTCCAGATTTCGATTGTCCATTATCGCGCAAAATATCAGAAGCCATCATTCTAGTTGGAAAATGGTATTGCCCTTTCATGTTTATTGAAGATTAGGGAACATTGAGAGATCGGATGAAACAGTCACGCTTCTATGAGATGACACTTGATCGAAAATGGGAGAAGATTTTAGGTTGCCAAAAGAACAAGAAGGATGAGAAATCTGTGTTTGTGGATGTTGCTATTGAAAGAGAACAAGTTTTTGTTGATGGACACAAAGCTGTGTGGGATGATAGTAATGTTGTTGATGGAGTGATATGGTTTAGAGATATCAGCAGTGATGATGAGGAATCTTCAAGTGTTGGTTTGAGATCAGAAATAGTTGAAAGAATGAAGTGGGAGCAAGAAAGAATGGGTTGGCTTGGAGGGGAAGAAAATCAAGTGAGGGTGCAAAGAGTAGAGGAGTATATAGACGTTGGCAGGGGCGGAGGTGTATATGGGCCAGTCGGGACTAAAGCCTTCACTGGTTGGAGAGAATTTGGTTGCTATGTGTTGGTTGACACCTTTGTTTTGAAAAGAATGGATGGAAGTTTAGCCATGTCGTATGATTTCAGGCACACTCACTTGATTAAGTGGGAATGATCTCGTATTGTATTGTTCATATTTTGTATATTACTGGTGTTATTTGAATGTCATAAATGAGTAACTGACGGACAGTCCGACTCTAAATTGTGTGTAAGGAGTGTGTCGCCAGTCTTACAGTCAAAGCCGAATGTCTGACCTGATGTGTGGAACAAATTTCGGTCACAAATTGTAAGAAACTTGCGTAGTTTATTTTGAGGTTATAGGTTTGATTACAGAGTGCATGCACGCTTCGTTGAGGATGCATGATATTATGTTCTTGACCAAAACATATATGGTTGAGAATGTGTAAGTATATAGTATGCATTAAATCTGTCTTATATTGAATATTTTCTTTTAACTTTTATGGTAATGAGATTTTCTTTTAAGATGATCGACATAAACGTAATTAGAAGGAATGTTCCACATGATCATAGTATTTTTCTAATGAATTTATTATTATCATAATAATTTCGTGAAAAAATTGAAGGAATTTATACGAATAATTACTATGCCGTCACCAAACTTATATATTTCCAATCTTATGAAATAAAATAAAAAAATGCAACTTGAGAAATAGATTGGCATAAATATGAATTTCATCAAAGATATTGGTGACATCCATAGGGCAGCATTAGGAGAGGATTGCTTTGTAAACCGTTGTAATTAAACTATAATTCAAAAAAAATAATATCATGAGTAATTATTGATTAAAAAGTGATTAAATTTTTTTAATTATTTCATAAAGTTTAAGTTTTTACAACCATTAAAAAATTGTTTCAATAAAATACCTATTACAATATTTTTTTTCATATTTTAATTTGATGTATTACAAAGAAAACTAGAATGTTCAGCAAAAAAAGAAAACTAGAATGTTATAGTGACAAAGGGGCTGAACGTTTTTGGGCTATCTACTTGGCCTCTCTATTTGGGCTAGTAAGCAGATTTTCCAGCCCTGTTATTATCATATATATGGCATTTGTTTTGACTGCATTAAATTTTTTTAAAAAAATTACCCAAATTGTTATATAATTTTTTTTATAAAAAAATAAGATTTTTATTCCAATATATCAACAAAATTGTTAGAATTACTAATTTTTAATTAATGATAATATATCAGATCGTTAAGAACTTTTTTTCCCCTTTTCTACTAACTTTTAGCACGATCATTGATAAAATTTTAAAATCGAATCAAAGAAAACTCAACCTAAATATTGCAATACAATAATTAAGTATTTGAGGAGAAAGAGTTAAATTATCATTTCAATAATTCCAAGATGCTAAATTCAAGCTCACCTTCTAACTTTAAGTTCATAATAAATCTGACGTCAATCTTAAATATCAACTCTTGGTAGAAAAATAGTTTGATTAGTTCAAACGAGTGTGTTCTTGAGTTGATAAAACTCTTTTGCTTTCTTTCGGGATGTGTATGATCCTCAACAAGCGTATAAATTTATAAGAGTTGGGCCTTGGTCGTATATTATTCATCCACATGTAACTCATTCTATAATGATTACATATGAGAATCCCACTCTTACAATGGGTGATTCTTATGTGCAAGGAATTCTCGAGTTCGACTCTTAACAAGAGTACAAATGTAACAACTCAAACCTAAAGAAATAGTCTAACTTAAAAGACTAGTATAGTACGAGAGAGTACTCATTGTACTTAAAAATCACTCTTTATGAATATGAGATCGTGATGTAGAATTATTACACATTCATATTCCAAACATCGATTTTGATACGTAATTTTCAAATTTATTATTTCGTGTATCACCTCAATCAATTAAGTATTGCTTCGATCCCACGCCTTCTCCTGACCAAGTCCGAAAGAGACGGAATTAGATCAAAGACACTGAATGGAGTAGTCAAGTTTTTCCTCTCGCTATCAACATGTTTTACAAGAGCCTGTTGCAAATTGTTCTCATCAGACATAGAAGAATAATAGTATTATTTCCATATATGACCTCAATGCAAAACTAGGGTTTGAATGCATTTTCTTATCTTTTATCATAAAATGTGCATAGTTCAACTCCGGTCTACGCCTAGATCGAGATGGGCATGTGATTGGGGGGTTTCATAAAGGAAGCCTTTAATTCAAAATTAGCACAATATTTAAATGACATTTTTTAAGGTCTCACCAGATGTATGTGATTCTTTTGCCTTTGGGACGCTCAACGTGAGCTTCAAATTAAGTTGAAAAAAAGAAGCCCTTACATATCATCTTTCACTGCCTTGGATTGTAAATAAAGTCTTCAAAGCATGTGATTTGGACTCTCTTGATGCAGGGCCAAAGGCATGGCCATGTTAGGTGATCTGGACCTCTTATATGGGAACTCTAGTTCTGAAACTACTCGGGAATTGCCCAAGTCGAATCACTTGCTTAATTAAGAAACAAGAACGAAGATGACTACGATTTTGTGGCACAAAATTTCAACAACCTTTTCTTGCTAGATTATCTTTATTTGATACGAGATAACATATATATAAGGAGAAACTAAATGATCTCCTTTGTGTTTTCCTTTTTTCGGTCGGATATCAATGATTAATTCATAGTAAATTCTAGTAATCAACATGATCCAATTATTATTTGAAGTATACAACGAAATTATGAATATTAAAGATGCTTTTCTAATTTCAGAAGCCATCATTCTAGTTGGAAAATGGTATTGCCCTTTCATGTTTATTGAAGATCAGGGAACATTGAGAGATCGGATGAAACAGTCACTCTTCTATGAGATGACACTTGAGCGAAAATGGGAGCAGATTTTTGGTTGCCAGAAGAACAAGAAGGATGAGAAATCTGTGTTTGTGGATGTTGCTATTGAAAGAGAACAAGTTTTTGTTGATGGACACAAGTTTACCTAAACACACTTTAAAAAATGGGCTAAATAAGTGAGATCAGTTTCTAAACTTTCATGAAACACTTTTGAATGTCAAGAAACTAGGCCAAACAGAGCCTAAATATATAGTATATATTAAATCTGTCTTATATTGAATATTTTCTTTTAACTTTTATGGTACTGAGATTTTCTTTCAAGATGATCGACAAAAACGTAATTAGAAGGAATGTTCCACATGATCATAGTATTTTTCTAATGAATTTATTATTATCATAATAATTTCGAGAAAATTTTGAAGGAATTTATACGAATAATTACTATGCCGTCACCAAACTTATATATTTCCAATCTTATGAAAAAAAAAATGCAATTTGAGAAATAGATTGGCATAAATTATGAATTTCATCAAAGATATTGGTGACATCCATAGGGCAGCATTAGGAGAGGATTGCTTTGTAAACTGTTGTAATTAAACTGTAATTCTAAAGCTGTTATTCTAAAAAAATAATATCATGAGTAATTATTAATAAAAAGTGATTAAAGTTTTTTAATTATTTCATAAAGTTTAAGTTTTTACAGCCATTAAAAAATTATTACAATAAAATACCTATTACAATAATTTTTTTTTTCATATTTTAATTTGATGTATTACAAAGAAAACTAGAATGTTGAGCAAAAAAAGAAAACTAGAATGTTGTAGTGACAAAGAAGCTGAACGTTTTTGGGCTACTAAGGCTATCTTCAATGGTGTATGCATTTTGGGTCTCTATGTACTATTTTAGAGATCTATATAGAAATCAAGATAAATTTCAGAGACCCATTTAAATACCAATATAATAAAAACTATTTTAGAAATCCATTTAGAAACTAAGATAAAAAAAAGTATTCTCAGTGCGGTTTTCATAAAATTGAGTCTCGATATTGTGTTAATTTTAATTTTACATAGTAACTTGATTATTTGTTATTATTTCTCGTGTGTTAATTTTTTTTAATTAATTGATTTTTATATTATCGTCACTTTTTTTAACGAACATTTCAACCAAAAAATAAATAAATTTTGACAAAGATAAAATTTAAAAAATTAAGATTACGTTTTATTACATCTGGTTTATGTTCCGGTCTTGTTTTTATTTTTTATTTTTTATTTTGTTTTTAACTTTCTTCAATTAATAAAGTAATTAATTTTTATAATTTAAACACAAATCTCTTATCCGAAAAACATCCATTGAATTTGATTTTCCTTCCTCAATCTCCTCCGTTCATTTGTTTATCACAATCTCATATCTCTTATACGAATAACATCCATTATATTAGAATTTTTTTCTTCAATTTTATCTGTCCGTTCAAATCTGACTAGTCTAGTACGAGAGAGAACCCATTGTACTTAAAAATCACCCTTTATGAATATAAAATCGTGATATAGAATTATTTCACATTCATATTCCAAACATCAATTTTGATATGTAATTCTCAAATTTGTTATTTCGTCTAGCAAGTCAATCAATTAACTATCGCTTCGATTCCAGGCCTTCTCCTGTCCAAGTCTGAAAGAGATGGAATTAGATCAAAGACACTGAATGTAGTCGTCAAGTTTTTCCCCTCGCTATCACCATGTTTGACAAGTGCCTGTTGCAAATTGTCAAAACTTGTAAATTTTGTTCTCATCAGACAGAAGAAACTGTGGATGTTGTCATGTAATTAAAACGTGTCAATGCAATTTTTTTTTTTTTTTTTGCTAGGAAAAAGTTTTTCATTAAAATCATGTCAGAAAACATTGTATAACTCCTACTGAGAAGATGAAGCCATTAAGGAAAATTTTTGGAAACGTCCAAGAATTTGGACGTTTTCAAAACGTCCGATACAACCCGATGCATTGGAATGCATTGGACGTGTATTAATGCTAACGATCCAATTCCATTGGAAAATGTCCCAATGTAATTGGGTTGTTTTGAAGAATGACTCGGCTATTAAATATGTCACTATACTTTGTGTCGCCTTATCGACGTGGGACCATATGAGAGTAGATTTTTTTTTTGGTTACAAGGAAGGCCAAAGCCAAAATTTAACTATCTACAAATATAGGGGTTCACTTGTTTGTCACTTTGGAGGAGAACGCGTAATCCATCTAAGGGGTGGCTAAGCAATTGGAGTTTCAAAACTTGTTGAAGGCCAAAATTTACAAGCTAATTTGTACATTTATTAGTTTTTCTGAACATATGTTTTAATTTATACTCTCTATTGTCTAATGAGAGTAGTTTTATTGGCATATTTTATTGAGTAATTGACTTAATATCTCCCTGTATTTTTTTCAAAAGTGCAGTTTTAAAACCTAACTGATTATCCTCCTATATTTTATAAAAGCAGTTGAACACACTCATGTGTTTTAAAATATAGTTGATTAGGCCCATGTGTTTTAAAAATATAGTTAAATACCCCTATATTTTTAAAAATATAGTTGAATACCCGATTCTGTTGAAAAAAATGTTCATTTTAATAGGGGGTATTAAACTACGTTTTTAAAAAATACAAAAAGGTATTCAGCTACATTTTAAAACATAGGGGTAATCAGATTAATTATAAAACACAGGAGGGTATTCAGCTACTTTTATAAAACATAAGAGGGTAATCAGTTACGTTTTAAAACACATAAAGTATTGTACACTTTTGATAAAATATAGAAAGTTCAGTCGTTTATTTTATTTTATTGATGCTAGTGGAATGTGTAATAATGAAAAAGAAAAAAAAACAAAATAAAGGAAATAAATAGAGCAGCGAATTAATGGAAAAAAAATTTCTGTTTGTATCGAAGTTTTATAAAGAGAACGGAAAAATATTACTTGAGAGACTCTTTGAATCGTATTATTTATGGCGAGTGCTATACTTTCTGAGAAGAGCAGTTATGTCTTTTAGAATTTTCGTCTATGCGGATGGAGCATTTTTGTCACAAATTAAAAAAACAGGTTCATCAGCCAAAACACGACACGTATTGCATGGAGTCCACAAGTTATTAATGAGCTGGTTCAAATAAGTAACAAAAAGTCCATTATACGCTTTATAATAAGATAAAATTTATTATAAGAGAATTGTTATAAGTGCGAAATGACGAAATTGAGTAAGTAAATAAAAATAAAAAATATATAAAATTACTTAAAAAAACAACGTAGTAAAAACAACAGTCTTGGGTTCCGTTTGTTTGCCGTAAAATATTTTTTCATAAAATATTTTTTCATTTTTTGGTGTTTGAAAACATCGAAAAATTAATCAACTGAAAAATATTTTTCAGTCAAAAATGGTGGTTACATTTTTTTAATTTTATAATATTTGGTAATACCGAAAAATTGGTTAATTTAAAAATATTTTTCAGTGAAATATTATACACTTCATTTATTTTGTATCTACTTTTAAGGGCACATTTGTACTTGTACATAAATTAACATTTATTAATTATAAAAAAATGTGAATGTATAATCACCCCATTAAATCTACGGTTCAGATTCATGCAGTCGTCACGTTAGCAGCCGCATGGAAGACGAACTCATGTGTTTTCCAAAATTCTCCGATAAGATTAGACGGGACTATTAAGTTCGAAGGATAATACAATCATTTCGTATTGAGTTAACAAGAGAACAAGAACATGAAGAGACGATTCCGTCCTTTGAACTCAATGGTTTGCCCCCGTCAAATCTCAAACGAGAATTATTATTATTTTTTAATTAAAAGAATGATTGTGTCATATTATATCACATAAATATTACGTATAAAAATTAATTTTAAAATCTTTCTGCAGTTAAAGCGGGAATTACAATACCAGACCAAAGGGCCAGTGGTATTTCAGAATCTAACCGGAGAAAATGTCATTGTCCCTAATAATGTCCGCGTTTACATATCATTTATTTAAGCAAATGTCGGATTGATAATTTTCTATAAACATTATAGCTGCGCTTATAGCGAAAATGGCATTATCTTTCAATCTATCATCATCTATTTTTAATTTTTTAGTTTTTTAAAGAGGTCTAAATTAATATTAAATTATATATGAAAGATGTTATATTTATTGAGAATCTATTTTAAAATTTCTCTCATATAAAATGATAATCATACCACTGAAACAAATGTCGGTAATCTCGCATCTATTGTCACCACAATGCGTTGATCACATTCATACATTTGATATTAGAACATCTTAGTAAGGGGTCTCAATGCTCTTTGATTTATTTTTGTCTTTTCAATTTATGACAAACCTATATCATATCATGAAACATAATGTAAATTATAAAATAAACTTCTCAATTTTTTAGGACATGCATTGCACAAGGAAGGTTTTCATACGCAGAAGTCAAGATATATATAATTACCATGAAGAAAAGGTTTGATAAATAATGAGTAAATGACTTAACACCTCACTATGTTGTTTTAAAAGTATACAATATATTATTCTATTTTAAAACATAACTGATTACCGCTTTATGTTTTATAAAAGTATATGAATACCCCCTGTGTATTTTAGAAATAAGTTGATTACCGCCCCCCTCCCCTCCCCTCCCCTCCCCTCCCCTCCCCCCTTTCCCTGTTTTTAAAAAAATCACTGGGGATATTCAATTATGTTCTTAAAAATACAGGGGGCTATTTAGCTTCCATTTTAAAACACGGGGGAGGGGGGGTAATCACCTTATTTCTAAAACAAAGGGGGAATTCAACTACTTTTATAAAATACAGAGGGTAATCAACTACGTTTTAAAATACATAGGGTATTGCGCACTTTTGACAAAACACATGAGATGTATAGTCGTTTACTCATAAATAATTGTGTTGTCAATCATGCTCATATTGAGTTATAAGTTTTCTGATGTCAAAATAGTGGTATATGACATTTTGGTTTTGAATCTCTTAATAACATAATAACGTTATGGGTTAATACTTATTATAGTCCTTGGACTATGCTTGTTAAGAACTTTTAGTCTCTTGACTTTTAAAATGAACATTTTAGTCCTTGGATCATGTTAATGAGAACTTTTAGTCCCTTGACTTTTAAAATGAACTTTCTAATCTCTGGAGTTATATTAGTGAGATGTTGTTAGTCCCCAATACCAATTATGTCCATTTTTTAATGATTTTCCTTGTTTGTGAGGCCTAAATAGGAAAGTTATAATTCTTTCAGCACCGACAACAAAGAAAAAATTATTGCGGCATTCTTTGATGGTGGCCAATTGGGTGTGACCTCGAATGAACTTACTAATTTGCCCCTAAAAAATCGCCGGTTTAGAGCTCACGTGCATAACACGTGATAATTCCGTTCAAAAAATGGCTGCAATTAATATCTGGGACTAATGACATCTACTAGATATAACTTCAGAGACTAAAAGATTCATTTTAAAAGTAAAGGGACTAAAAATTTTCAACGACCCTTAGTCCAGGAACTAAAAGATTAATTTTTAAAATCAAGGGATTAAAAGTTCACAAGAACATAGTCTAGGGACTATGACAAGTATTAACCCTAACGTTATTATAGAAATCGATAGTGGTGGAGTAATGAGACAGTTATTTGACCTTCACATTCAATAGTTTAGATCATTTCATCTCAACTATTTGATCACTCTACCACCATTAATTTTTATAATAATATTATTATATTATAAGGGAATCTAAATCCAAAGTATATTAGCCTACTCCAATAGTTGAGAAGTGATGATAATAACAAAAGTAGGGGCACTTGGTACATTTTATGACCAATCTACTGGTCATGATCATGTTTGATATGTAGGAGTAGATTTGAAAATTCTTTTTAGTGAGAGTTAAAATAAATAATTTTTTAATTATATAAAAAAAAAATTTCTTCAGTAAGAGTTGAGTAATCTTTTTAATTAACACTATCTAGATATTTGATCTTTTTAACTACAAATATATAAGTATTTAATTCTTTTTAAAAAGAAAATACATAGAGTTTTAAAAACCTATATAGAATTTTTAATTTCCTTTTTGGTTAGTCTCACTCGCACAAAGACAAATCCGCCATTGTTGATATGACAAACAACTCAACCAGCTATTGCATTAATAGATCTTTTTATTAGAATTAGTAGCTTAAGTTAACAAATCTTTTATATCTACAGCTTAGTTAAAAAATTCAAGTAAGACTTTTTAGAAAGTTTTCTTTATTTCTTAAGTCGTATAATATATTTTAAAATTTTAATTCATAAAAATTAATTTGATATTTTCTTGTACTTATAGCGTGTGAGCATCACTAGAGCACATGTTAGTAAGTCTTTCTAGAAAGTTGAACGACTTTTGGTGGAATTAACTCAAGCAAGACAAAGAAAAAGTAAACTCCTCACTTACTGTGAAATGCCTACCACACATCTCTCTTCATTATTGTACCTTCATATGGCCTCTTTCTTCACCATTATCATCATTTGTTTAAGTAGTCTCTTTAGGAGTCTTCATTTGATTGATTGTAGTTATTACTAACTTTTCTCCATGAGATACTGAAACTTTATTCTATGTTTTTTTTTTTTTTTTGAAAGAGGCCTAGTTGATTTAAAGATACAATAAAGTTGCTAGCCACTACGATTGCTCAAAAAATTAACGTAGAAAATATTTCACCCATTTTCTCCATTTCCAAAAGATCAAGAATTTTGCATGAAGCATTTACATAATTAGCACTGCTGAGTCGTTGTGTCGGCCCAAAGTCAATCATCCATTCGACACAAGAGTTTGCCTTTCTATAGATATAATATTACTGACATCCAGGTATTGGGAGGAAGAATAGGTTTTTTTTTTTTTTTTTTTTTTTTAATGACGTGAGAATTTAACTGGTAGAGTATTTTCACACATATACTAAGTTAGTTGAGGACGAAATTCTAAAATAATAAAAAATATCGAACTTGTGACTTCACATAAATTATTTTACTCCACTATCATTGAACCATACTCCGAGAGCGGAAGTAGAATAGTTTACAGTCGTCAATCATGGGCTCCAGTGGACTGTTTGGTGGTGTACAATTTTGCATAATCTCAATAATTGCTCTTGAATCCATCCCCACCATTAGTAGGACATTTTTGGAGTAAATTTCATACTTAGTTTCTATTATTTAAATACTTTTTCATTGTAATTCCTAATATTTTAAAAGATTCATAAAAGTTTTTAATGTTTACAAAAGTTATTTAAAATGATTCTTATTATTCAAATTTAGTCAATTTGGTCCCTATTATTTTTAAAAAAAATTCAATTTAGTTCCTATTATTATTATTTTTTTTGGTCAACCCTATTGTTTCTTAAAAAAATTTAATTTAATCCATGCATGTTATCCCTATTTGGGGACTAAATTAAATTTTACAGGAAATAATAGGGACTAAATTAGATAGTTTTAAACAATAGAGACTATTTTGAATCACTTTGTCAATATTAAGAACCTTTATGAATTTTTTAAAATATTAAGGATCAACTTAAAAAAAATAACAAACAATGGGGACTAAGTATGAAATTTTCCCTACATTTTGACTAAGATTTATCATCGGCTTCTACGAAGCCCTCATTCAAGTGAAAATGGTTCTAGAATGGTCTCAAAAATCAAAGATATACCTAGACTGACGAAACATGAGGAGTGACTCGTGTGGAGAACTTTTACACTACTTGGATTGGAGAAAATGGAGGAAGGGGTTTGAAATGTGTTTTCCCTCTTAGGGTCCGTTTGTTTACAGAAAAAATAATCTGATATAAGAAAATATTTTCAAATATATATATATATATATATATATTAAAAAATTAGGTCTAAAACAAATGAAAATATTTTACACTCCATATAACTAGTATTTTTATATTAACCGAAAAAAAAATTCAATTTTTTTTTTTCTGACAGACAAACAAACGAAGACATTGTACTCTTTTCACTCCTGTCATTTTCTTCTTCAATTCAAATAAAAAATTATTAAAATCCTCTCTTTTCGTTCATTTCTTCTTTTCGCTATCCAATTAAATTTGCTTTTTCCTACACTTGTTCAGTTTTTATAAGTTCACAATATTTGACTGTTGATTGATCACATTTCGTCTCATTAACGTTATTGGCAAAATGAACCTCATGCAACCATGCAGATATTTCAAGTCACCATCCCCACCTAATGGCACTACTGAATTGATCGATTTCACACAGATTCAAACTGAATCTTGATAAACATCTTCCGCTCATTGGGAGCTAGAGCAAAGTACAACTACTTAGTAAATTTTCTAGGCGCCGCCTAAGCAGTATAACGTACACATATTAAAAAATGTCGACAACAAAAATTAATTTGACTATCTCTTATGTTTACATCGAGAAACATATCATTAGATTAATGACCCGGTGGTAGGCCAAAGTTAGCTTTTGTTTGCTAATATTCAAGCGGCCTAAGCTACTACAAACTAAGATAGCTTCCTTCGCAATAATGAAATTGCAAAATCTATGATGAAATAGCTATTAGATTATGACTCAAATTGCAAATCAAATCAAATCAAACTAACATTGAAGATATATAAATCCTAATCTTGATAAGATCAGCACTTGTAATTGCAAATCAAATAGCTATTAGATTAATTTCTATTTTGTGTTCAGAAGGTGGGTCTATATACTACACTTGACTACACCAGAGCCACTTACCATATACCACAAGATGGGTTAAGATCGTAATCGTTTTGAGTAATAAAAAAAAAAAAACATTATGTAATTGTACACCAAGTTATGTCAAACCATGTTAAAATATATTTTGTATCCCACGTATCTATGTGCACGATCCTCCAACAATCGCAAAACGTCAAAGAATAAGTTATAATGGCGATCTATAATCTTTTCTTGCTTAAATAAAAAATGATGGTAACATTATATTTATCATTTCATAATTATGGAAAAAGGTGTAAATACAATGGCATAATACAATTACACAATTACGTGACATGCATGGTAACTATATCAATGCATGGTAGTAGGGTGAAATTATTCCCGCGAGATCGCAGGTTTGACATTTTTTATTGCTCTGAAATTCTGCCATTGACTAACACACCGTTGCATTTGAGAATTTACCAGTTGATGTTCAGACTCCACCAACTAAATTCTCACGGCATACAAAAAAAGAAAAAGAAAAACTACATCAATCATCTACATATATATATATATATATAGTTTCCAGCTGCACTATGTTTATATTCAGCGTAACCACCACATATCATCATCACTTGATCTAGCAGCACAGAAATTGAACACAAGAACTTGTTCTTGAATCTCAGCAATCAATCTCGGCGGCATCTTAACATAATTCCTACACAGTGGACATGTTATGTGTCCATATCCAAGCCACCTATCTAAACATACTCTATGAAAAAGATGATCACACGCCAGCGCTCTAACCTCATCCCCTTCGTTGATCCTGCATAAACAAACAGCACATTCAACTGAACCTTCATCACAGGCGCGCCATACGCGTAGTTCATCGTCATCTTCAAGCATGTTAAACTTGTAAGAATGAGCAAATGATTGGTGAAGAAGACAATCCCAAGCCAGTTTTAGCTGGGAAGCAATCAGAATTATGTAATCTGATATTATTGATATGTAACACAACATTTGATATAATATGTTTTTGGCCATGGTGATCATGCTGAGCACAGAATAAAATGAAGTGCAAAGCTGAAGCAGTTTGCAGTTTTTACAACGCCTAGAGGGCTTCAAGTTTGGAGTTAATTTAGTGGAATTTGGTGGGGGTATATATGTACACACTAAACAGAGCACCTGAAAGTGACGCAAATGACTTACTCGTGCAACACGTTTCTATATCGGGTACAGTCTGCGAAGTCAATAATTATACACCATACGTTTTGACATGTGTAACATGACAGATCTTACCGCACATATGGCGTGTTTAATAATTAGATATATGTTGTTTGCTTGTTTCTCTTTGGGTAAATAAAAATGTCTGTGTGATAACTGACTCTCCTATTCTCACTCCTTTTAGATTATGTTTGTTGTATTTTTCAAATTCAATTTCCGTGTAATTCTTATCTTCATATTCACCATTGTATAGCTTATTTAAACACTGTTGTAAGGTACTATTACATTCATCAGAGAAATACTTTCTCCTTTCATGGTATCAGATTGTCCAGGCCAAATCATCTTTTTTCTTTGAATCTTCCGCTGACATTGCTTCCGTTTCTACTGTTCCCATGGCTGCCGCCTCGTCCTCTCCCTTTGCTCTTCCCACTTATAATGTCAAAGTCTATGTCACAATTTCCCTTGACAACACGAACTTCCTCACCTGGCAAAAACAAATGACAAACTTTCTCTGTTTCAATGGTCTTCTGGGCTACGTCGATGGCTCCATTCCTGCTCCCAAAACAGTGTCTTCGTCCTCTGCTTCATCTGTAGCCAGTCCCACCCTCGATGAGTGGCAAAAGTATGATAGCTTTGTTACTGCTTGCATCACTGCCACTTTATCGGATTCGCTTGTTCATCAGTCTCTTGACTATGCCTCTGCTCGTGATCTTTGGGATGCTCTCAAAGAATCCTTTATGCAGCAGTCCCTTGCGCGAAAAACACTTCTTCGCTCTCAACTTCGTGCTCTTAAAAAGGGTTCCTTGCCTATTGCTGAGTACTTAAATCAGATTCGTCATCTCTCCTCTTCACTTGTTGCCATTGGTGATGTCATCTCTGATTCTGAACAGGTCTTGGCAACTCTTACAGGCCTTCCACGCCATTACCGTCCTTTCATCACTACTGTTGAAAATCTCTCGCCTCCGCCAACCTTCAACCAGCTGCGTGCCAAGCTCCTCACCTACGAACAACGTCTTCTCTTGGATGGTGATGATCCATCTCAAACAGACTCCTCCTCTCTCACTTCCCAACTTTATTCTGCCACACTTTCAGATCAAGCTCTACACACCAAAGTTCAGTCAAAGTCTGCCATGTCCGCTGCTCCTCCATCTTCCTCAAAACCAAATTCTCAATCGGCTTCATCTTCCTCCGGCTACAAGGGCAAGTGTCAAATTTGTCGGCGCCAAGGACATTCCGCCATGCGCTGTCGTTACCGCTACTCTGCAGCGCCCTCCAATTTTCAGCAGCCACAGTTTGCAGGCATTCATTATCAGCCCTCCTCGCTGCCTCCTCTGCTTCCTACGCCGTCATCAACCTCATGGATTCCTGATTCCGGGGCCACGTCTCACATGACGCCAGATTCAGCCACTCTTCAAAATCTTCAGCCTTACAATGGTTCAGACAATGTTGTTGTTGGGGATGGTACTTCTCTGCCTATTCACCAAACTGGTTCCACTCTTATTCCTAATTCTACTCGTACTTTACATATGAATCATGTCCTGCATGTGCCAAATCTAACTCGCAATTTGTTATCTATATCTCAATTTACTCGTGACAATGGAGTTTCTTTTGAGTTTTTTCCTTCTGTGTGTCTTGTCAAGGATTTGCAAACAGGGACTCCACTCCTCAGCGGCCCAGTTAAATCGAATCTATATAACTTGATCGTGCCGTCCTCCTTGTCGGGTTCGTCTCCTGTTGCTTTCTCCACAAGTCGTGTCTCTGCTTCTCTCTGGCACAGCAGATTGGGCCATCCATCTAAGCCTGTGTTATCTACTCTTCGTTCCCAGGCTGCCTTGAAGTTTAAAGATTTTCTTTCCCTGAATAAAGTGTGTCATGCCTGCGCACAAGGAAAAAGTCATAAACTCCCTTTTTCTCCTTCTTCTAGAGTTTCTAGTGCACCGTTAGATTTGATTCATTGCGATGTATGGGGCCCTGCCCCGGTACCCTCTTGTTCCAATTTTAGATATTTCATAATTTTTGTTGATGATCATAGCCGTTTTACGTGGATGTATCCCATGAAGAATAAAAGTGATTGTTATTCCTGTTTCATTACTTTTCAGTCTTTGGTTGAAAATTTTTTTAAAAATAAAATTCGTGCCTTTCAATGTGATGGTGCACCGGAATTAACTCAAGGATCTTTAAGAACTCATTTTCAGAAACATGGAGTACAATACCGTATCTCGTGTCCTCATACACCACAACAAAACGGCTTGTCTGAACGTAAAATTCGTCACATAACAGAGATGGGCACCACTCTTTTGTTCCATGCTTTTCTTCCTAAGCGATTTTGGTTAGAAGCGTTTAACACTGCTGTGTTTCTAATAAATCGCCTGCCTACTCCTATTTTACAAAATGAATCTCCGTTTGTTAAATTGTTCAAAAAGCCTCCTGATTATTCGTCTTTACGAGTGTTTGGGTGTTTGTGTTTTCCTCATCTAGGTGCCTATAAACCTGACAAGTTGAGTCCCAAGTCACTACCGTGTGTGTTCTTAGGCTACAGCGCTGATCATTGTGGCTATCGATGTTATCATTCTCCCACTGATCGTCTTTATGTGTCCCGTCACGTCATTTTTGATGAGACAACTTTTCCCTTTTTTACTCCACCACAATCGTCCTCTGTGCCTAGTAATTGTTCTTCGCGTTCACTGTTGCCTTCAGTATTGCAACCAAGTCCTACTCAAACACAATCTCATGATTCACTACCGTCCAATTTTCCAGCTTTATCCTTTGTGCCTGGTCACTCTACTCTGCCTAGCCCACTGTCCAATACCAACATCCACTCTCCTAGTTCTCCTCGTGGGTCCCCAAGGTCAGCCGCCCCATCTCTTGACCAAGTAGCCTATTCCGATGTTCATTCTCCTACTTCTATTCACCATCCAGCTACGTCCCATGATTCAGTGGACCATGTTGGCTCATTACCGTTGTCCTTCCCTTCTGGTCCTCCACGTAATCTCTCTCCCACGTGTTTCGTGCCACCACCTCATGAGTCATCCCCTTCAACTCCCTTACTGCATTCGGTTCCCTTAGAGTCTTCTTCTACTCTCCCTCTAGTCCCTTCTCAGCATCCAATGGTCACTCGCAACCGTGATCACACGCGGCAATCAAAACTTTATCATGATTTTGTTACTTACAGTGTGTGCCACTCTTCCCGTTCATCCTCTAACTTTCTTCACACTGAACCTTCCACTTTCAATCAGGCCAATAAAACGCAGCACTGGCGTGCTGCTATGGATTCAGAATATAACTCGCTTCTTCAAAATGCAACCTGGACTTTAGAACCTAAACCTGCTACATCAAACATAGTTGGATGTAAATGGGTGTTTCGTATTAAACGGAAGCCAGATGGTTCCATTGATCGGTACAAAGCCCGATTAGTTGCTAAGGGATACAATCAGGAAGAAGGCATTGATTTCTTTGAAACTTTTAGTCCAGTTGTTAAGCCTACTACAATTCGTGTGGTTTTATCTCTTGCTGTCTCCAACAAATGGCCTATTAAACAACTGGATGTCAACAATGCATTCTTACATGGTTTTTTGCAGGAGGAAGTTTATATGGCCCAGCCACCTGGGTTTGTTGACACTTCTCATCCCGACTATGTTTGTCGTTTAAGGAAGGCTATTTATGGCCTTAAACAGGCCCCTCGTGCATGGTTTTCCAGGCTTAGCACATATCTTTTCTCTTTGGGGTTTTCGTCCTCTACATCAGACAATTCTCTGTTTATTCGAGAAACTTCAAATGTCTTTACCATACTGCTTGTTTATGTTGATGATGTCATCCTTACAGGAAATGATGCTACAACTCTTCAGTCTCTTATGCAGTCTCTTCATCAAGAGTTTTCTATCAAAGATTTGGGTGATCTTTCTTTTTTTCTTGGTATACAGGTTCTTCGAACTTCAAATGGTCTTTTACTTCATCAAGGCAAATATGTTCAGGACTTGTTGCATCGTACTTCGATGACTAAAGCCAAGGGAGTGTCTTCTCCCATTGCTCCACATCAACAGCTCTCCAAACACACTGGGGATCCCTTTCCAGATGTTACCTTGTATCGTAGTACAGTAGGAGCTCTTCAGTACCTCACTATTACCAGGCCTGAACTTGCTTTTTCAGTGAATAAAGTGTGTCAATTTATGCAAAATCCCACTGATGCTCACTGGACGGCAGTCAAGCGCATTCTCCGTTATCTACAAGATACTTCGCATTATGGTCTACATCTCCAGCTTTCTTCTGACTTGTCCCTACATGCTTATTCAGATTCTGACTGGGCTGGGTGTCCTGATGACCGTCGCAGTACTCATCGATACTGTATTTTTCTTGGACCTAATCTCGTCTCTTGGTCGGCTAAGAAACAAACCACTACTTCTCGCTCCAGCACCGAGGCGGAATATAGGGCCATTGCATTTGCTACAGCTGAGTTATGTTGGCTTAAGTCCTTGTTGTCTGAGCTTAAGGTGCATTCTCCATCGCCACCTATCCTTTGGTGCGACAATATTGGTGCAACATACCTCACGGTCAATCCTGTTCATCACGCACGCACCAAACATATTGAAATAGACATTCATTTTGTTCGTGAGAAGGTTTCGGCAAATGAGCTACACGTTCGCTTTATTTCAACTGTTGATCAGCTTGCCGATATCATGACTAAAGGTCTCTCTATATCTCGTTTTCGTCTTCTAAGATCCAAGCTTACTGTTCGAGACCCAGTTTCGCTTGAGGGGGCGTGATAACTGACTCTCCTATTCTCACTCCTTTTAGATTATGTTTGTTGTATTTTTCAAATTCAATTTCCGTGTAATTCTTATCTTCATATTCACCATTGTATAGCTTATTTAAACACTGTTGTAAGGTACTATTACATTCATCAGAGAAATTCTTTCTCCTTTCACTGTGACTAATAATATATGTCTACTCTTAAGAAAATACTTGGCAGACCATCCGGATCTTATAATGAGATAGACCGACCTTATGCGTGTAATGACTATAGTAGCCAAAATCTAGTATAGGTCTATACTCAATTTTTTTAGATAGTAGATTAAATTTGCGTTGACTCGAACTCATGTGTCCATAGGCCAAAGCCTTTATTTACCTTGTTAGGGAAAAAAGAAAAAGGACATACAAAAGCTTGCCTTCGACGTTGGTATTTGGAGTCTTCTTCAACCATAGACCCACCATTAATAATCTCTCCCCTTTACCCGACTAACTACAATGATATTTCTACCATTCTCCAACTAGTTACATGTTTTGGACTCAATGGGGTTATTAGTGCTCACCAAAAAAAAAAATTATAAAATTAAAACCCATAATCTACGAAATTAACCATGACCATATCCCATGTGTATAGCTATTAAAATGATCGTACCCATAAATATGTTTCGAACACATCATTTAATTTAGGCTTGTCATTTTTCATGTGAATTGTGTTTATATTGTGTTCGCTTATGTTAAAGCCAAAATCTTGCGCTTTGTTTTTAGGCAAAAAAAAAAAATCTTGCGCTTTGTCCTCATCTCTGTGTGCAGGATTGGTTCTTTCCCATTTTCCCGTTTCTTTCTAAGCATTTTATTTTCCTGCTGAATTTCCTACATTCCCTTCAACTGATCCTTATACAAATCACTTGCAATGGGACCTATTGCAGCAACCGAGAAACTATTGCATAAAGTCATATGATTTTCAACCTTTATAGTAGCAGTTCCCAAGTGTTGCAATAAAAGAAAATTGTGGTACTGTGCAACAACCATATGTAAGCTAACACATGTCATGCTCTTTCATTTGGTTTTTGAAACAAAAATAATGGTAGACGTTACTTTATTTTTATCACCCAATTGTTACCTTTTACTTAGTATGTCTAGTTGACATGCCAACTAGATAGATTTATTTTTATTCTCTCTCTAATCTTATTAATTTTATTTAATTTCTCTCTCTCTCTCTCTCTCTCTCATTAGTTTATTAATTTTTCTCTCTCTTGATTTTTCCTTTTTTATCTCCTTAATCAACGTTTCCTCCCCTATTCTCTCTCTTTTGTTTAACCCTACACATTTATTGCATTTTTTTTGTCTAGATTTTTCTCTTTTCTTACAATGGAAGAAATTGTTATTTTAAAGCTAATCATATAGAACTTTGTATGTGCAATAAGAATTAATGAGGATAACAAACTATTTCTTGAACTAATACGTGAATATTGTAGTAACTAATGAACATATGCATGGCAAGAGCATTTGATGCATTAAGCTTATATCATAATTGCCAGAATTAAACTTAGTTAATTTAGTTAACATATGCATAGTAAGACAATGAAGTGCAGTAATAGTCGTGGTTATATGCTTCTTTGCAAAAAAGTCAAATTGTTTGATGTCGCGGCATATTTACTGAACCATTGTTTCACATTGCTATACTTTTGTTTTATTTCTTAAATTTTGTACATGAGTTCCTTGTTAGGGGAAAAGATGAAATGTCAAAATGGAATGAGATGTCATCATTCATGTAAAAAAACTGAAGCACATGATAATAAGTTGTCAAAACTTTAGTATATACTAAAGTTCTGATATCAAATGGACAACATGTTGAAGCATTCATACACCAAAATACCAACTCCTATACAATTACCATACACCATTAAACACAATCACTCCATCCATCAAAATCTATTAGCATAAGAATTTATAGACTAATTCATCAACATCTATAAGCATAACCTAGAAAAGATACAATTACAATTTCACATACAATGTCATGTATGATTAGCTTTAAAATAACAATTTTTTCCATATAGCAATTATCAATTCCTTTTAAAAAGAGAAAAATCTGGAAAAAGAATAATATGGAGTAAACATGTAGGGTTAAATAAAAGAGAAAGAAGAGAAGAAAGGAAATGTTGATTAAGGAGATAAAAAAGGAAAAAGAAGAAAGAGAAAAATTAATAAAATGAGAGAGATAAATTAATAAGATTGGAGAGAGAATAAAAATAAATCTATCTAGTTGGCATGCTAACTAGGAGGTGATAATTGAGTGACAAAAAAAAGATGACGTCTAACATTACTCTTGAAGCAATTGCCTTATTGTTAAATCTTAAAATTTAACGGGTAAATTGGTAAAGATTTTACTTCAGGACCAAATTGCTTTTTCTTTAAAAAAAGAATTAATTTTGTCAAATAACTATGAGCCCTCATTATTCACAATTAAGGTTGCAGAGGCTTTAGAGTCTTTTTTTCTAAGATCCCTTTCGTAGATGAGCCTGACAAAGTACTACTCCTCTTGTTTTCTTTGGTAGGATAAGGGTAGTGTTTAGGGCCATTGTTGCTTGTCTTAGGCTAGATCCCACCACCTTTTGTGATTCGTAGCCAGGCCTTTTCTGGGGTGAGTGTCATCCCTAATTCAGGTGATGACGAGATCTTTTGTGGTTCGTAGCCAAGCCTTTTCTGGGGTGAGAGTCATCCCTAATTCAGGTGATGGCAATATCTTTTGTGGTTCGTAGCCAAGCCTTTTCTAAGGTGAGAGTCATCCCTAATTCAGGTGATGGCGAGATCATTGCCTTTTTACTAATTGTGCTCAATCAACGTTTTGGTCATATCCACGTGACTCTGGAGATTGTGATTTCTGCTCTTGCCTTTCTTTGATTCAATAGCTAGCAATGACAACGGGTTGGATATTCGGTAAAATTTTTAAAATAAAATTTGAATCCATTTAAATTATATTTTATCAAACCTATGACAGAAATTCGTCGGGTTTAGATTTTGCTTACCAAATCCAAACTTGTTAAATATTCAAAAATCCGCGGATATCATACCCAACCTGTTAATGAATAGAAAAAAGATTTTTTTTAAAAGAAAAACTTAAAAAGTTTTTAAAGAAAAAAAAAAAAGAAGTACTAAAATAATGACAAATCCTAATGGATTAGAAAATATAAATTAAATTTATTGTCTATTATCAAACTTATACTTAATAAACATATTCAACAAAATCTTTATGCTGAGATATTATCATCCTTCCATAATAATATGAAATAACATGAAGAAAAAAGAACATAAAATACTTGTCACAATTGAAAATTATCATCCTCATTTGAATTATTCAATAATTGATCGGTTATATTAGTTCAATTAGATAAAAAGAATAAGTAAACATAAATAATAAGAATTGGGTTATAATCCACAACTATTAATCTTAGACTAATATTAAAAAATTATATTTTCTTACATAATATATTATTTGTATATGTATGTAAATATATAAAAAAATTTATTAATTAATTTTTACCAAATTACTAATCGGGTTCTCGAGTTTCGGATTTTTTAAAATTGTTATTACCAAACCCTACTAGACTACACATCAGTAATCACTTGTAAAAATCAAACCCTAACAGATACTTCATCGGTTTCTTAAACGGATTTATAATCGGGTCAGATACCTGCCGAATTTGGATTTAAACCCTACCCGTTGTCATCCCTATCAATAGCCATTGTCTTGGTTGGGCGAGACGTTCTGGGCCTCAGCCTTCACAAGGCCAAGGTTGGGACTAGACCTAATTTGGAACTCTTGGGCCTATCTGTTAGCGACACCTGAATAATAACCACTATAATAAGTCTCCCACTCTTTGGGTCAAGCGGAGGCTTGGGCTAAGGAGTCACGACTTTCTTTCTTTACGTTCTTATCTTGCTAATTAGCTACCGTAGGCAGGGTCTCAGACTCCAGGGTTCCTTTGGAGCGGGGACGGACCTAGAGGGGGCTAGTAGAGCTACAACTCCTACAAACTCTAAAAATAGAGTTATTAACAAGTGAATTAAATAAATAGATATTAACGAGTGTGTTAAACTTATATTTAAAAAATGTATATATTTTTAAAATATTTTTAAATTAAAAAATTTAATTTAGTCCCTATTATTATTGTTGTGTATGAGTATTCAATTGTAAATTTCTAACTCTCACTTTACTTTGGAGGGTACTTGTCCGACGCTCGGAGGCCTGTGGCTCCGAGATTCCACCACAATAACGTTCTACTCCAAAATAAAGGAGGAAGAAGAAAATATTTACTTTCTTTCTTCTGATAAAATCTTTTTTTTGTCTATCTTCTGATAAAATCTAAAACTAGAGATAGTAGCAGAAAGCCATCTTCTCGGCGGCTATGGCCGTATATGCATGACATTAGACGTTACGACATCCTTATTTCTTGTGGCTCAGAAATTTTTATTGACTTCTGGACATAACACACGGGACGGTATAAGGTTTTAGTGGTCTCAAATTCGCCAGAGCATACACAGCCAAAAATGAGGAAAGCATTAGCATCCAAGGGTTACATTAGGTTTTGACAGAAAAAAGGACGAAAGGGGGACAAACAAAATAGTGTAACATTTGTTTATAAATAAATGACTAATTTCATTTAAATTGAAAATAATAAATTATTATTGTTTTATTTATAAACAAACTTGAATCAATGTAAACATAATATGAATCATTTTCTTGATAAGAAAACCTTCTTCGTTTTAAAGCTTATATAATTTAGATCATACTTCAAAATATATTAATGTAAAAATAATATTTGATACTTGTCAACAAAGAATTTTAGATGTAGAATAAGTAAACCCGATCTGGTTTCTTAAAATCCTAGTACTTACATTTGCTGATTGGAAAACATTTGGACCCTAAATTAGAATTATAGTCTAATCATGACACTTACATTTGGACAGAGCACGCGGTACGGTGAGGTATAGGTTTTAGCGGTCTCAAATTCGCGAGATCACAGACAACCAAAAATGAGGAAAGCACTAGCATCCAAGGGTTAGGTTAGGTTAGGTTTTGACAGAAAAAAGGACGCGGGACAGAGCGGAGGCGGCTTGTTTGGATTAGGGTTCTGTTTGTTTGAAAATATTTTTTTAAAAAATAAGATATTAAAGCACTAGCATCCAAGGCTTAGGTTAGGTTAGGTTTTGACAGAAAAAAGGACGCGAGACAGGACGGGACAGAGCGGAGGCGGCTTGTTTGGATTAGGGTTCTGTTTGTTTGAAAATATTTTTTAAAAAAATAAGATATTAAAAAATATTTTTTAATATTTAAATGTATAGTGAAAATTTTTAACATTATTATAAAAAAAAAATACACACATAATATATATATTAATCGTGAGAGTGGAGGTTGAAAGGATGTATAGTGAAAAATTCTGACATTATTATAAAAAATATATACACATAATATATATATTAACTGTGAGAGTGGATGGTGGGGGGTGAAGGGGTGAGGGATAGGGGGTAGGGCAAGGTGATAGAGGTAGGTGAGTTTCAGAAAATATTTTTTTCTCCTTAAGGATATGAAAATATTTTCTCAAACTTTATACTAGCAGTAATATTTTATTGTAAAATATTTTTCAGTTGACTAATTTTTTGATGTACCAAATATTGAAAAATTAAATAAAAGTAGCCACATTTTTTATTGAAAAATATTTTTTAATTGACTAATTTTTCGATATAACCAAACACTAAAAAATTATTTTTTGAAAAAATATTTTACGACAAACAAACGGAACCTAAGTTACAAATGACCGAAGATTAAAAGCCCATTCAAATTTCTAAATTCTAATTCAAATCTGTTTATATTATTTTTTTTAAAAAAATCACAGCAGAAACCCTATAGATTTCAGTTTTACTTTCCAAACTCGAACCCCATAAGTGTTCAAAAACCCGCTTGTATTCGACCCAGTTCGTTAATGAATAATATATATATATATTTTTTTAAAGTGTAATTTTTTTAAAGCAATTAAAACAAAGGCACATTTAAATTTCAATTAGAAAAATAACATTTTAATGTTAAGAAGACCAGCAAAATAAAACGAAAAAATTAATAAGAAAAATGATAAAATCCAAAACAAACATAGTGCAACCTGTGTCCATAAATAAATGATTAATCTCATTTAAACTGAAAATAATAAATTAATTTTTTTATCCATAAACAAACTTAAATAAATGTAAACATAATATGAATCATTTTCTTGACAAGAAAACCTTCTTCGTTTTAAAGCTTATATAATTTAGATCATACTTCAAAATATATTTGATAGTTGTCAACAAAGAATTTTAGATGTAGAATAACTAAACCCAATCATGTTTCTTAAAATCCTAATACTTACATTTGCTGATTGGAAAATATTTGGATCCCAAATTAGAATTATAGTCTAATCATGACACTTACATTTGTTGGTTAGAAAATATTTGCATCCCAAATTAGAATTGTAGTCTCAATTATCACTTTTACAACATATAATGAAATTGTTTTAGATAGTTATTTATATATTTTAAACATTCAAATTCAAAAACACAAACATTAATTAGATTTTGATATAAGTTCAATTTTCTTCTGGAAATACATCTTGGACTTCTTCTAGCTTTAATTTATTGGTTGATTTATGAATGAAATATGCAAGACACCCCCATAATACCATTTCCAAAACTTTACCTTATAGTTGCATATATGAGTGAGACTCTAAATGACCGACAATCTATATAAACATGACATTTTACAAACAAATTAATTTGCCCCTAAAATAACTTTATAATCTTGGATTAAAAGTCAAATAAAGTAGTCCCTTAACTTGTATGTCATCATGTCGCACTTGTGGTGTAATAAATCAATATGTTACTCCATGATTAATTCAAATTTTATAAGTTAATTCCTCAACCATTTTTGTTTTCAGGGGAGTAGAAGCAGTGGCATATACTTGGGTCAGCGGGGGTTACAATTCTCACTGGCCCACCCAGAATAACAATAAAATTTTTGTGTATTTTGTTTTTAATATTTTTTAAAATATTTATGTATTTTTAGTTAAAAAAATTAGTTAGTCTCTAAAAAAAAAATGTACTCATATAATTAAAATGAAAAAAATTAGAGGGAGGATGTAAGTATTTTTTCTCTTTTGCCCCTGCAAAAATATTACATCAACGTCACGATCACGAAATTATTTTCCAATCTACATTTAAAGAGTACTAGATTGTAGATGAAACCTTCTGAAAATTATTAAAGATCCATAATGTGACTTTTGTATTGTTAAGAGGGAATTTCAAATAAGAAGTGACCGGTGAGCTACGAAGCTGGATGAGGTTGTGCCACTGACTACTTTGAAAAAATGAATTACTTGTTAGGAATAAATAAGTTATACATATAAATACAAGCAATAAAACACAGCCTAAACATGATTTAATCACAAAAATGCAACACATATTTGTTAGGAATTAGATCGTCCACGCACATGCAGGGAATAAGAGAAAAATTAACACAATATTTTTAAGACAGTTAGGCCTTCTGCCTACATCCACGATATCCACTATTCAACAATATTGATTTAATATGTGACACATCTTTTAGATGAACAAATATCTAAACCCTCTCTCACACTCATATAATTTAATATGAAAAAATCTTAAACCCTCGCTCATAGAATTTTATATATGGCTAAAATCTAAATCCTCTCCACTCGTCCTTTTTTTGGCAATAGAACAAAAAACTTTCTTGGCTCACCCTCCCCCACACTTCCCATGGGGTGTGGCTCTTATGACAAATAATTACAAGTTAAAAGGTTTTATTTATAGGAACCAAAATCTAACTCTACTAGAATTAAGACTATTACGTTTACTCTCATTAGACTGGACTCCTACTTGTTTTCAACTTCTCTTTATGCTTGGACTTAAGCCAAAAACCTAATAAATCCTCCGTTGGTGAAAAGTGTCAAGCTTCTTCAATGCAAGTGACACCTCTTTTCAGTCTTCATCTTCATATTAGAGTCCTCACTCAATAGCAATTAGCATAGCAACACATAAAAACCTTTTCTCAGTCTCTAATGTGCTAGAGCTTTTGCTCGATAGCTTTCAACACATCTCCATCACAACAGGTTTACTAAGTCATCACCAATATCCATTTACATGTCGTCAATCTCTACCCTTTAAGATTCTTCATGTCCTTCTGACATTAGGCACCTTAGACGTGGTCTTCTTTCTACACACTACAAAAAAATTGGATTTTGCGACGGGCCGTCGCCATCCCGTCACCAATACGGTGACGGCTTGGTGAAGGGAAAGGTTGACGCAAATTTTGTAACAGGACAGTGACAGCATAGTGTGAGATAAAAAAATCTGTCACCAAGCCGTCACCAACAGTGACGGCATACTTCGCCGTCTCCAAAACTGGAGATAAGAGCACTTCTCGTCTCCAATTTTGGAGACGGCAGCGCCTCCCGTCACTAATCCACCCAACATACAAAAAAAATAAATAAATAAATTGGAGACGGGAGGCGCTTCTGTCACCAAAATTGAAGATGTGAGCGTTTCCCATCACCAAAATTGGAGACGGGAGCACTTCCCGTCTCCAAAATTGGAGACGACAGCGCCTCCCGTCTCCAATCCACCCAACCTACAAAAAAAAAAAAATTAAAATAAGTTGGAGATGGGAGCTTAGCCTGTCTCCAAAGTTGGAGACGGGAGATGAATCCCGTCTCCAAAGTTATATATTTAAAATAATGTATAATTTAAAGAAAAAAAACAAAAAAGGATTACATATATAGAGTAATGTATGTATATGCATTACAACAAAAAATCAAAAAAACCCCACCCACCAAAACCCGTCGTCACCCCCACCCCAAAATCCCACAGCAGCCCTTAATCTCCCCCACCCCAACGCCACCAATACCCCTCTCCCTTTGTCATAACATCACCTCACCCCCTCAAAACCTGTCCCCTCTACCCTCAGACCACAAATTCCCTACCCAACCCCTATTGCACCCTCACGATAGTGGCACCACCATATCTCGCGCGAGGTATGTGGTTGAAATATATATGTTTGTATATGTGTCTAACTGGTTCATTTGGGTCTTTTTTGATTGCTTTTGCTGTCCTAATATAATTGGACTTTGACTTTCTAATCCGGATCTTGGATCCGAACTAATTTGGTATATAAAATCAGACCCATCCGACTCTTGAGATCTCACCCAATCAAAAATCATCAAACTTTTAGGGCTAAGTATTGCTAATAAAAATACTTACTGAATCGAAAAAGAGAGTGAGTTGAGCTAAGTTGAGGTTTCTTCATTTGGGTTAGATTAAAAATGTGATCTTTGTCGACTTAGGATTAGAATTTAGATTTTTGAGTAAAGAAATGATGTAACCTGTTTTACTTTTTCAGCCTGATTTAATTGTAGTGGGGTGTGCTACTTTCTGCTTGATAAGATCTGGGGTGTGTTGAAATTGGTTTTTACAGTTACTAAAGCCATTGTTGTTTAGATGTGTATGGGTGATGTTTATTGAAAACACGTGGACATTTCATTAAGCAGCTCTTGATCCTTAATTGGCACTTATCTGCATGGTGATACTCCAAAAAAATGTGTGAGAGGGTTGGTTCGTGAATGGTGTATGCAAAAAAATTGGTCCGTGAATGTTGGCGCCTTTGTTTCATTGTGATACTCCAAAAAAAATGGTCTCTTTTTTTTTTCTTTGTTGTGTTGTTGCGTTATGAACTAAACTCTATTATTATTTTTTCTTTCAATGATCTGTACTATTTGGTCTTTTAAAGACCAAGTGGCATTGACCATTCTAAATTCATATGCATGTAGCTGACGCCACATGCATGTGAATTACTTTCTTTTTTTCTATTTCTTTATTAATCTTCTTTTCTTTTGTTTCAATTTAGATTTTCACTTCGGGCCTATCTTTGATTATTGCTAACTATGTACATCTATGTTTGGGGATTACTGCATTCTGCCAGAGATGAATTCTGAAGTTAATTCGATTACTACTATATATTTAATGTAATAGTTATTCTATTCTTAGAAATCATTTTAGTTTTGCGAATCTAAGAATAAATGTTTATCTCTTTGCATTTATTCAAAACTTATTGGCAGGTTGAATTCATTTATTTGTTTTTATTGAGAAAGTGAACAAAGGAATGAAGAAGGATTTACTGTTTCTCGTGTTTGAATGTCATAGGGAAAGGAATGACAATGAGGAGATCGGAAGAAGAGAATGTTAAATCTTTATATATTTGCAATCTTTATATGATGTATAGGACACGATTATAACATAGTTTTGTTCCAAACGGAAAACAAAGGCACTGGTAATAAATGATTTTTTTTTTAATCTTTACTGTATTAAGTAGATGCGTACTTAAAAGATGATCATAAATTCATTGGAGTAGTACTTCATTTGTAGTTTTGGTCTATTTGGTTAGTGCATAAAAAATGGTTTTTGAGTGTGTCATATGGCTTTCTTTGAGACCAAGTATTTGTTTTCCCTTTGAAGATATTGAGATAAAAATAAGAAAATAGAACTGTATTTATGTTTATAGTGAAACAATTTTTTTTGAAATCATAGTAAACATATTTTAAACATTTTTTCTGCAATAGAATTCATTTTCCTTTCACATGAATCTCGTTATCTAATTTCTTTGCGTAACTGGTTCATTCTCAATTATTTGATTTTCTCAGGCAGTTTTGGAAACAGTTTCTAGGGTTAAGTCCAAGAAAAATGACACCAAAGAGGAAAAGTAGGTTTTCTCATTCAGCATTTAACTAAATTGTGGTGGAACCTCATCCTAAGTTTGAAGTATCTGATTGCAGAATGTCTATGCTAACTTTATATGGTTAAGGAAAGTTCTATTTCTGACTTGATCACATTCTCTTGAGTATTTATTAGGTCCTTTCAGTTTCATAACATTTTTAACCTGGATAATGAAAATCAAGCTGAAGATATAGCAACATTACTAGATAACAAGGTATCATGTCCATGTGACAGTTGAAAAGTTCTCCGGTTGTAATTTTCTTATACCGATGATATACTGTTTTTCTTATTTATCTCATGAACTTTTTAAATACTTGTACTTAATCATGACATTGATATATTTTTTATTCTTTGGAAGTTCTTAATCAGGACTAAAATTTCGTACATAGGATTCTTACTCATGTTTTACTTATTTATCAGCCAAAATTGGAGAACTAGACATACATATTGAAGTTCTGATTCTAGTTTCTGCTAGTGGAGAAACTTTAATGGTTGTGCTGCTAGCTAACCGAATAATAAGTTGTAGTTTGATAATTCAGTTAACAATAGTACTATTTGTAGATTCAATGTTGATGAGAAAGAATCTTGTTATAGAAAATGAGGTATACACAATATCATACGAAGACATAGGATTAATGAGCCGACACATGTGGGCCTCACTTTTTAAATATCACACGTTCCTACTTGATTCCCTTAATTTTTCCCTTCAAAAGTTACTATTTGCTCATTCTCCATTTATAATTTTTGAAATATTCTTAAGAGGAGAGACATTTCATAAAGTCCTAGATTTACAACATGAATTTTATGAAGTTGTCAATGTTTAATTAGTTACTCATCCAACCTTACAAATGGCAAAATATTTGCCATACCATAAAATTAATTAAGAATGAGCTATAAATATTTTGAATTAAAACTTGCTAAGCCCTGGTCATTAGCAGGAACTGATGGAGAACTCTTTACTTCAACATTTTGGTTGGAGGGTTGTAAAAGCTTATTAAAATGTTTGCATGGAAGAATTTGTTAACTCTTTTTAATGATAATCATAGGTTTTTTATATGGAGAGATTTTATTCCATATGCTCTGACTTGTACTTTATCCCATGGCATGTAACCATTCGTTAAGATATAGTGTTTATCACATTGTTGGTATTTTGTATTATTGGTATTTACTGAGAAAGATGAAATCGAAGTAAAAGGAATAACATAGTGTTTATCACATTGTTGGTATTTGGAGAAGTGAAGTAAAAGGAATAACATAGTGTTTATCACATTGTTGGTATTTGGAGAAGTTTCACTCTGTTTATAAGGTTTCTATCTAATTTGGAAAACTGTAAGTTCGGATTAGAGTTGTTCTGATCCCTTTTTTCGTCTTGAGTACCAAAGAAAGAAAATTGGTACTGAATTGAATGGAAATTAACTTTATTTTGATAGTAGTGTAACATAAATTAGAAAGAATGGACTACTGAAGGTTTGTATTAATAATGTGTGGATATATATGAAGATGTTTGATAGCTAGTGAAGGTTAGCTAATGATATGGTATTGCTCATATACTAAGTGTGGTGAACTTTTGTTTGCGTGCTCCTCGAGTCTCTAGTAGACATAAGATTTGTATATGAAGGTTAATTAGTTTAACTTGTTGACATGATTCCACCTTAGTATTTTATACAGGTTGTTCCGTTTCAGAGAAGATTCATCAATGACAAGAATTTATGAAGATTCAAAGTTCGTGAATAGTTTCAGAGAAGATTCAAATGCATAGGGTTAAGTTAGATTTGAGGGATAGCTATTTGTAATTATATATGTAATTAAAGCATTTTGTAATCATATATATAATTAAAATATTTTGTAATATTAATTTTAAATTGAATTTTGATTGTCAAATTTTAATTAATTTAATTTCTATATGAAATTCATGTTTATAAATTTTTCCATTTAAATTTTGTACTCTAATTATGAAGAGTTTCTAGAAATAATTATTTAAATTTTATGAGGATTCGGCGAGGGAATATTTTGAGAGGGCTCGGCAAGGGACGCAGTCGATGAGAGCTTGGTGAGGGCAAAAATTGGCAAGGGCTTGGTGACGGAAAATATTAGTGATGGCATGGTGACATATTAAGTTGGTGATGACACGGTGAGGGAAAAGATCTCCAGGCTTGGTGATGGAATATATTAGTGATGGCATAATAACAGGTTAAGTTGGCGATGGTATGGTGAGGGGAAAGATTGGCGAGGGCTCAATAATAGCAATCATTGGTGACGGCCTGATGACGAGCCGTCGCAATATGGAGACGGCTTGGTGAAGGGCAGAATTTTGGCGACCACCTCGTATCTGACAGACATTTCCCCTCACTGTGCCGTCGCTAATTTAGAATTGGCGGCAGTACGGTGAGGGGAACCTTCTCTCACAAAATTCAACTTTTTTTGTAGTGATAGTAGTAGGACTCCCTATCATATGTTACCTGTCCAGGACATTTATATTAGACTATGTTGACTCTCCGCACATGACTCCTTTGTCAAACGTAACCTTCTTCAACAAGCATTTAATCCCCTCTAGATTTGCTCTCCATCCCCATCATCCTCTCATGCATTTTCTCATAAAAGTGCCTCACAATTTAGAGTGTCTCACCATTTTGAGAGTTCATTTGGAGTAGCACTTCAAACCTTCCAATTACTAGCTGGCTGAATATGTTGATGTAAAAGTGAAAACATCCCTTAATGCTTCCGTTCGTCTCACACCTATGTCATCTAACACCCAAATATCCATGCACTACGAACGGTCCCCTTGCGCTCTGATACCACTTTGTTAGAAATTAGATTGTGCACACACATGTACAGAATAAGAAAAAAATTAACACATAATATTTTTTACGTAATGCGGATATTCAATAATTAAAAAATCCACTATTCAACAATAATGGTTTACAATACGACATATCTTTTGGACGGACAAAGATTTAATCTCTCTCTCACACTCATATGGCTTTATATACGAAAAAGTCTAAACTCTCGCTCACTGGACTTTATGTTTAAATAAAGTCTAAACCCTCTCCACTCTCTCGACTCACCCTCCCACACACAACCCCATGGGGTGTAGTTTTTGTGACAAATAATTACAAATTAAAAAAGTTCTATTTATAGGAACTAAAACTTAACTTTACTAAGATTAGGACTCTTATGTCTACTGTTATTAAACTGAACTTTTATTTTTTTTAATCTCTACTTGAACTTAGACTTGAGCCAAAAATTCAATAACGTTAGTGGTCCGTAACATATTAATCCAATTTCATAGAATTCGTTCACCGATTCTCAAGTTCGTTAGATTTCCCAATAGAGATGCTAGACAACTGTATTTGGCAAATGACTAGGTATAGGAATATAAAATCCAACTTGCAAAGATGTACACTCAATACAGGAAAATAATTAATGGCATATTTGTAGATTGTAGAGCAAGGATTAGATTGCTTCCTGAGAATAACGTACTTCAAAGTGAATCTTATCTCAAGGAGTAAGACTTACATCCAGTACTATTAGATATGCGACTCTCAATAAAGAGTGGCCCAATGCATGTAATCCGGCATAAGGAATTTCTTATCTTGAATGCATGTAATCTGGCATAAGGAATTTCTTATCTCAATATATTATCGCCAAACGATGTCACTATGTTATGCCTTAATTAATTATAAAGTATCGTATGCAGATTCTCCAAGATGAGGTCTCCCATTCATGAGGTGTTCCATTCATTGGATGGAAAAATTATTCTTGTTCAATGTCACACCAGGAAATTTAACTATAAATACTATTATGGTAAGAGCTAATATTTGTAGCCTGCAACACCTAAGAAAATATTCTAAACTCATTTAGTGAAAGGAGAATCAGAAAAATGGCATCGCTCAAGGATGAGAAACCTGTTGGTCCTCAATCATCATCACTTGGACAGGCTAAGAAAGAGCCTCCTAAGGCTCCAGCCGCCAAGCAGGCCCCTAAGAAGGTCGAACTGAAGCCTCGGGAGCCTAAGAAGAAGGTACTTAATCCATATGCACTTTTTATTATTTAGAAAAAATTGCATAAATGTTCCATATTATTTTCGTAAAATTTCGAACTTGTTATTTGCTTATTAAAATAAGGAAAATCACAGTCATCTTTGCTTATTCCTTTGCCTACCAATGATACAGGAAGGCTTACCTCAGACCCGAAAGCCTTGTTGCGTGCCTGGGAAGAGTTAGGTAAACTCTTTCCTAAATCCCTTTGACCGGAACCAGGATCAAAATGACTTAGATAAGCCTTCAAAAATTCAACAAAGTCAATCTCTACCCTTCTCGCTTTTCCAGTGTTTATAGAACAAGTACAGTGAACTATTTATTTCAGAAAGAGAGGTGGTCCTTCTCTCACTAATGATGCCCCCAAAAGCGGAAGCATGCATAGCCTGAAGTTGAGCTTGTGTCACGGCTGCTATACTCCGCTGCAGTCTGATAAATTGAACTTCATTGCCCTCTTGCGCGCTTTCGATTTAGTCCCTATTATTCTCATATAAAATTCAAATTAGTCTTCAATGTTTAAAAAAATTATTACTGAATTGAAATTTTTTTTAAAAAATAATATGGACTAAATTGACTAATTTTAAAAAATAGAGACAAATTTAAAATTTTTGAAAAAACTATAGAGACTAAATTGGTCAATATTGAACAATAAAGTCGAATTTAAACTTTTAGAGAAATAATAGAGATTATTTGTGCAACTTTTTTCTTATTATTTATGATGGAATACATGGCCCAACCTAGGGGAGACATTAGTTCAAATTAGTCAGGTAATAGACCTTTCAAATTTGGCCCTCGAAAATTTATTTATGCATAATTCAAACCTGAGAGGTAAGTCAGTCTCCCGTCACACCTCAAACATAATTCAAACCCGGGTTATATGCAAAATTAACATTGTAGACAGCCTCTAATTTTTGTTTCCTTGTCATTTATCAACTTTTGTAATTGAAGTTTTGTTTATGTTGTAGGGAATACTTGGAAAGCCAGCTGCTAAGAAGAACTAGGATGGGTGAATTTCCATCATAAAAATGCCAGACTCCGTTATTAAGCAGCTAAACAAGGCTGTCTTCTATTAGATGCATGTTATTGGGAACTGGCTTATCTCCTAGATATGTGAAACTTTTTCCTTTCCAAGCTTGATGTAATGAAATAATCATATGCTTCCAGTAATTATGTTTTGTTAATTTCTTACTTAGACCACTGTTCAAATGGCTAATTTGTTTCTGATTAAGAAAATAGTGGTACTAAGAAAAAGACATGAATGATCCACTCGCAAATAAGTCAACTTTGATATCAATTAAGGGGAAAATAGAGTTTAAATTGACTAATTTTAAATAATAGGTACAAATTTAATTTTTTTTTAAATAATAAAAACTAAATTGACTACTTTTAAACAATAAAAAGAATTTAAAATTTTAGAAAAATAATAAAAACCAATTTGCACAAATTTTCCAAACTAATTTGTTTATAAGGTAGATGGCTAAAATATAATCTGCGAAGCACTAAGAGACATTCATACTAAGTAAGAAACATAATCCCGTAAATGAGGAGATGGCACTTTTAAAGGGACCCCATGTATTAGGAATAAATCCCAGGAAAAGTTTTTTTTATTGATGTACAAAGTTTACACTTACATAGGACTAATTTACAATGTGAACAGAGAGTAAATGTGATTGAGTAATTACAGGAAAACAAATATATACAAGAAAGGCAAACTATGATTTCAGCATATCAAATCGTTGACTTGTCTTCTCTATCAATATGCACGCCTTATATGGCGCTGATACTCCCCTTCAAGTTGGAGTGTGCAGATTGTGTACTCCTAACTTGCCAAGCAGATTGATGAATTGTGATCGCCCTAAAGGTTTGGTAAACAAATCTGCCTGTTGTTGGGATGTGGGAACATAACCTGTCTTGATGAGCCCGACTTGCACTTTTTCCCATATAAGATGACAATCCAATTCAATATGTTTAGTTCTCTCATGAAAAACTGGATTTGATGCGATTTGAAGGGCTGCCTTATTGTCACAAAATAACATTGTTGGTTCAGGATGGTAGACCTTGAAATCGTGAAGTAAGTATTTCAACCATGTCAATTCACAGCTAGTGTTAGCCATAGCACGGTATTTAGCTTCTGCAGACGATCTTGAAATTGTGGGTTGTTTCTTGGTCTTCCATGAAATGAGTGAATCTCCAAGTTTTATACACAACCCAGTTGTGGATTTTCTCGTTGTTGGACAACTTGCCCAAACAGAGTCGCAATACGCCTTGAGTGCTAATGGATTATTTGAAGGGAAGAGAAGCCCTTGACCAGGAGCATTTTTCAAGTATCGAAGTAATCTCATTGCAGCATCAAGGTATGTTGTTCTAGGAGCATGCATGAACTGACTGAGTGTGTGAACGACAAAGACAATGTCAGGACGAGTGATGGTCAAGTAGATGAGAAGTCCTATGAGTCGTCTGTATACAGATGGATCGTGCAAGGGTGTGCCATTTTCATCACTTAATTTGAGGTGTTGTTCCATAGAAAAATCGTGGGGCGTGCTCCAACATATCCAGTATTTTTGAGAATGTCCAAGGCGTACTTTCTTTGAAAAATATATATGCCTTGTTTGGAATGAACGACCTCAATTCCTAGAAAGTATCTGAGGGTTCCAAGATCCTTTATGCGAAATCGTTTCTGCAAAAATTGCTTTAGTTGAATAATATCTTTTGGATCATTTCCCCCAATGATAATGTCATCTACATGCACCAAAATAGCAGTGAATGAAGAATCATGACTGTAGGTGAATAAGGAATTGTCAGCTCGTGAGGGCGTGTAGCCTGCTTCTTGGAGAGCTGAGGAAAGCTTGGCAAACCAGTTTCTAGAAGCTTGCTTGAGACCATAGAGTGATTTGTGTAAGCGACAAACTCGAGTCTCCCCCTGTTTGCCAAGTCCAGGTGGGAGAGTCATGTAAACCTCCTCGTCTAGGTCACCATGAAGAAAAGCATTGTTGACGTCTAGCTGGTGAAGCGCCCAATTTTTAGAAGCTGCAATGGCAAGGAAACACTTGACAGTGGTTAACTTAGCAACAGGAGAAAAACTTTCATGGTAATCGAGACCTTCCTGTTGAGTGTAACCCTTGGCAACAAGGCGAGTCTTGTACTGTTCAATAGAACCATCAGCTTTGTATTTTATCCGGAAGACCCATTTGCATCCAATTGGCTTCTTCCCAAGAGGTAACAGAACGACGGACCAAGTACCATTGGTAGATAAAGCTGCAAGTTCATCATCCATGGCTTGGCGCCAATTAGGTGCTTGTTCTGCCTGAGCAAATGAAGTTGGTTCTATATGGTCTGAGAGGGCTGAAAGAAAACAATGGTATTGTGGCGAAAAACGATCATATGAAACATATTTTAAGACAGGATAATGTGTACCTGAGGAAACTTGCACAGTAGAAGACATTGGAGGTGGTGTAGAAGTTGGAATAGTAGGACAACTATAGTCTTGGAAATGAACAGGGGTTTGATGCGATCTGAAAAAACGTCGAGGCGAAGGAACCGTTGGAAGAAGATATATGACTTCGGTAGGAGGTGTGACCGGGAATGGAGGGAGGTCGTCAGAGGCTGGTTGCGGAAGCACAACAAAAGGGTTGGTGTCATGATTAAATTGAGAGGCGAACAGAAAGATAGACTCATGAAATATGACATCGCGGCTAGTGAGCATGACATTGTTGTCTAAGTCTAGAAGACGATAAGCTTTCTGACCAAATGGATAACCCAAAAAAATGCAACGCCTAACACGTTTGTCAAATTTATGAGTGTGTTGTATGTTAGTAGCAAAACAAAGGCAAACAAAAACCTTGAGATGGGAGTATGAGGGTGATTTTTGCATTAAAACTTCGAAGGGAGTTTTACCTGAGAGAGTGGGTGTAGGCATGCGATTGATGAGGTATGTAGCAGTGAGAAGACAATCACCCTAAAATTTCAAAGGAATAGATGCTTGGAAATAGAGAGCATGAGCAACATCTAAGAGATGTCTATGTTTTCGTTCGACAACTCCATTTTGTTGAGGGATGGCGACACAACTATGTTGGTGGAGAATCCCTTCAGTTCAAAGAAAGGATTTGAACTCCTGGGAAAAAAACTTTGCACCATTATCATTGCGAAAGGTTTTAATGGGACGAGAAAATTGTGTGCGAACCATTTTAAAGAAAGATTTAATAAAATTTAAGGAGTCCGATTTATGACGCATCAAATAAACCCAAGTACAACGAGAAGAATCGTCGACAATAGTAAGAAAATAATGTGCACCGGACATAGAAGGGACATAGAAAGGCCCCTAAATGTCGCAATGTATTAAGTCAAAAATAGCATTTGTAGAAGTAGAACTATTAGGAAATGAATTTCTACTTTGTTTAGCCAACGGACAAGTTTCACAACATAAAGTGGAATCAAAATTAATAAATGAATGCGTGGAAGCTAAACTCTTGATACGAGAAGGGGACAGATGTCTGAGTCTTTGGTGCCATATTGCAGGCGAGACATGAGCAAGTGCAGCATGAGATCTGGGTGATGGGATGGATGGTGAAGTAAAGAGATAAAGGTCACCAGCTTCTTTACCCAAACCAATCGTCTTCCTCTTGGCAAGGTCCTGAAAGACACAGAGATGAGGGAAGAAAGTAACAGAACAATTGAGTGATTTGGTTAGTTTGCTGACGGATAACAAATTGACATTAAATTGAGGGATATAAAGAACACCGTCTAAGTGTAAATCGGGGGTGAGTGACACTGGTCTAGAGAAAGAAACAGGGACAGTGTCACCATTGGGTAAACGAATAGGGGAATGATGAATATGGGAGGGTTTGGATATAAGATCGGGAGTATGAACCATATGGTCCGTCGCACCCGTGTCAATTATCCAGCCTAATTTAGATTTGGAAAAGAAAAGCACCAGAAGAATATGCAAAGGAATCAGTACCTGCAGCATTTGCCAATGGAGTCGAAGTACCTTCATTGAGAAGCGCCAATAGTTGTTTGTATTGTGATGGAGTGAATGAAGGGATTTGCGGAGAGTGATCCAAAGGCTGGCCATGGGAACATCCTCCAGAGGTAGTGTTGGACGATGCATCATTAGTGGTATTGTGAAGCTTATGGCCAGGAAGGTAACCATGCAGCTTGTAGCAACAAGAAATAGAATGACCAGCACCAGACCAACCAAGGCTGCGACAGTGGTCACAGTTGGGACGACCACGGCCTTGACCCCGTGATTGTGATGAAGACCCATTTGATTTGTGGTTATTAGAAGGCTGAGAAAAATGACGGGCAGCCATGGCAGTTGGATCAGCAATTTGTGTAGCAAGAGCAATCGTCTCCGAAGACGGCGTGAGGTTGGTAATTTCACGTTGCTTTTCTTCTTGAAGAACCAATGCATAGGGTTTATTGATGGTGGGAAGAGGTGTCATAAGCAAGATTTGATTGCGAATGGCGGAATAAGATTCGTGAAGACCCATTAAAAATTGAAGAACTCGTTCTTTTTCGTGACGAGTATGGAGAGTGGTCATGGCACCACATGTACAAGCAGGCATGAGATTATACAAGCCCAATTCATCCCACAGAGATTTGAGTTGATTGAAGTAAGCAGCGATGGAGAAGTTTTGTTGTTGGAGAGATGCAATTGCGCGACAAATTTGATAGACTCGAGGAGAGTTGCTTTGGGAAAAGCGTTCCCGAAGGTCTATCCAACAGAGGCGTTGTCGACGTAGATAACACTTGTGGCAATGTCGTGATTGACAAAATTGAGGATCCATGAGAGGACCATGTCATTACACCGTGTCCAGTGAGCATAATCAGTTGGCTTAGTTTAAGCATCTGGGCAAGCTAAAGTGCCGTCAATGAAGCCAATTTTGTTCTTGGCACTAAGGGCCATTCGCATGGCTCAACCCCAAGTTGAGTAATTATCGCCGGTGAGGACACGAGAAACTAAAGTCGTGCCTGGGCTGTTGGAGTTATGGAGGTAGTAGGGATGAGAGGAATCATTTAGTGAAGGTGATGAGGTGGTGACAGTAGCAGGTGTAGAAGAGGAGTCAGGAGCCATGGTAACAAACTTGTCAAGAATATTGACGAAAAGGAAGAAAAAATTGCCTATATCAAGAAGGCAGTGAAAGAAAATTTTAAAGAAACCTTGTCTGATACCATATTAGGAATTGATGTACAAAGTTTACACTTATATAGGACTAATTTACAATGGGAACAGAGTAAATGTGATTTGAGTAATTACAGGAAAACAAATATATACAAGAAAGGCAAACTATGATTTCAGCATATCAAATCGTTGACTTGTCTTCTCTATCAATATGTACGCCTTATATGGCACTAAAGTGTAACCCCTTTATTAATCGTGTTAGACCACCTAAATTTTATGAATTTATCGATAAATTAATAATTATAAATTATGAAAATATTTTTAGTTCTTTTTAGCTTAATTAATAGTAAATATATTACAAATTTTTGCCACTTTAAGATACGAGTTACGAAAAATATGATATTTGAGACTTTTGATAAACCCTTAGATAGAGACGCAAGTAATGAATTGGGAGTCGTAATCAATGAATTAATGTTGGAGTATCATAAAAAAAAAAATAGATATAAACTACCTATTGAATTTTTCGGTCAAAATGACACCAATATAGATGTTTGGAACGTGATGGGATCATTGACAACATGACCGGGGGTTCTCAAGATGAAATTGAAGTTAATGTTTTTTTTTTTGCTAAAAGCAAGTAGATTTTATTAAACTCAACAAGTAAATACAAAAAATACAAAGCCAAGGATAGCAATAAAAGATGATCTACATGAGTTGGCTCTCATCTAAGTTCCAAAAATAACAAATTTGTCTATTCACAGTATTGCTAGAATATTTACGAACATATCTAATTTTACCCGTGATATCATTCTTGATCTTCTGCATAACCTGGTCGTCTGTCGCCAAGGTAGAGTTGTGGACCTTATTATTTCTTTCCCCCCAAATGTGGTAAACCATTGCATTGAACATCATGTTACACATAAGAACCTGGAAACTCTTTTCTTTGCAATTTTGATTCATCCAATCCACACAAGTATCCAAATCACCCGAAGACAAATCTGAGCAAACCATGCTCAAGCCTTTCAACCACAGGCAACTAGTAAAGCTACAAGCGAAGAAAAGATGATCCCTCGACTCCACGTAAACTCCACGGAAAACACAATTCCCTTGAATGGGTGTTCCCCAACCAATGAGCCTTTGTTTAGTAGGTAGCCTGTCAAGTAAAGCTAGCCAAAATATGAATGCATGCTTTGGTATGTATTGCCTGAACCAAATCAGTCGATGCCAATCCACTGGATGTGCCCTACTACGAATAGTGTCCCAAGTATGTTGAAGACTAAATTTTCCATTAGGATTAGGCTTCCATTGCACCTTGTCCAATAAATTTGAGTCTTCAATCATTCTGGAAGTTTGAATGAGTATGTCTCTAAGCTCATGAGGAACAGTTAGCTCCCCCCCCCCCCCACCCCATAAATACACGCCTCAGCGACTATGCTCTGTAAGCCAAATACCCGTCGAAGATACCATACTGTCACCAAAATGATCCCTCAAGTTTCCAAGTTGATGCCATGGATCAAGCCAGACTAAAGTATTCTGACCATTTCCAATTTTGAAGGCAATAAAATCTTTTGCACAATTTCTCAATTTCAAGATTTTTCTCCAGCCCCAAGATGAGTCTTTCTTTGGTTCAATCTCTCACAAGCTTCTCCCTTTAAGTAGATTCACTCTCACCCAGTTGCACAAGATCGAGCTATGGCCCGAACAAAATTTCCACACATACTTCATGATTGCTGCCTTATTAACGTCCTCCAAGCTCCTAATTCCCAATCCCCCTTCTTCCTTTGGTTTAGTAATAGATTCCCAAGAGACTTTGGCCTTGGTTCTACCTTCTGTACCTTCATTCCAAAGGAAGTTAGCAAATCTTTTCTCCAGATCCTGCAAAACAGTTTTAGGCAGCATAAACATAGGACTCCAGTAGGATTGAATACCATGCAAAACTGATTTGATAAGCTGTAACCTCCCTGCAAAAAAAAAAAGCCACTTCGAAGCCTAGTGTTGAATTCTTGTTGTTGTTTTGTTCACCAGGTCTTTACAAATGTTGAAATTAAGCTTACTCGTAATAAGAGGAATCCCTAAGTATTTAACAAGGAGATTTCCTTCCATGAACCCCAGCTGCCGAGTCAATGTTTCCTTGAGGTCATTTGAGCAACCACTAAAGAAGATAAGTCTTTTGTTAGGGTTGAATTTGAGCCCTGACAATCTGTGGAAAATCTTCAAACAATGGTCAATAGCTTTAAGGGAAGAATTATTAGCCTTGGAGAAGACGAAAAGATCATCCGCAAAGATGATATGATTGAGTTGAAGCCTTCTACATTTGGGATGAAAAGAGAAATCTTTCTTGAGTGCAACTTTTGAGAGGATTTTAGAGAGCACATCCATACCAATAACGAAAAGGTAAGGGGATAAGTGGTCCCCTTGCCTTAGTCCATTCCTTCCCTGAAAGAAGCCCTGCAGCTCACCATTGATATTCACTGAGTATTGAGGTGTTGAAATGCATTCCTCAACCAAACGAATGAAATGTGGTGGGAAATTCATAGCCTCAAGAACTTTAAGGATGAAGTCCCATCTAATTGAGTCATAATCCTTCATAATGTCTATCTTTAAAGTGCAACGTTTGGTATGACTCCTTCTACCATAACCCCTTACTATCTCTTGTGCCACCAGAACATTATCGAAAATCTGTCTGCCAGGAATGAATGCCGATTGGTTAGGAGAGATTAGCTCATGCAAGAGGAATTTCATCCTGTTGGCCAAAATCTTCGTGATTCATTTATATATCGTATTGCAACACGATATAAGTCTGAAATCACTGACGTAAGAGAGATTTTTGACTTTAGGGATTAGCGGTATAGCAGTAGTATTCACTTCCCTAAGTAACCTGCATGTTCTTAAAAAAGACTGAATGGCACTCGTGACATCCTCCCCAACAATCTCCCATGAGGTCTGATAGAAATGAGCAGTATATCCATCGGGTCCTGGGCTTTTTCCACCATCAATGTCAAACATGGCCTTTTTTATTTATTCACAAGTTACCTCTCTTACAAGGTAATCAGATTGTTCCCTAGTAATGGAATTCTCAATTAAACCCCTCAAATCATCAATTGAGACTGTTTCCTGTTGGGGGTTGGCAGTTCCAAGCAAGGACTTGTAAAAAGTAAGGATCTCTTCTTTCACTCTATCTTCACCCGTGATCCAACTACCATCAGAAGAAAGTAATTTGTTGATGGAATTCTGTGCAATCCTCCCTCTAATGATCTTGTGGAAATATGCCGTATTTGAGTCACCTTCTCTCAACCATTGAACTCTTGACTTTTGACGAAGAGCTTCTTCCTCAGCGTTAGAACAGAACTCGAGTTCCTTAATCAACTGTCTTTTCTGACTTCTAAGAGTATCAAAGCTCCCACAGGTGGAAATGATAGACTGAACCTGCTCCAAACTCTTACTGATCTCACTGATTCTAACTGAACGATTGGCATAATATTTCTTAGGGTAAATAGCACTGTAGCCCCCTATGGTTTGCTGAAAGTGCGTAAGACCCCCTTATACTTTCAAAAGTACATCATAACCCCCTATAGTTTGAAGAAATGGCATACGTGCCCCTTCCGTCTCTTTTCCGTCAATTTTTTTTACAGAAATGATTAAAAGACGTAAATGCCCTTATTTTGACTTTATTGTCTATTTGTCTTATCAACTTCTTCAAATTTACCGATTTTTCCCTATGCAGTACCCTTCTTCCACAACCCACAGTGCTTTCATCTGTGTATCCAAACCTCGTTGGAAATCCAAACAAAAATCCATCAACTGTTTCATGTATTAAAATCAATAACGATCAAAACTTTTTTGTCTTATACTAATCCAAATGATTCCAAAAAGGCCAAAGGTTCCAACTTATTACTGGCCATTTTTTTTGAAAATTACTTATTACTGGCCATTAATTTTGCTTCTTTTGTTTTCCTTCCTCGTCTAATGGCATGGCGGAATTTGTTGTTGACCGTAGCAATGTGAAATCAACAAGTGTTTGGACCCCTTAAGCTCTGATGAGAACATATGTATATATACACATATGTATGCCTCGTGTATGTGTGTGTATATATATATATATATATATATACACACACACACACACGAAAAGAAAGAAAAAAAGAATCATATAGACAGTTTGACGGATTAGGGTGGCTGATGGGTTTGGGAGTGGAAGGAGGCTGACAGAGGGAGGGGGGGTGTGTTGTAGGGGGGTTGTGGTGAAAGGGTTGGTGAAGAAGACAACTTGACTTTTTTATTTATTTTTTTTGTGAAAAGGGTATTTTAGTAAATATGTAAGCTTATTTTATTAGTAAAATTTATAAAAATCAATCAAAATTGCAATTTATGCGCGTGCAACACACATCCCATTAAAAATAATGATTTTTTTGACGGAAGGGGCTATGATGCTACGTTTTATAAACCATAAGGGGTTATGGTGCACTTTTAAAAGTATAGGGGGCTTTTACGCACTTTCATCAAAGTATAAGGGGCTACGGTGCTATTTACCCTATTTCTTATTGAAGTCCTTGAGTCTAATCTTCAGGGCTTTCTGTTTCTGATATAATTTGAACATTGGCGTGCCTTCAACATTTAGATTCCAGGCTTATTGAACCGTGTCCTTGAAGTTATCATGCTTTGTCCAGGTATTGAAGAATTTGAAAGAATTGCTTTCCTGGATCTACTCAGCGAGATATTGAGGAGTAAAGGCAAGTGATCAGAGACTCCTGGATTCAGAACATCAAATTGAAGTTGATGTTGATGTTGATGATACACAACCTTTGGAACTTATGTCACGCAAGCAATCAATCAAAATATCAATGACACTCCAAACTTCTTGTTACAATACGAGAAAGCAAGCACAAAACTTTTAGGTGCATTTTGAACAATTAAAAATGATATTCAACTAAATTTGAAGTTCAACAAAAAAAAAGGTTACTATTAATTTTCTTTTGGGTCAAAATACATATAAATGAACGATAAGAAAACAAGTTACATAGTCTAATTGCTGCTAAAAGGAATATCAAGAGGCAAGTTTTGGAGCCCTCGAGGAATGTTTGATATCTAATCAACAAGCAAATAATTACATCGAAGATCGTGAGGAGCTAACTAATCTGTAGTTTTGCTAGAAGTTCGTCCAATGTGCTTAAAGTTTGAATTGATCTTGAGAGGAAGAACTACAATTGTGGAACATCCTCAAAGGATGGCATCTTATCCAGAGATGCTTAGTTCAATACGTAATTGGAAAAAAAATATAAGGGTTGGAAGATGTTAATTTCAAGCAGCAAATTAAAACTTTACTTACTACAATGATCTATTCTCATTAAAGTCTGGGTTTAAACTAATACTATTGCAAAAGAAAACTTATAATTAGTCATGTACCAGAATTGTGCTTTTCTTCACATAAGATCGTATCGGGGCGAAATTTAGAACTAGTCTAGTGGTAGATTACTTTTTCTGATAGTTGGGAGACCATGGGTCGAATTTCATGAAGGTAAGGGACAGATAGGAGTGAGGGCTAAAAAAAAAAAGTTTGTATGTGATATACAATAAGCTTATCCATAAAAGTTTCCGGTTTAGTAATTCTCTATTTTTCTTGTTTCCTTTTTTCAATTCTTGGATATGGTGATAGATACGAGCTCCAGGCTTGATTGAGGGAAAATTCATACACCTCAAAGGACCAATACTAGAATTAAGGCCCATATAATCAAGCAAAAGTACTTCTATTAATCTCAACAAAAAGATAATTACATCAACAAAAACTTACCTGGGTAACTTACCCAAGTATGTTCTCAATTTTCCAGTTCCTACATCTCCTATTTGTCTCACTATCTCTGAACTTTTTATATAAAAAGAGTTTAAGTTTAATAGACTGAAAAATGTTAGCAACAACACATTCCTTGGAAACACAAGTGTTTCGATGAATCCTACTATTTTTCTCCTTCCATACTGTATACACAATCGCATGTAAAAGCAGCCTAGTCACAGTAGTTCGAAGGCTTGCTCCACTCAACCACAACATCCAAGTTTGAGATGTTCTTATCAATGGATAACAAATCAAGTCCCCAATTCCAAATTCTTCTACTCATTCTACAGTTAAAAAATAAGTGATCTCTATCCTTCATTCACATATAGGTTTGTGAAGATAAGTTGAGTTAAAAACCAATGGGCTGGGACTTTATTTGGAATAGAAGAAAACAAATATGAACAAGTGCCACACCATGAACGGAATTTAATCTAACTAAGAACACATAAAAACAGACGCGATAAGGGGGCACAAAGGTAACATCTCACCCTCTTTTGAGTAAGGATGACAGTAAATAGGGTTTAAATTAGAAATTAACGGCTATTTGACAAATGACAAACCCGATTAAAAAAATGATGGTGTATTTATTAGTTTGCCGGTTTGACTTTTTAGGTTTGATTTTTATAAAGGTAACTCAATAGGTTCTGTTATTAAACATTTAAAAAACTAAAATTCAAAATCTGATTATCAATTTATTAAATATATATTTGTTTACATATGCACACATGACCCATATATATTTATATTTAGAATTGACAAAAAATAAGTAAGAATTTTTTTATAAATAAAAGATATTTTTTTCTTTTTTTGATGATTTTTTGTTGTTTGATGGAAGTATGAAAAGTTGCAAGGACAATAGCTTGTAACTTTATTGGATGTTTTCATTATGAATTTTATTATCTTATTGTGTATGGACAACTATTTTATTATTTTTAAGTTTATTGGGATTGAGTATTTATTTATGGACAAACATTGCAATGATTATGTAATTTACTTTAAATTTATCATGTCATTATCTAGGGGTTTTGATTTATATATTTGGTATTTTTTGATATTTAAATTAATTTTTTTATTTTTTAGGTTAATTTTTTATTTAAAGTAACTTTTTTAAAAAAAATAAATGGTTACAGGCACAAGTACCTATGGTTTTTTGGATACTTAATGTTTATAGTTATGGTAAGTGATTTTGATAAATAGTTACCATTATAATTATCCAATTTTTTACAATAATCAACCCGATGTGACTTCTACTTTTGAGTTGTATAAATACTCGTAGTTAGTAAGGTACGTAGAAAGGGCTCTTTAATAGAAATCATTTACTCTTATACATTTCATTAAACATTGTTGTACCGTACAATCATCCAGCTAATTATACTAACCTCAACTTAAATAAAATTAGCCAAGTAATTATCCTCATGGTGGTTTTGGACCACCTCTTAACATTGAGGTGATCACGTCTAATTAGCTAATTGGTGAGATAATTAATAGCTTACTAAGGCAACAATCGATAGATGCTGGTCTGCGAGGATGATCTACCATACTTGGATTCAAACATGGCCCAGATTCCGACGGGGTACAGCAGTTGTTTGAATTTTTCGCAATGGGCAAAAGCTGATGCAACAATGCCATGTAAAGGTAGAAGATTTACAAGTCGTGAACTTCTTTTTCTAAAAAAGAAGTAATGACGATATCTAGAAAATGAGCATCAAAATTATCAGGATAATCAATGGTAACCTAGTGAAATGATTATATATATATATAGTTTTGATGAAATAATTTAGACCATTTAGTGTCGAGATCAAATAATTGTATTATCACTTCATTATTATTGATGTATCTTGTAACATTATATAAGCGTGAAATCAAAAAATGCATCATTACTTTACTACCATTGATCTCATTCAAAAAATTATACTTCATAAAAGTTATAATGTTACAAAGTATCGAATCATCTAGAATTGGAGCTTCTTGTCTTGTTGGAACCCCGCCGACAACCATTTACACTTCAAAAGGGAAAAAAAACTTTTTAGTCCCTCAGATTTAGCAAAAAAACCCAACTGGTCCCTCAATTTTTCAAAACACCCAAATTAGTCTCTCCCGTCAGTTAACTTTAACGGTCAAAGTTTGACTTTGCTGATTTTCCCAAAATGTCCTTTCTGTTACAACCTTATTTTTTCTCTCCTTGAGCTATTTTTCTTGATGGCTATTTCAGCTGCCATATTTTCAAAATGTCAACAATTGGTCAAAAACTAACAATGAATAATTACAATAAAAAACCAACAATGAATAATTATAATAAAAAACCAACAATGAATAATTGCAATTAAAAACCAACAATGAATAATCCCATCAATATTAGACAGCCAATGATGATTATAAATTCCAAAATTCCAAAGTTGCAAAGTTCATCACCAAAATAATCATAATTTATCGAAAAAAGAATAAAATAAAAAAGTCATATTATTTTCTTCCACCACTGGTACCACCCAACCTAATTACCCGCAAGCTAAATTTACCTCCATCTATTTGTTCAAATACAACCATGTCTCCTACTTTAATGTCATGCGTGTTACGTAAGGCAGACCAACCAAATGCTGCGAAACAGGTACCAGCTTGTCGTCTACCAATGCCAAGAGGGTATTCATTCTCATGACAATTTACCACTATCATCTCACCAGAGTCATATATTCCAGTCCCTTCAGCAAAGGCTTTGCAAGTAGCTACACTATTAAAATATAAAATTAGCATGTCATCATATTTCGTGATTTGTTTAGAAAATTTTAATGAGCAAGAAAAAGAAGAATTACCAGTTAAGGTCCTTTATTTTTCACTAGTACCTCCAACTGATAATGCTTAAGTGTTTCATGCTCAACATTGATCTCTTCAATTTCCTCATCATCCACCTCAATTTCTTCAATTTCCTCATCATCCACGTCCTTGCTCTCATCACTCTTAATTTGAATGGGGTCAACTATACATTCATCAATAAAAAATAATAATTGGCACAATTTTGATTAGTAATAAATACAAATTAATGGTCAATACAAAATATACAACTAATTATTATATCACTTACCATTAATACTTCTTTCACAGGCACTAGTAGCGAAGATCTCAACTCTAAAAGTTTCCGAGCCTTTCAACATAAACACAAGAAACTCACCAGCTTTAAGAGAAATAGTACGCACAAAGTCTAACCAACTACCCGTAAAGTAGTAAACAGTTATCTATATTCTCCAAGGTCATCGTCCATGACCTCCCTTCACACTCCAACGTGTATGTTGGCATCAAGTGGTCACAGTATTTTTTTAAAAAATGTATTGGCATACTCTACAACATGTAACTTCAGTTTACCAACAAAAGAAAAATTCAAGTTTTATAGAACTAATTTTAATTAATTATAATACTTGTTAGGTTCTATTATACACCTAAAAAAAGCTGGTGGATCCATACCTATATAACAAATTATCTTCAAAAAAAATTTCAAAACAACAATGAATTAATAAAATCATAAGGTTCTTCAAGCAATAGTTGGGTAAAATTAAATCAGAAAGGTTCTACCTTCAAGTGATGCTTGACAACAGAAAGCACTTAAACTAAAATGGACTTAAACTTAAATTGTGAAAAGTAGATGGCATCAGTTAATATCAGTGAAAGCATCTTTTGAGCTATGGTACATGGTATGATTTACAGACACTTGACACTGAATATCTAATCTAAGTCAACAAACTTTCTACCTAGATTAAGTTACATTCTTTCCAATCAACAAATTGAGAAAGAAAACAAAAAACAAAACTCAAAATTCGCATCTATATTGAAGTATTCATAACTATATATATCAAAGCATTCCTAACTAAATTTTCCATCCACATGTTCAAAGTTCCATCTTACCAGTCCTACCTAAATGAAGCATCATGTTTATGGATGTCACGACCCTAATTTTTCAATCGCTAATATAATCTCTGATACCATAAATAAACCACCAACATTCCTGGGATCGTGTTGCCACGGACTTAAGAAGATCGCTCCGCCTAAGTCTGCTAAGACACAATTACAATAGCCTGAGTACTATTATCATAATTCAATATTTCAAGGCTTTTAAATAATTATATCCCAATTATCAATTCTAAATTACTCAATTTCATTTACCTTAGTCGAGGGACTAAATCTTGTTGTAACTTAGTTGATTTAATTACCAATCCATACTTAGTTAAATTTCAGCCTATTATTAGTTTCCTAAAAAATCGGGCAGCACAACGGCTGTATTTTGAATTTTCCAATTTTAACCTGTAAATCAAACCAACAACTTCAAATCTTTCACTACAACTCCTCAACCCCAAATTCGTCCAACACATATTAAATCGACAATCTAATTCCAAGGTAAAACATATATCATTCGTATAACCAAAAACTTATATATAAGTACGACATCAAACCATTACATTAATTTAAATACCACATATTATACAACTTCATCACTAGAGTTTAAAACGATGAACATATTTTCCCTTAGCGTACAATCATCAAGTATCGTACTCCGGCTCACTTACACCTGAAAGGGGAGAAAAAAATGAGGGTAAGCTTATCCGGCACCAAAGCTCAGCGAGGGGGGAATCGGGGAAGAGTTTTCGAATACATTTTTCCTTTTCATAAACCTTTTTGGAAATCTGTGGATGCAATTCACGCAAGATCTGCAGTTAAGAAACAGTTCGAGTATACATATTCAAGTCATATATCACATACTAAGTAAGAAATAACTTACTCTTTCCAACATCTCCGAGGAAGTCAATGCCCCCAAGCGAGATGGTAATAATATATCATATATCAAGCGGTGGAGGTGATCTATCTCACTATTAATTGAGATGTTCAACATCTTCTTCCTTATCTCCCCAATAGAGTATTTCGGACAATACTCAAACCTACGACTCGATTCTCCAAGGAAATCAATGTTCCCGAGCGAGAAGGGAATAGGACCATGGTAGACATAAGATCACCGACACCCCAAGGATGACCGGCGTAGTATGAACACTACCATGCCAAAACTAGGTGGTTGCAACCCCTTTTGACACCATTTCAAACTCAAGTTCAAGTAACACGAGCATTTATAACATTCAAATAGACATCGAGTTCAAAACATTCACATAGTTATACATTTCTAGCAATCTGGGTAATTATCGAGCAAGAAGCAATATAATCCATATAAATGATCACAAAAGTATCCTAACATATCTAGAAGTTAGATAATATCATTTCACATTAGTAAGAACAAGCAACGTAGCCATTTTGTCAATAGGCTAAGCATTAGCACTTAAATAATTCATCTAAGCCACTGTTTATGTCACTGCATTGACCCAAATTTAGCAAATCAGTTAACTACCTTCCTAAACTCCAATTACTATGTTTTTGGTATAGAATTAAAGCTCCTCGAGTGTAGATGATTTTGGAATTAAGAAACGCTCAATTCCGATCCAAAACAACTGAGTTATAACCTATTTCGTGCAACTATATTTTTCTGTCCAGATTGCAAGTTGTTCTTGCGTCATTTCGGGAATAAAAAATTCAGAGCATTTTAACAATAGAATTTGACGATCCAGAAAGCACAAAGTTCGTTCCTAACTACCTAATATAGCTACTGTGAAAGTTTCGTTCAATTCCAAGATCGTTTGCTATTTTTACAATGTAAAAGAAATTGAAGACAGTGAGCTGTTCAGATTTAGCAAAAATTTCGTAACTTACTTCCTAGTATGTGTTTGAGGATGAAAACGATTTTTTTTTCTCATGATATGGCCAACTGAAGAAATGTTTCTCTATGAGTTTTCTACATTTTCAGAATTTTCCAGATTTTTATAAAATCATCCAGTCATAAAAATGGACTAAAATTTCAAGTTTGTACAAATCTGTCCAGTGGCAGCAAAATTTCTAATACCTACTGTCATGTGTGTTTTCTTGCATGAAAATGATTTTTCCTCATGACATGGTCAACTGAAGAAATGTTCCTCTATGAGTTTTCTTCATTTTTGAATTTTTCAGATTTTTATAAAATCATCTAGTCATAAAAACGGGCTAAAATTTCAAGTTTGTACAAATCTGTCCAATGGCAACAAAATTTCTAATACCTACTGTCTTGTGTGTTTTCGAGTATGAAAACGATATTTCCTCATGACATGGTCAACTGAAGAAATGTTTCTCTATGAGTTTTCTTCATTTTCTTCATTTTCCAGATTTTTATAAAATCATCTACTCTTAAAAAGGGGCTAAAATTTCTGGTTGGACAAATCTGTCCAATAAGGTCATTCCGAGATTCTTGCATGTTCTAGCTTTTAAATCATCAACATCAACTACTATACAACCAAGCAACCTCTAGCAACCTAAATAAGCAATAATCAAACATATCTACATAGCTAGATACAAGTTTTACCATCAAGAACACCCAAAAATTCCAGCAACATCATCTTTGATTCAAACCCTCAATAACAAGCTTCAACAACATTTTAACCATGGATTTGCAATTATAACTCCATACAAGCCTCATAAAACCATCAATATGCATTTGTATATCATAAATACTCATTTTGAAAGAACCCTCACCTTTGTGTTGAAGCCTAGAAGCAAATAGAGCAAGTAGAATGCTATCAAGCAAGAGTAGAAGTAAGGAAATGGCTGAAAATAGCTTGTCCTTTCTCCTATTCTTTCTTTCTTCTTTCTTCTCTCCCAAGCTCCAACATGTGTGTGTGTTGTGTGGGCTGATTGTGTGTGTTTTGTGTGTGTTTTTGCCTAGGATAGAATAATGTATAAGGAGGATGAAATATCTAACATTTAATAACCTAAGTTGCCTTCCTAACTAGAAGGTTATTTACTAGCATGCCATTCTAGCATGCCATTCTAGCTTTATTTCTAATTGTTTTGGTTCTAATTCAATTATTCTAGTTAGCTATTGAACTTAGTTGGTTTCAATTACTAGCCACGTGATATAAATTACTCAAATACACGTAAAATGATGTAAGTGTACGTAGAAGCCTGTGAGTGCAAGTAAGATAATACAAGTGCACGTTAGTACTCATAAACTCATATAAGTAAATGCATGAATATGTGCGGGGTTTTACAATGGACAACCATGATAGTTAAATGGAGGCAATGCACACAACATAGAAGCATGTAAGGCTAATGCACAGCCAAGTATAAGACACAACCCATGGCAAATCATACACACATACACTATATATATATATATATATATATATATATATATATATATATATAGACACACACACTCCTCAATTATATGTACACATCCTAAACACACTAAGAACGGTATAGAAGTTGTTAAGAGCCAGAACCAAAACAAGCCAAGAAGAGGAAATCGAGTCAAAATGAGGCCCAATTACCTAGAGGACTTCATGGCTTAGGCAGCAAAGAACATAGAAATTTTTACAACCAAACCTGTTAGCTTTTATCACAAAGAAGTGCTGAGCACAAGCATATATATATACTGAGTAGCTCTAGCATAGAAACTTGGAGAATTTTCTATATTTCTATGTCTTATTTTCTCTGTAATTTCAGCTTTTGACTCGTCAATACAAATTGCTCTCTATTCTACGCATTTCGTTTCACACTTAAATTCAATCATAACAAAATGCAATGTGCCTTTTCATTTGTATTCTAAACTTTTCTTATATATAACACACAACCCATGACAAATCATACACATTATATATTAAACCCTAAATGTTAGGTTTAAAATCGTACACAAATCTAAACTTCAAGGCTTCAATTTATCAATTAATCAAAAAGGCATAAAACCCTAATTGTTAAACCCTAAACCCTAGCTTTAAAATCATACATGGTGATCAAAACAAAAAAGGAAAAAAAATTAACCATGAATCCATCGACGGCTCAGATTGCCTTTTCGTCGAAGGTTCGAGTGTACATGGGTGTGTCCGGCGACTCAGATGGATTTTTCGTCGAAGGTTCGCGTGTGTGGGTGTGTGTGTCCAATGGTGTTTAATATGTGTTTGTGTGTTTATATGTGTGTGTTTTTGTTGGCTAAACGTGTTTAGTGTGCGTCCATGCAGACCTAGTGTGACTACATATTTACAAAAGGAGAAATTTAAATACTATCTTATTTTTATCACTTATTTATCATTTTAATATAGATACTTAATTAACATACTAAAAGAAAATAATTAAATAAGCAAAAGGGCTTTCATGGGCTGATTCCGAGGCTTGTACTTCTCTCCCGTTAGGTGTTGGGGTATAATCACGTTTTGATTGAGAATCCCAAGGCTCAAAACTGGGAAGCCTATCCATACCAAGAGATAGAGGTGGTATTTGGGCTGGGCAAACACAAACCCACCTCAGCCCAACACACAAAAATTTGGGCCCAGCCTAACTTGATTGAAAGTGGGCTCGACTCGGCCCAACCCACTACATATAGGTGGGCCGAACTGAATCATATAATTTTTGACTCAGTCCATTTGAGTCCAAGCCCCACTCAGCTCAGCCCATAAGCCCAACCCAACTTAGCCCATGAGCCCAGCTTAGCTCAAGCCTAGCTAAGGCCCATCTCGAGCCCACATAAGGCCCAATTTAGGCTCAGCACAAATTAAGCACAATTTGAGTTCACTTATTAAAAGAAATTGAAATATTATACTTATGCATACAATGTAAGTCGTAATAACTATTCTTGTTTTAAACAAACTAGCAAGTTGTAGTAATTATTTTTTTTTTAACAAACTAATAATAACAAGTAGCCAATTTATTTCTTAAGTTGATATTAAATGACTTGTTATCAAATCATTTTTATGATATTGTAAGTTTGCAACTTGCAACTTTAAGTCCTTTCATATTATTTTTAAAAGATTTTAGGTACAATTCTTTTTTATAATTTATAATAGTACATATAATTTTTTCTATAAATACTTAGTGACATAGTGCTTTAGTCAATAAGTACATTTAACTTTGTTTTACTACAAGTTTATAACATTATATATAACTAAATCTATGGGAGAAGAAAATCTTTCACGACGATTTCATTCCTCAGGGATTTGAAATCATTTTACGTACTTTGAAGAACATGAGTATATAATTTATAACTATTGCCAACGTCAATTTATATTTCAACGTAAATTTAGAACTAGGACGCTTGTAAGATACCTTGTATATCAACACCTAAATGTCACAAACTATTTTAATCCTGAAGTGGTTATTCAACCACTGCCACATCCAAGCACACCACAGCCACTAGCAGGCCCAATACCCGTACAAGGAGCATAACAGAATAGAGAACTTTTACACTAGTTTTCCTAAACGTTTATATAATATTTTATTTTTATATTTATATCATTAATGTACTCGTGTCTCATTAACTTGTAGTTTGTTATGTAGAGTTTTATCATTTATATTAATTGTTAATGTTATCAATCAACTTGTGTATTGTCTCATTAATAGTTAAATTAATTTTTCTTAAAAGAAATTAAGTTTAATTTTTTTTAATTATTAATCCAACTATCCAAGTAATATATATATATATATATATATATATATATATATATATGGTGTTTGTATATATATATATATATGTGTGTGTGTGTGTGTGTATATATATATTAGTATAATTATATATTAAAATTACACTAATCACAAAAAAATGGGTTGGCTAGGCCCAGCTCACGACTCGTGATAGCGGGGCTTGTGGGCTATATTGGGTCCTATATTCGGAGAAATAAGCATAATCTAGCTCAGTCCACTAAACATCTGTGCTGAGTCGAGCTCAGTTTTCTCAACCCATGATTCGGTCAGGCCGTGTTAGGCTACCCATATGCCAACTCTACCAAGAGATGCAATTTTATATATGTGGCGAGCATTAATATGGCTGATTAGCCATCTTTCAAAATTTTAATTCAAATATGCCCTTTTTTCTCTTTTTTCATGCAATTCCAATAAATTGATTGATAGAATAAATGACTATCTTGATTATGATAATCCAATGTTAAAGAAACATGTAAAGAATCAGATAGGCCGGCAAAGAAACATTTTTTATTTTCGAGGAAAAGCATCATTTGTTTTCTTGCATTATATAATAGCTAGTAATCTTAATTTAGAGATCGAACGATAATTTACATAACACTACAAAAAAAACTGCTTTAGGCGACCACCAAAGTTGTCTCCATGCCGTCGCCAAATAGGTATTGACGATGGTTGGCAACGGCGTGGAGATAAATATTGGTTGTCGCCAAAAGTAGCATTGCCAAGTTGTCTCCCCGTCGCCATATCATCGCATTTGGCGACGGCATTTTAGTCGTTTCCAAATTCGTCTCCGAATCGTGTCCCAAAAATATCATCTCCACATCGTTGCCAAAAGCTTTTTGTCTCCATTCCGTCTCCACGTCGTCTCCAAAAAATAGTGTCTCCATTCCATCTCTACCTCGTCTCTAAAAATAGTGTCTCCAATCTGTCTCCACGTCGTCTCCAAAAAATAGTGTCTCCATTCCATCTCCACCTCGTCTCCAAAAAATAGTGTCTCCAATCTGTCTCCACGTCGTCTCCAAAAAATAGTAGCTCCATTCCGTCTCCATGTCGTCTCCCAAAAATAGTGTCTCCAATCCGTCTCCAAGTAGTCTCCAAAAATATAGTGTCTCCACGCTCCATAACATAAACTCTACATTCCGTCTCCAAGTAGTCTCGAAAAACATAATGTCTCCAATCCGTCTCCAAGCCGTCGCCAAAATTGCAAATCTCGAAATTTAATTTAATTTTTTGTTTTTCAAATAAAACCTTTAAATCTCTAGTTTTTATTAATTATTTGTTTATTAAATGAAGATATAATGCACATTCATATAATATAAATTATATTTAATTCATATTGAAAACTATATTGTACCAGACCATTAATAAAGTAAACAAATCCTAAACATAATTTAACACACTCGTTGCACATATTAACATAACAAAAAAACATGAAACTATTCTTCATTTCCATCATCGGGTTGAGGCGGATCCTGATGAGCAGGTGGCTTCATCATCATCTTTGTCAGCAGTGTGATTTGTGCACGCAGTTCTCGAAGTTCAGCATTGTGTTCTTCTTGAAGTCGTTCAATCCGCTCAGTGTGTTCTTGTTGCGCTTTACGCAATTCCTCATTCTCTGAGATGTGTAGATCGAGATTCTCATTCAATGTTGTCGTCGCCCAAGCAACAACCTGATGTATCTCTATCTTTGTGATCTGGCGTCTGCCTAGTGAGTTGTGGTGTACAGAAGACACTGAACCAGATGACCCGACCCCATATATGCGCCCTCTGTTTGGTTTGCTCACAACCTGCAGGAAGAGTGCATTATAGTCTATCGGTGTCGCTGCCGAATCGGACTCGGAAGAAACAGTTGCCTGCTGCACCAGTTCATCATAATCAGCCTGTACGACAAAGCATTTGACTTAATCATTTTAGACATTTCGTTGGTAAATATATATATATATATATATATATACATATATATATATCCCTAATTTTTTTTTCTATTAGCAATAATTTGCACATACCATGGTCTGTTCTGCCTTAGGGTCTGTGAATGGCCCGTCTGGGCCCTTGCGTAAGCCCTTGCAAAAACATCAGCCTTAGTCACTGGTGCCCACCTTTCTTCTGCCTACAAATTATTAAAATACGAAAACATAACTACAAAAGTATTTATGATAGGTTATATAATTGAATTTAATTACGACATTTTGTTCATTACATTTTCCTACTTACATACCAATCTCTTTGCAGCCTCTTCATAGAGGATAGGTCCTAAATGATGTGGAGATGGCCAATGCAGTCAGTTATTCGAATTTCGCTGTGAAATTGCCTGCCATTTAGGGGTTTCCCACTTTTCTTTTAACTGATCCCACGCGTCATCGCCCACCCACCTCGGCTTCTTATTATGTGTTCGTCCTTTATTAAGGAGGTCACGTATACGAGATCCAGCTTTCGAAACAAACATTCGGCGAAGCGCTGCTTCCTCACTTGGGTACCACTTGTAGACCCTCTGCAACCATAAATTAATGCATATAACATATTATTTCAACAGTATTCAACCCATTAATTATAACAAATATCATTACATAAAATATATAAACACTTATTTATCATACCTGAAAATTAGTGAACCACTTATCCCTAATATTATCGGGGACCTCAGTCTAACTCCCCTAAGGCTGAGAATACCTGGTGTTCATTGCTCTAGTGACTTCTCTTGTTGCTGCGTACGGTGTTCAACTAAACATGAAGAAAACAAATAATAGGATATTAAATAGCCATAACATAGGGGGAGCATTGGGATAGGGTTAACCATGGAAAAAATACAAAATCAAATACTTACCCACCACCGTCGAATGTCAAATATGTCCGTCTGTCAACCTGCCACGCGACGTAGGCTTCGTGCGACGAGAACCCATAATATTGCCATGGCTCTATCCCAGCAGGTCATTCTTGAGCTGCTGTAGATGACTTAGGTTGTTCAGGAATCGGTGTGGATTGAGGCATAGGGTCGAGCGCAGTCGCGCCATCAACGTTTACGTGTAAATCCTCTAAACCTTGTCTCAAACCAGACAATGAAGTAGAAGGTGTAGACCTCTCATGTGGTAGTAATAGAACGTGCAAAGGCACTTGGCCTGATGCACCGTCAATGGGCCCTCCAAACGTGCTAGTATGAGTATGTATCCTTTGTTGTGAGGGATACGAACTGTGTGGAATCCCATGCTCCAAACCTACTGATGATGACGATGAGCCATGACCCGTCAACGGTTGACTGACAGAAGACCCATGACCAACCGATTGCGGTGCTCCTATAGACCTATGACCAACTGAATGCGGTGCTCATGTCGACCCACGACCTACTGAGTTCGGTGCTCCTGTTGACCCACGACCAGTCGATTGAAATCCACCAATAGATGTACTGGATGTACGTCTACGACCTGTACTTCCACGACCTAACCCCATCCTGAGGAATTGTCTAATTCCTCCTGAAGAGTTATCTTTGCCTGCAGCCATCTCTGTTCCCCTACAAATACACATAAGGAATTAACTGTCAGTGCTACACACATTAATACACACATACACATGTTCCGTTAATTGAATTATAATTTTTAAATGTCATCCGTAAATAAGTCGTATACATCAACATGATTGTTACATAATATCCAAACTAAGTATCATCTTCTTCGTCATCATGAGTGTCATTATCATCACCGTCATCATCATCATTATCATTATCATCATCTCATCTTCGTCTTGTGAATTATCATCATTATCATCATCATAATCTTCTTCTTCTTCTTCTTCTTCTTCAATCTCCTCGTCCTCTTCTTGAGCATCATGTTGAGCATGTAAATCATTAATATCTTCGTATGATATTTCTATGTTGTCACCCGATGCATGACAAAGTGGAGGTAAACTAGCATCAGTCGGCTGTACTTCGGCCACATTCATGTCATCTGATTGAAAAGCTATTTCTTCTTCTCCTACACTCTATTGTCTTGATACGTCATATAAATTTCTTGGACGGATTTTAACCACAGCCCACCAATCCATTCGATCCCTTTTCGCTCCTGGGTATTTACAGTAGTACACTTGTTGTGCTTGTTTAGCCAAAACAAATGGTTCATATTTTTGATATTTTCTCTTAACGTTCACTTCAATCTGTCCGGTCTTCAGATGATACTTCACCTCTCTGTCCTTTGTGGAATCATACCAGTCACACTTGAAAAGAACGACCCTTGTATATTGCAATGTTGGATTATGATATTCAAGTTCAATAATGTCGTTCAACACTCTATAGTATCCAACACCCTCAGTATTACTATCATTTATCCCTTTAACAAACACTCCACTATTGTATGTTGATTTTATCTTCCCAAAATTTAATGTATGAAACCGATAACCGTTGACCAAGTATCTTGACCAACTGCGAACCCGGCTACTAGGACACATTGAAAGACATTTTACACGATCATCAATGCCATTAGTGCCTATCAACTGCAAATCGCATAATAAGGTTATTATGCAAAGTTAAATGAACTTGTTAATTTAACACCAATTACACTTCTTAACATATACTTACATGGTGATATAACCACATCGGAAAATTATTGTACACTTCATATTGAATTTCTATCGAACACAATTCATGATAGTTTTAGCGAAGATATTCCTCGAACATGCTGTGAAAAAAAATAAAATGTGTCAGCTAAATCATGTAGTTAAGTGTATGAGGAACTGTGAGTTCCAATTTTCAAATAATATACTTATTCATACCAGATATAGGGGGAAACTTTTCGGCAATTGGTCAAAACATAAATGTGTGCCGCATGCAGTTCTTGATCATTTAAGTTTCGTTCTGTTTCTTTCCCAATTGGACATCCCGGGTAAGTAAATATAGATAAATAATCATCAGGGTATGTCACCTCGTTATATTGGTTATTCCGCGGAATACTTCTTGTTCTGGTATCCACGTGTAGTTCAAAATAATAACAAAATGTTGATGTTTCGAGAATGTGATAAGCTTCACAAATTGATCCTTCAACGTGTGCTTTATTCTTAACCTTCCGTTTCAATCTTTGCAAAAATGTCTCATACGGATACATCCAGCGATATTGTACCGGACCACCACAAATGGCTTCATATACCAAGTGAATTGTCAAATGTTCCATCGAATCGAAGAAACTAAGGGGTAACATCTTCTCTAAATTGAAAAGTGTGACGACAATATTTTCCTGCATCCTTTCCAAATCGATCCTTTGAAGAGTTGTGCAACATAGATTGGTAAATAATAAACTTAGTTGGGCAAAAACTTGCCAAACATGTTTCGGTAGTAGCTCACATAAAGCAATCGGAAGCAATCTCTCCATAAATACATGACAATCGTGACTCTTCATGTGTGACATCTTCAATTCTTTCATGTCCATACATCGAGATAAATTGGAAGCATATCCATCAGGGAGTTGTAGGTCTCTAACCCATTCAAGCAATGCTTTCCTTTTATCAACAGGAAGTGTGTAAACACCCATCTTCAATTCATGCTCACCGCATAATTTCGAACGGTCACAAAAGGTTGATACATCAACTCTAGCTTTGAGGTTGTCTTTTGTCTTACCCTTGACCGCCATCACCGTGTTGAAAACATTATCAAACACATTTTTTTCAATATACATCACATCCAAATTGTGTCGGACAAGATGTGTCTTCCAGTAAGGCAAGTCCCAGAAAATACTTCTCTTCGTCCAATTGTGCCAATCCCCAAAACTGTATAGTTTGCTTTCTCTCATGTCGTTTATTTTCGGGTAATCTTTCACTAGTTCCCACAACTGCATACCATCTAATCTTGGCGGTGCCGGATTAGTTTCAACTCTACCTTTGATAAAATTCTTTTTGTCACGCCTTAATGCACTATTCAATGGTAAGAACTGACGATGACAATCAAAGAAATATTTTTTTCTACCTGTTGGTAATCGAAATGCTTTGGACTTGTCCATACAATACAGGTATGACAGCTTTCCATGTGTGCTCCATCCAGACAACATACCATATGCTGTGAAATCATTTATTGTCCACATCAAAACAGCCCTTAACATAAAATTTTTATTTGTGGCAACATCATAACAAGGTGCACCTTCGAACCATAAATTTTGCAATTCTTCGATTAGAGGCTCTAGGTACACATCAATATTCTTCCCAGGATTCTTGGGACCTGGGATAAGCAGGGTTAAAAACATGAAAGGATCTTTCATGCACATCCACGGTGGCAAATTGTATGGTGTTAAAATGACCAGTCAACAAGAATAAGGTTTCGCATTTGAACTGAACGGATTAAAACCATCTGAGCACAAACCAAGCCGAACATTTCTGGGTTCACATGCAAATTCAGGATATACAATATCGAAATATTTCCATCCCTCAGCGTTAGAGGGATGACAAATTTTTCCTTCCTCAACCTGGTGATTCTTGTGCCACTGCATGTGCTCAGCTGTCACCTTTGACATGTATAGCATTTTCAACCTTAGAGTCAATGAGAAAAACCGTAATTGTTGATATGGTTTCAACTTACTCTGTTTTGAACCACGTGTTGTTGGTTTGAAACGTCGGTGATGACAACGCGGACAAGAATCCAGGTATTTTCTGTCATTGTAGAATAAGGTACAACCATTTACACAAACATCAATCTTCACATATCCTAGTCCCAAGGGTCTAATTAATTGCTTACACCTGTAAAAGTTTTCAGGCATCGTATGCGTATTCGGCAACGAGTCCCCAACTGTTTCAATCATTGTGTTAAAGTATAGTTCGCTCATGTTATGCTCGGCCTTGACATTCATGTAACGAGACATAGCAGATAACTGCGTCAAGTTTTCACAACCTTCATACAGTGGTAAATCAGCAGCCTTCAACAACTCAAAAAACTGTTGTGCTTCAATGTTAGGTTCTTCTGTATAAAAGTTTTCATCACCATACTATTCCGGACCAACAGCGTCAAATACCATTGTCCTATAGTTATTTCTTTTTTCTATCATCTCGTTGTAATCATTATTTTGAAAATTGGACGTACGTATATTACAATTATTTGACATATCTTCCCCATGTTCAGTCTATTTATAGTAGTTTACTATGAAACCTTTCATGTAAAGATGAAGTATGACCTCCTCGGATTTTTCAAAACTGCGATTTTTGCATTTGGCACACGGGCATCTTATTTTTTCACCATCCATGTAATATCTTTGACCACGTGCGAAATCTACGAATTCGTGTACACCAATAACAAATGCCTCGTTAAGATGCCCGTCAGGATCGTGGCGATGATACATCCATTCACGACTTGTATCCATATCGAAAAAATTTCCTATGTAATATTTAACATATTCAATAAATGACTTATTGATGTTTCGTTACATTTAGAGCATAATCTTGAGACCACAACAGTTACACGGACCTTTTCCTATGTAACATTATGTGTAATAAATGCATTTATGCTTAATATATGTAACAATTTATTTCACCAAGATCCATGTAGATAAAGATCTTAATTGCAACAAATTAACTACTTACTTCTTAAGTTAATTTCCTAACTTAGCTTAAGTTAAACTATTAACGTAATCTTAAATGAACTTCTTCTAAATGCAAATAGTAGTGCATAACAGGGAAAATTTCACATTTAGTCCCTATATTTAAAATGTCTCAATTTAGTACCTATTGTTTAACCAAAATTTTTAATTTCTTCTATTGTTTAAAATGTCTCAATTTAGTCTCAATATGTTTTCCAAAAAGTAAATATGTCATCCCTATTATTTTCAAAAAGTGTCAATGTTGTCCAAATTATTTTCTTAAAGTTTTAAATTCATCTATATTATCCAAGGACAAAACTAAAATTTTGATAGGAATAATCAAAGTAATAGGGACGCAATTGATAACTTTAAACATTAGAGAATAAATTGAAACTTTTCATCCAACAATAGGGACTATATTTAGACATTTTAAACAATATGAAATAAAGTAAATTTTTTTGCAAACAATAGGGACTAAATTTGAGATTTTTCATACTTATCTTACCACTCTAATCTAATCTATGTTACTTTCTTGTATTTAAAGTCCACCATAAAATATTCATTAACAAAACCAAGGATTGAAGATAATTAAAACACATAGTATATAATTAGTGTAATTACAACACGTACTACGACCTAACAATCCATACAATCTATAACTTCAAAATACAATTATTCAACCAACACATATACATGCAAAACCTATACTTCTTAATTGAAAGAGCATCTAAATGAACTACTTAACCTATACTTCTTACATACTAAACTTATTATCTTACTTATCTGAGTTTGTTAACATAACATATTAAATTGTCTTGCTAAACTTATGAAATTAAATTTTCTTTATTTATTTCTTATTAATTAACTTAATTTATTAAGATAACTTATTTAATTACTTATTCCATTATCTTAACTTTAATTACTTATTAAATTAGTCAACATATCATACTATCATGGCAATCATCTAACCTAATTTAACTTACTTAATTGTCAAGACACACACGGAAGATCAAATCGGTATTCTTACTTGTTAATCAACTTTAATTTCTCACTTGAGTTAACTTAACTTTACTTAAACATCTTAATACAACTGCAAAAAACCAATTCTCCACCAACAACAAAACACCCCTTCATCCATTTACACAAACATCATCTTCACAATAAACTTTCAACTCAATTATCATAATATACAAAATCAAATACATAACAAATAATCACAATAACTTTAATTTAATTAAACGGATTTACAATTACAAATAAATTTATTTTAAAACTTCCAACTCGTACAATCATCAAATTCACCTGAGCCGATTGAAACTAGATAAGTCGCATCCAAATATCTAAAGCCCCAAACCTTCCAAAGAAAATCCAAACACATTGTATTAATCAAAAAAATACAATGTATAATCAAAAAATATTTATTAAATTAACACAATGTATTTTTGGCAAAAATAAAAAAATAAATCTGAAAAAAGAAAAAAAATCAGAGATAAATTAAAGAAATATTGCTCAACCAAAGTTTTGGTAAATTAAAACACAATTTTATTATATAAAATAAAGAAAATACCGAAAATTGAAATATATATATATATAAAACTAGGAAAAAAAACTGAAAATTGAACGTTAAAAAATAATCTAAAGATCAACACAAAAATTAAAAATACAATGTATAATAAAAAAAATATTCATTAAATTAACACAGTGTATTTTTGGCAAAAAAATATATATATTTAAACCGAAAAATGAAAAAAAAATCAGAAATAAAAAAAAATATTGGCATAACAAAGTATTGGTAAATTAGACACACAATTTTATTATATAAAATAAATTAAATACCGAAAATTGAAAAAATAAAAATAAAACTAGAAAAAAAAATAGAAAATTAAACCCATAAACTAAGCTAACTTTCAACACATAAATTATACAAAAAATGACATAAATAGAATGATATATATAGCAAAAAAATCAAACACATTATATAAATGTATATATATACACATATATACATACATATACGTATAGTACATATATATATATATATATATATATATATGTATATATACATATATTGCAAAAGAAAAAAATAATACTAAATTTTCAAATTTTACCTAATCTTCAAGGCAAGAGAGGGTGTTGAGGGGTGGGGGGGGGGGGGGGTGGGGGTGGGCGCTGCTCCTCTGAGTTTTTTAGCTGGGGTGGGGGGCAGTTTGTTTTTTTTTTTGTTTTTTGAATCACAAGAGGGCAGCAGATGATAATGAAATGGAGGTGGGTGGGGAGGGGGGAGGGGGGGTGGTATGAGGTAGGGGACACGAGGGTGGGGGGGGGGGGGGGGGGGGGGAGAGGTGGCGGGGGTATGTGTTGCTATGCGTTTTTTCGCTGGGGGTGGGGGGCACTTCAATTTTTTTTTTTGTTGAATTACAAGAGGGTAGTTGTTGCCCTCTGTAATTATTTTTCGTTTAATGGGAACTAGCTATGCTGGTTCCCCATGGTGACAGCCCAGTGACTAACTGGGCCGTCGCCCAGAGTTTAGGGACCCGATTAGACGGGTTCCCATGGAGACGGCCTGGTCCGTGGAGACGGATCAGGCCGTCTCCAAAATGTCTCCAAGAGGAGACGGCCCAGGTCATCTCCAAAATGGAGATTGGACCTGGTCCACTTCCAGTCTCCATTTTGGCTGTATGAGCTCGTGGCTAATAACATCTATTCATAAATATTTCTGAACATAAAACCTCAAAATATAAAGTATAAATTATAATAGTTAATTTGAGTTATGAGAAATTTTGGTAATAAATCTCATTAAAATTTAATATTGTGTATAAATGAAGTCACCTTTGTTGGCGCAAAAATAAAAATAAAAATACCTTCTAAACATCCATATTGTCTTGCAAAAATATATTCGTAACTAAATTTTAAATAATTTGTTTAAACTTTTTAAAAATACCTGGTCTAGTTCCAGTCTCTATGTTGGAGACGGCTCCTGTCCGTCTCCAAAATGGAGACCAGGCTCTCCATTTTGGAGACAGCCTGGGCCGTCTCCTCAATGGAGACCTGGCTCTCCATTTTTGAGACGGCCCATATCCGTCTCCAAAATGGAGACTGGACCTGGTCCAGTTCCAGTCTCCATTTTGGAGACGGCACTATCCATCTCCAAAATGGAAACGGCCACTATCCGTCTCCAAAATGGAGACAGCCCATGCTGTCTCCATTTTCTGGAGACGGATTAAGCCATCGCCAATCGTTTGGTTTTCCTTTTTTTTTTATATTTTTGGTTATAATTATTTAATATTTGATATTTTATAATATATTGGTATAAATTATAAAATAACATGTTAATATACATCCTTAATTTCAATTGTGTACCTTAATTTATCAAACTAATACGTAGTTGAATTAGTAATTTAAATTTTTTTAAAACGAATATTTATAAAATTTTTATAAATATATAATGTAGATGAAGTTAATTCATTAATAATTCAAATGCTTTTAAATCTCGTTCTAGTAGCAGGAACGTCATGTCCCCAATTATTTGAACCATAGAAGACAAATGGTACGCATCCACGTGGTCGCGAATCATACATACGATAGGAACATGGTGTACTCTACCACGGGGCATAAGGAAATTGAATTGGCAGGGCCCCTGTTCGCAAGGTAGATGGATTCAGCAACTTTTCAACATCGAAAATAGCGTGCACGCCATGTCCCTTATTACTTGACCCATGGCAGACGAATGGTACGCAGCCACGTGGCCGCGAATCATGTGTACGATAAGAACATGGTGTACTATACCACAGGGCAGCAGGAAATTGAATTGGCAGGGTCCCGGTTCGCAAGGTAGATGGATTCAACAACTTTTCATTGTCGAAAATAGCGTGCACGCCATGTCCCAAATTATTTGACCCATGGAAGACGAATGGTACGCAGCCACGTGACTGCGAATCATTCGTGCATACCTTAACATATTATAAAATGCTGGGGTGTCTCACTACTGTCATCAAGTAGTCTCTACATGATTCAATTACTTGTTTCCTATATATAGCACTCGGAAATGTGCTTTCTCACACCGTCTCGAATTTTCAAAAAATAGATTGCAGTTAATTTGTTTCAAGGATGAGTAAAGATCAACAACACCACTCAGATTCTCTTCCAAGACCAACAAAAGATGAAGAGGTGGATACGATGAAACCGTATCCAAATTACAGCAAATACGTTAAACCCTAACTTGATCTAAATGCTCCGCCAAACTACGACGAATACATTTCTAATGCCCAAGTAGTCCAAAAAGTTCAAGGCGACATGCTACGGATCTATTGCCCAAACGTTTTTAAATAATATTTATATCTTTTTATCATATTGGAAACATCGGCATTAGTACTATTTGTTACAATCCGTAACAATATTATTGCGTTGTTCTGCCTGATGTGTAGTGTTTGGTTGTTATGTTTTAGTGATCACGATGTACTATGTTAGGTATTAAGTTGGTGTGTTTATGTAATTCGAGCACATAATTTGTAATATTTTAATTATGTTTCCTATTTAGTCGTTTTGTTGCTGTATTAATAAATGATGATATGTAATCCTTTATTAATTATGAATGTAAAATTAAGTTTATGTTTGTAATGATTTAACTCTTATAATAAAAAATCTTAATTTTAATTCCGTTTTGTTGATTTCGAAGAACTAATTGTCTATAGTGGTGCATTACGTTAAATATTAACCATCTATATAAATTGTTCTTCACGGAGACAATAATGCATCCCATTAACTGTTCGAAGGTTGTAAATATGTTTTTGTTTATAATAAAAGACATATTTTGTTTTGTAAGTAATGATGAATAACTTATAGTTACAATCAAAGCCGCAAATGTGGACGACTTACTTATGTAGACGCCAATTTATGACATTATAAGACGGAAAATTAGTAGTCACTACTCATATGTATAATTATTACATTAAAATAATTCATCAATCTTTAATTATAAATTTTTGGCGATGGCAGGGTGACTAAATTATGACGCGTTTTATGGACCGTCTCCAACTTGTCGCCACTTGGCGGCGGCATGGAGACAACATGTCATTATCTGTCACCAAGTAGTCACCATATGGTCACTTTTGGAGACCGCATATGATGTTGTCACCATATTGTCGCCAATTGGCGACGACGTGGGGACGGCATGGAGACAACATGTCATTAGCTGTCACCAAGTAGTCACCATATGGTCACTTTTGGAGACTGCATATGATGTCGTCACCAAATTGTCGCCAATTGGTGACCACGTGGGGACGGCATATGTAGGTCGTCTCCAAAACGTAACAAAATTGTCACTAAATTGTTACTAAAGTGGCGACATCTTATTCCGTCTCCAAACCGTCGCCAAGTTGGTGACAAAATGGCAACAACCCGTTGCAGAAATCAATTTTTTTTGTAGTGTAACAATAGCTTGCATATCAATATAAGCATGACTATAAGATGATATACATAATGAAAGAGAAATCATATATGTATACATAGAGTTTAAAAAGAAACTATGATTTACCTATGTTGTAGATGATAAATAAATATATTAATAGTCTCGAATTTAAATTTGATCACAGCTATTTTTTTAAAAAGAAAAAAGTCTACATGCAAGACTCAAAACGGCTATATACGTTCAGGGATTAATAAAGATAATAAATGAATATAATATTTTTTTCTAAAAGTTTAAACTTTTAAATGAGATGGTAATTTAATAACCTAAAAATGTACAAAAAAATATATATATACAAATTGGAATTTACAACCCTTTACAAGAAACACCTATGCAAGCTATTTATGCTACAATATTACCTGAATTTATACAAGTTCGAATCTAGATGATCTTAAATCTGTTATGTCTATCTTCCTCATATGCTACTATTTCCACAAAATTAGTAAGCATGAAGATAAGATGAATGTCAGGGGAGAGTTCAAGATTTTTGTTCAATTGGAGTTAAGAGCACACAATTTAACTGTTATACCTAAAAAAAATTAATAGGGCTAAATTGATTTTCAACCTGAAAATACGTACATTTTCAAAATAATTTTGAGGTGAGGGGGAGCTACATTCCCGCTCACCGTAAAGTAGCTCGTCCTTGATGAATGCAATGCATGGGAGAAATATGAACATTTAAATTTCGAAAAAATGGCTCAATTAGTCCTAAAAGTTTGCGTATTTTGATATTTTGATCCCAAACGTTTCAAATCGGACACTTTAGTCTCAAACGTTTTGCATAAGGGACACCGTTAGTCTATTACCTTATTTTTGTTAAATTTGTTCCGTTAAGGTCACGTGATTCGCACGCCGAGCATAAAAAAAAGACATACAAGGTTCAATTAGTTATTTAGCTTACAACTCATTTTTACAAAATATCACCCGATCTCTAATTTTCTCCAATTTAACCTTATATACTATTTTTTTATGCTCGACGTGCGAATCACGTGATCTTAACAAAACAAATTTAACAGAAATGAGCTAATAGACTAACCGTGTTCCTTATGTAAAACGTTTAGGACTAAAATGTCCGATTTAAAACGTTTAAAACCAAAATATCAAAATAAACAAACATTTAGAACTAATTGAGTTATTTTCTCTTAAATTTATTATCTTATAGTTACCAAATCCAAATTTGTCCTGGAAAGCAAAGCACAAGAAGCCTTGTGAGGCCAACTCCAGCAACATATGTAAAAAGTCAAAATCTCTACATGTAAAGATGCTTTTGGAAACTTTTGTCTCCAATAGTATCTCTACAAATTCTCTACAATGTAGAGAACTTGTAGAGGATCTTTACAATTGGATTCAGCATCTCCAAATGTGGAGATGCTGAATCCATTCTCTAAAACTTAAAAAAAAAAATACAAGTCTCCAAAATGTCTGATTGATATCATCGATAATACAAGACATAAAAAAAATAGAATATCGTCATAAAAAATAAACAAATATAAATAAAAAGTTTAAAAATAAAAAATAAAAAATATTAGAATTAAAATAAAAATTATTATTAGCAATGAACAAATATTAAAAAACGGTAATAATAAAGTTTGAATTAAAATAATATATTTAATTAAAATAAGAAAATATTTTGGAGTAAAATAAAAATAGAGAATATGTAAAATAGAGAAGCTGCTGAAGTGAAACTGAAATAGAGATTCTCTAAAAATAGAGATTGAATAAATGTAGAGAAGCTGTTGGAGTGAAACTAAAATAGAGAATTTGTAAATGTAGAGAAATGGTTTAAAATCTCTACATGTAGAAAAATAAAATCGAAAAACTGTTGGAGTTGGCCTGATAATTGATAGCGTGCCATGCACACAATGAGATGAACCATTTTTGTTTTTTTTTGTTTTTCCTTCGATATCTGTAGGAGATTGTGATTCCAATTAATTTGTAAGAAGAATCAGAATACAACTTTAGCATTGGATTTTTTTATTTTTTTAGGAGAATGTTAACCATCCCTTAAAGAATAAATAGTAGTAGAATTGGTTCAAAAATGTCAGAGAGGCAGACGAGTGACATGTGAGATTAATTCATTCGACCCATTGATCATGGAAATCTATTCTAATCTACATGTTATCTTCCTTGCCAGCCCTCTAGAAGATATTTTTTTCATTTGTTTTTAATTCAAGAAATTTACACTAAGTAGGATTGCGTTAGATATACGCCAAAAATGCAAACCTCAATCTACAATGGTAGATGCCAACGCTCCATTCAAATTAGTCAAAGATTAAGTAATATTAATAATGGGAAGACATAAATTCAAACTCAAAATTTTTAGTCAAAATGAATCATTACCCGACCATTCTACTTCTGAAATATTAATTTTGTTCGTTACACTTCAGCCAGAATCTAATTCATACCTTCCATGCATGTCCAAATTATTTAGTCGTCATACTTGAAAGATGTAAAGAGAAGCATATACCTCGTAAAAATCCGAGGTGACAACGATCTAATGTTGTACCACTTTGACAAACAGAATAATTTTATCGGAGTAGCTAGAAGAACCTTGAGAGTACTGAGAAAAGTATATGCCTAGACTGAATCATCCAAATCCATTTTAAATTAAGCTTTTTTCCTATCAAAGCTGGGCATTTTTCAGTGATATTATATATGCAGTTGTAATTAATCATAATCCAGAATCATATGCTGAGAATCATCTTTTTGTATTATTCTCACATGGTTTCAATATTTTGTCCTGAAATTGTTCGAGGGAGGTTAGAATCTTATACCTACGGAGGCATCAAGCATGACGAGCTAAAGGCCTATCTCAACATTTACATAATTTTAAATATATTCTTAACATAATAATTAAGGGCTATAATCATAGTGATCCTCCTATTCAATTACTTGGACTATTTTCGAGCACCTCATAGCATTTTTGGGAGATGAATTTAAAAAGAGTATTAAAGCAAGTTTTTATTTAAAATTATCTTTTTTATATTTTTATTAAATTATCACTTCATCTAAAAGTTTAAGCTGTTGGAGCTAGAGAGACTTATTTATTAATATTTTCAACATTCCCCTCAAATATATCCTTAACATAATCATGAATTTAAAAAGAGTATTTAAGCAAATTTTCAAAATTATCTTTTTTTCTTTTATTAAATTACCACATCATCTAAAAGTTTAAGTTGTTAGAGAGGGATTTATTATTATTTAATTATTATTTTCAACATACCCCTACAAGTGTAGGAGGGATTCGTTTCTGAGCCTTACATGCACGTGGATAATTTTTTTGTTTTTAAGACCATTAGTAACTTAAGCTCTAATACCATATTAAATTACCACATCATCATTTAAAAGTTTAAACTGTTAGAAATGAATTTATTATTATATGTTTATTACTTTTAACACCTTCTATTCTATAATTTAAGCAAAGAATCATAAAATTAAAACATTTCATTTCCTTTCCCTTGTTTTTTAGCAATTTAAATAAGGGAACCCATTTCCTTTTTTTTTTCGTTTATAATTTTCCTCCATCTAATTAGGTTCCTTTTCTTTTCCTTGCGAATCAAAACATATATAGTGTTAAGAAAGTATCAATTACAAATAGATAAGAAGAAAAGTATATTACAGGAACCTCTTACATCATGCCTTTTCTTTTCTCCCATCTTTTTGAACCCTTAATTTTGTTTATTCTTCTAAAGGGAGTGAATAATCTACCCCTTGATGTTATATCAAAAAAGATTATTTGACGAGAAAGAGGTGGGAAGAACTGAATGCCAAATTACGAGTCAAGTCCATCTGAAGTGTGTCCACGACCTTTTAGCAAGAGAGGTTAAAGGGGCTAATTGATTTATAGTTTTTATTAGAAAAGCACTTTTATGATGTAATACACTTCTTTTATTAGTGATACTTTTTGTTAAGAATTGTAAGATTGTATTTTAAAACTAATTTGTATTAGGTGGAGAAATCTAAAATTTTATAAGAGGATCTAAAAATTTATAATTTTTCCATATGAGACAAGTGTAAGTTCTAATGTTCTCCCTCATGTGTAACTTGTTTTGAGATGGTCACAAGGAAGATAACATTGAACACACGTAGACCTGATTTGATATGGATCACATGTGGAAAGGTCAACACGTCACTGGTGGAGCCAAGTAGGCTCCAGGAGGTGTACATGCACCCCTTGAAATTTGGGAAAAAAAATCCTTTTTTTTCCATTATATTTGTTTTTGTTTTTTTATTTTAATTTTTCTTCTTTCCTCGTGCTTTTCTCTCTTCATTTTTCACTTCTATTCTCTTATTCTTAAATAATTTTCAATTTATTTTATATATTTTGGAGATTTGTGTTTATCATTATATATGAATTTCGCTTCGTTTATTTTTGTAATATTTTTAACATTTAAGTTAAATTTTTTAGTTGAATTGTACATTTATTTTTATTTTAATCTTTTTAATAATTTTTAGATTATTTTTATTATAATTGATTATTTTGTATCTTTAATTAAACAATTCAAATTCAAATACCAATGAATTTTCTATTTTTGAATATTGTACGTAATCATTAAAATCATAATTGTAGGTATATAGACAATAGTTTTTTTTATATATAAATTTATATAAAATAAATTTGCATAAATAAGTGTCCCTGACCACGGTTACTGACTCTGTCACGTAGTGCACCCCTTAACCCCCGGTGCCTGGCTCCGCCATTGCAATACGTGGAAGACTAAGCACGTGTGAGACACATGCGGAAGATGAACAAGACTAGACCAAGAGTCCAACTCTAATACCATGTTAAGATCATGGAGTTCTATCATAAAATCAGTTAGTGTCATGTGGAGTTACTCAAAATCTTATAAAGTGGCTTAATAATTTATAATTTTTTGATATGAGACAACTACAAGTTCTAACAATTTTTCTATCTTTTGAACTTTTCTTAGACTATTTAATTGAATATTTATGTGTAATATCCCACATCGGTGGAAGATAGTATTTGTGAGTGGTTTATAAGGAGATGTTGTGGATATAAGGAATAACTAATTAGTTAAACTATTTTGGGTCAGTAGAAAAGAGGGTCCAAGTAGTTATTTTTTATGCCTATAATATCAGTTTCACCTGCAAACCTAGAATTTTAGACTTGAGGCGTAATATTATGGTAGTTCATTACATAAGTTGATAGGTCGAAGATTGAAATTTTATCAAGCCCTACATTTTTCTTGGTTCTTCAAAAGTCCTTTTTGGAGTTTTCTTAGTAAGATTTGTTTTAGTTTTGGGAATTAGTGAAAGAAGAAAGTTTTCTAAAGAATATTTATATTCAAAGACCTCCTCAACATTATATATATACATCTATTTATGCCTCTTGGAGATTTTTAATTAATACTTTTCTAACCTCTTGGACATTCTAGATGAAATGAAATGAAGTACATTAATGTTGTAGTTTTTTATTACTTAATTCGATTATCTTAAGATTTGAAGGGCCTTAATCGAATTAAGTAACAAAAAACTACAACATTAATTATACAATTACGACTTGACCATGAACCAAATTTGGTTAATCTACATCTTTGCCCCATAGAATTAAATTCGGTTAAGGACATGATTAAAAATGACGAGTACGACTTGAACATGAACCTTAAGATACAATTCATTAAGTCCTGACTTGACAATTAATAGAGAGTTGTTGAAACTTTAATTTGTTGAGTTTTTGTACAATACTACTACGGTTATCAGTGGCCACACATCCATAGCCTACTTCCATGGCCATTTTTCCTTCGAAAAGCGATGGCCAATTGTCCGTCGCTAAATAATTATTAATTTTTTAAGAAAATATGAGATATAAAAAATAATAAAAAATAAATTTATACAAGAAAACGAAAAATTACATATTCAAAATAATATTTACATGATGCATATTAAATTCATAAAAATATAGAACTATCATATGAAATTAGTTTTTGAAATAAATTTTAAAAAATCCCAAAACTACAAAAACACATTTTTTTTATTTAAAGAATATTTAAGTCATACAATACATATTAAAGATTGTCACTCATTAGAATTAATCTCGCAATCTCTTGTATTCATAGCGAGAGACATACCACTAAATGCCTGTTGGTTACAATCATTTGATTTAAGGAAGTTCATAGCAAGGGTCCTTGTAAAGAGTGTTTTTACGTTAATTTTACTCAATACTATAAATTTTATATTGTAATGATGCATTCAAAAGCATACTTCAAAGTAATCAATCGCCAAATTATATATAAAATGAATTTAAATTTTTTTACCACAACAAGTGACTTTTAACTAATTCACTCAACATTTTCTTATACTGGTATACACAACTTAGAATATTATGGGACAAGATATTATGGGACAAGAGACAACATATTTGAGCAGATGATGAGGTGGGGGCAGCTTATGAGAGCGCACCAAGAAATGTGCCATCTTACTCAGACCATGATTCCTAAACGTCATTGGTTCGTTGGACTGAAAAAGCATTAGATTTCGTGGCCTCTTGGGTACCTTTTCTTTTCCTCGTAATTGTACTCGCAACAAACCAAATGTTTCTCAAATACAAATTGTAAATATATATATATATATATATATTACTTTTTATTAGATTTTGTTCCTTTGGATAGAGATGTATTTGGCTTTTGTAAGAAGTATGTACGATGGATGCCGGGAGTCTCATGCATGTGGATTTCTCCCCACCAGGCTTGAACAGAACTCTACTCATTGCAAGACATTTGGCACTAAATTTTATGCTTCTAGCCTTATCGATCCTTTTGCAGTCTATTAAACCGTGATTAAAGAATATATATTTAATCAATTTAATATTCTCTCACATATAAATAAGTTACAAGTTCTATTTGTAATAAACTGGTGATAGTGGTAAAACTTGAACTAAGAGCTTTTGGTTTACTTAGTTCTGTAATCATAATTGATCACTTAATTTAAAATTTTAAAATATTAGAAAGAGCATAATTAGTTAGTTTAATACCTCTAACATTTTTTTAATATTTGAGATAGTAACTCTTTGTCACGGTAGAATTATCGAGTTACATTCTAACATTTGGAAGAAGGCTTCAACATTACACGGCTTCTATCTTCTTACACAAGCCAGAAATATGATTAATTCAAACTCAAACTTCCACCAATCTTTTAGATGTGGCTAAAAATTGCTTCAAGAAATATGCTGGTTTGTACCTTATATACACATTCCTTAAATAGGCTTAACGGCTATCTTTATTAAATGTTAGGTACATTACAAGAAACTTCTTTTGAGTCTTGAAGGATACATATATGGAATTTACGTGTTGGATAAAGATTCCTCATCAGTGTTTAGGATATTAGCACATGTTCTTTAGCAAAGGCCTCAAGTCAATTTCAATGTGGCATATTTCTTATGCATGTTCTAATTCTTTCTGTTAAGATTCGTGTTGTTCCATTATAAAATAAATCAGTATTAGAAAAAGTAGTTCAAGATTTTATTTTAATGATTTTGGAGTTTGCAGGTTTTTTATGTATATAAGATAAGTATATATTCTGACACCCCCTCACACCAGTCTCGATTTGAATAAACAACTTTGAATTCAAAAAATACGAGAGTTGACGTTGTCATGAGCGAGTCACTAAGAAAAGCTATATGAGAGTTGATATTGAGATTAATGAATCAGCAAGATAAGAGATGTGCCAATCACGAATGAACAAGCCATAAGGGCTGAAGTTTGGTATCATATTGAGAATTGTGGTGTTTTTTCCTAAAATATCGATGTGTGTGCGCACAAAAGAGAGGGGTAAAAAGAGACTAAGAGATGAAGACGATAGCGTATCTTTGAGTCAGCCACCATTGGTATCGCTTTCAATTTTCCACATTTGTAACATTATTGATGTTGCTATCCTTCTCAAGAGATCGAGATAGTAAGCAGGAGACAGAACACAAACAGGTTATGGATTTTCGAATTTTTGATGTTGTAGTGGATGGTATCATGCTGACAAGTTGGTTTCATGGTGGGACTATATTACAAAGGGAATCGAACTTAAGAACCTTTTCTCTCCTAAAATATAGTAGCATCCCATAACTATATATCTTGCAATTAATTATTAGATGCTAATATGCTTATCTTCATCATGATTACATATCCCCATTGTTTAATTAGAGATTAATGCTCTAATCATATGAGCAATTACATTTTCAATAAAATTAAGTACTGGGACTCATTTAGGTTCACATCATAGCACATTTAGTGTGGATGATGTTAGCATGCTAGGTAGATAACAATCTCACTTGTATCAAAATCAATGGATAATAGTTTGTCTGTTGGGATCTGAATTCGCTCATAACATATAATATTACGATAACAATTTAATAATAATAAATTATTTATATCATTTCATCATATATAATTATATGAAAAATCATCATTGTTGAATACCCTTATAACGTTACTTATAAATAATTTACATAGTTCATGTGACCTTAACATTTGATTCCATATATAATTAGGGTGTCCAAGGATTGATTTTATCAACATGCATGATAATATGTAGCACAATAGTGGTTAGCTTTAGTGCTAAATATATACATATATAAATGGCTACTTCAATAATAAACATAAAATCTTTTCTCGCGAAAGTGGGAAGGCCAATATTATTGCAAGACTTTTAGCTATTCTCAATCTAGTGGAAATCAGGCTGGTCTAATAGGAGACAAGTTTTGCGTGATAGCAAATCATATAGCCAATAAGGTTCATTGACAAATTAATAATTCTTGACTTGCTAATAGGAAATCACTTGTGGATGTCTTGTTTGCCCTTCCCACCATGCATGCCCCATGCAAAAGATGAAGGTTTGCAACGTAAATTTATGGTTTAAATATTTTGAATTCTTCTAAATGACTCAAAATACATTCGATTCTCTCTCTCAAACTCACATATAACTGAAGTTTCGTACAATGGACAATTACTGCACATGACATAAAATATAGAATTATATGTCTTCCTTGAGTCGTTTAGAAGAATTCAAAATATTTAAACCATAAATTTGCATTGCCAACCTTCATCTTTTGCACGAGTCTGACTTTTCTTCAAATTCACACTTAATGAAGATTGTGTGCAACAGACTGCTCATATAATCCATTGTCAACTTTCATCTTTGGCACGAGTCTGATCCTTCTTCAAACTCACACGTAACAAGAATTGTGTACGTGCAACAAACGACTCTTATACATAAAATATTTATGGGATCATATGCCCTCCCAAAAACCATGCTTCCTATTACTTGAAATAGGTGAGGTCCCACTCTCATCCACTTTAAATACCCAACATTTCATTACTTCCAACAAAACATTGTTGGCTGAGAAGCACTCACAACAACCGGCGACAGTTTGCATAATTGTTTTCCGGCGAACCAAAAACCAACATTATTCTCCAAGTGGAAAGAGCATAGGATAAAAGTAGATGCAAAGGATATCTATCATGCATCAGTACGAAGCACATCAATCATATATTCCTTTGCCCTCGCCATTATATATATAATGTGATCTTAGGGCCTCCAATGAGAAACACTCACAAGTGATCAACTAGCTAGCTAGACTTGCACACACAACCATTTTGCTATATACTCTTTGAGAAAAAATCATAACAAAGAGTGTGTGTACTGTGTGTGTGATTGACATCAAGATCATGGTGAAGTTCTCTAAGCAGTTTGAAGGGCAACTCATTCCTGAATGGAAAGAAGCCTTTGTTGATTATTGGCAACTTAAGAAAGACCTTAAGAAAATCCCTCTCTTCAACAAAGAGAACACCATTGATCATTGTAAAAAGCACCACCATGATCATAGTTCTCTTTTCTCCTCTCTTTGGAACCTCTCTTTGTTTGGCCCTCACCATCGCGACCGCGGCGTAATTCAAGTACTCTCTCCCCTCCTAGATCATTTTTTTTTTTTTTGTATGCACGTTATTGATGAGTTAAAGAGGAATTTAAACTATATTGTCTTTACTTTGTTGTTATCTCTTATTGTTGATCGTACAATGACACGGTCTTTTGTTCTAGGTGCATAGGAAACTTGCAGGGTCAGCAAGTAAAGGAGACATGTACGAGACTGAATTGATGGAGCAATTTGCTGATAGCGAGGCAGCAAGTGAATTTTTTGCACGTTTAGACCTTCAACTCAACAAAGTGAACCAATTTTATAGAACAAAAGAGACAGAGTTTATTGAGAGAGGTGATTCATTGAAGAAACAAATGGAGATTCTCATTGAACTCAAGACTGCCCTGAAAAATCAGCTTGGGAAAAGAGCTTCTTCACAGGACTCAAAGGATGATGATGACTCAATAGCAGGCACCATATCGTGTGGTACTATATATATGACTTTAACATGCAAATTAATTTCTTAAAACTTGCAGTTCAATTATATGAAACAAGGCGAAGTCAGTAATTTAATATTAGAGGCTAAGATTTAAATAAAAAGATTGATAATAAGAAGAAAAAAAAAATAGAAGGGGGAGAGGTACAATTATTTTTTTTAACGATATTACATAAATTTGTTTTAAAAAAACAAAACAAAACTGCCCCTCCCCCCTTCCCCCACTCTGCCCCTTATCTGGAAAAAAAAAATCATTTTTACCCTATTTATGTCATTCAATCCGGGGACAGATGCATTTACATGTGAGTCGGGGTTGTAAATTTTTTTGAAAATATATGTATTTTTAAAGTTAATCTGAAAAATCAATTTAAGCCAACACTAAAAAAATATTAATGTCTAAGTTTTGAATGGTATGTTGTAACCCCACTAAACAAAAATGCTATATTAACTCTTGATTCAAACCATGGCAATTTTTATTGAAAAATCTATGGAGAAAATACTCTCTCCTCTCACCTCAAACCAATTGACAATATAAAAAATAACATTTTTTTACATATGTGACTTGTCATGAGAATAGATGGCATCGAAAGATAAAATATACAAACTTCATGTAGAGGGATAAAAACTTAGTTTGACTTAGTTTAATTGTATAGTAATGTGTTCCGTTTTTTTAAAAGTGAAAGTGATCGATGAATTTCCATCACTTTTAATGTTTTCTACTAGTTGATAATTTCTTAACCTGGAATTATTTCTTGCTTTATTTAAATTAGATGAAGAGTCCATCAGGGACAGGGCAGAGCAAGAGCAAGGACAAGATAGTTCATCAGCAGATGACATTGACAAAAATGATGCATCAAGTGACTTGGAAAAATCAATGAAAAGAGAAGACAGCAAATTGAGGAGTACTTTTTCTGGTCGTGTTGTGAATTGCAATGGAAAAAGTTTAAGAATTCACATTCCTCTCACAAACCCGACTCGTACATTTTCAGCAATTACTTATTTGCTTTGGGATGATTTAGTCAATCAATCTTCCAAAAAATGTGGCCCAGAAGGGAGTAAGTTGCATATCAACAAAACAAAGCTTCCACATGCTGAGAAAATGATTAGGGGAGCCTTCATTGAGCTCTACAAAGGATTAGGTTACCTCAAAACTTATAGGTATCATATCCAAAAATCGTGTTAAACGATTGGATAAATTGCATCACGGGTCACTAAATCAGTACAAGTTTTAAATAACTCACTAAACTTTTTTATTTCACTTATTAGTCTGAGTATTTATTTCAAATAAGCCATTTTTGTTCAATTTGACGCTAAAACTAACCGGTTAAAAATTTTAAAATGCCAAATTTACCCCTTGGATTGTTAGTTTTAACCTTAGAATTATACGGAAGTTGATTTGTACTAAAAGCAAAGTTTAGTGGGTGATTTAAAACCAAATGGCTATTTGAAATTTCGTACAAGTTTAGTGATCAATGACGCAATTTACACTATTTTTTTCTTTTTTCCATTTTTTATGTTATCTTCAATTGTTACATTTGTCAAAATTAGTTTTTTGAGCTAATCAAGGAGAATATTTACAAGTCCTCAATATCTTTTGATTTTTCAGGAACTTGAACATGCTTGCTTTTGTAAAGATTTTGAAGAAATTTGACAAAGTAAGTGTTAATCTAACCTTTTAAGTCTTTTTCTTTTTTACTATAAACACAATATCATAATTCGAACTCAAAATCATCTCGTTGTCTTTGTCATGACAATTTTATAAAATTTTCCAGGTGACAAACAAAGAAGTGCTTCCTATTTATCTAAGAGTGGTGGAGAGCTCTTACTTCAACAGCTCAGACAAGGTAAATAGACAATAAAAGTTGTACATAGATAAAATATATAGTGAACATGAAATGATAGTTGTATGATGTGATATGCTTGCATCTTATAGTGATTGGAAATATGATTGGCCATAAGATGCTAGACATCTCATCTCAGATTATTCTTGGACAATGTTGAGTGGCCATTAAAATAAAAGAGTGTTTTTCCACATAAGCAATGTTTAGATTTGCTTCAGCAGGCTGAGATATGCCTGTCTGGAGCTATACTTGAAGTACAACATCATGACCCTGTTAGGTTAAATATTTTGTACTAAATAATTAGAATTCATATCATACTAGTAGTTAGACATCATGACCCTGTTAGGTAACGATGTCTAACTACTAGTATGATATGAATTCTAATTATTTAGTACAAAATATTTAAACTCGTGGTAATATTGTAGAGAATTCAAAAATAAGATGTTACAATTTTTTTTCACGCGATATCTTTGTCATGTCAAATAAAGTCTAATTAACTAGCGTAAAATATTTAAATTTGTAATAATAATAGTAGAGAATCCAAAAATAAGATGTTACTATCTTCCTCCCTTAAATACACAACCCCCTCATCGTGCCAAACAAAATGAAACCATAGTCCAGGATCATTAGTAGAGGGAGAGAGTCCATACTTTTATTTGATAGCCTGTTTAAGATAATACTTGTAATAATTTAGATTCAATTACTAATTTGCTAACATATTGAACCTATTCAAGTAATTTAAAATGCCTAAATCTGTGATGACCATAGTAAAAAAACTCTAATATTGATAACTAAACACATATTCCTTTCAAAATTAATGTAAGACAGGATGTTATATGTTAGACTTCTAATGAGTTTGAGAAATGACAGGTCGTGAAGTTGGCTGATGAAGTTGAGGAGATTTTCACTGAACACTTTGCTGAAGATGATAAAAGAAAGGCCATGAAATACCTTAAACCAACGCAATGTAAAGATTCGCACGTAGTGACCTTTTTCATTGGTGAGATGTTCATCCTTTACTTCAATTACTAAAAAAAGTAATAAAAAAAAAAGATGGGTTTAAAGATAATATACATTATTGGCTTCATTTTTATTTCACCTTTATAGTGGAGATTTATTAACAGCTAATTATTGATTTGCTGACCATATGTGCACAAAAGATAAAAAAATAAATAAAGATTACAAAAGATCATGGGTCCATTAAGCAACTAAGACATCGAATCAGCCACTAATCCTTGAACAAAAGGTTCGAACATGGTCCACTTTCGGATGGTGGATGATAAAGATAGGCCATTAAACATGTAAAAACATTTAAAAAGCATCCATTTTACATAGTTTCCTTAGCTTGCAACCAGGGCCGTCTCAAATAATTTGAAGATTTTGGGCGATCATTTAAATCGGGACCTTAATAATTATGTTTTTTCTCAATAAAAAAAACTTTAAATTTTCTACTAAAATAATCACTACAAATAAAATGACATTTCTCTAATGTTCTTTCTCTTTATTAAGTCTTTCTTCACCATATTTCTTGGGCCTTAATAATTAAGCTTTATTAAGTCTATTGCATATAAAAAAAATTAATTAAAAAATAAATATAAGTAAAAAAATTAATTATTTCAAGTTAAGATATATATAAGTATGTAAACAATATCAAAATTTATCACATAAAAAAATAAAAAGAAGAGTTGAATGTATACCTCTATGCTTTCTTTCTTGGGTCAACCCTGTTTTTTTATATTATATGTAAAATTAATATCACAATAAACAAAAATCGTTTAAGTACTGGCCTTTAATAATTCAAAAATTAATTAAGTACTAGTCGTTTAGCATTTTTTACTATGTTAGTATTTTTTTTTTTTAACTTGGGGCCCCCAATCTATGGGGGCCTTGGGCACCGGCCCAAGCTGCCCATAGCTTGGGCCGGGTCTGCTTGCAACCTTGTTGTATGCACGAGGACATCTATATGCAATACTGTTGTCATGTGGACCCTATATGCACGCAGAGCAATGCACCACACACATGCGAACGTTTTGAAGTTTAACCCAGTAAGACATGTTGATCGAATCATACATCAAATAATTTGACCCATAGCCCATTGTATGATGTAACACTGTTGAAGATAATATATAACGTAATAAACCCTTTTCGAATAGTTTAAATTTTTAGATGAGGTGGTAATTTAATATGGTATCAGAGTCTAGATACCAAAAGGTCATGTATTCAAAACTCACCATCTCTCATCTTCGCATATACTTGAGGAGGCGCGTTGAAAATAATATATAATATAATAACCTTTCTTGAATAATTTAGATGAAGGGGTCACTTAAAAAACACTATGAATACCAGGATATCATTAAGGATATTATAGGGTGAAATATAGGGTGCTCTAAAATTTCATGATTTATTTGTGTGAGATAATACATTATATACCTGATTAATCCTAGTGACATTATAGGGTGAAACATAGGGTGCTCTAAGATTTCATGATTTAAGTTTTGTTTGGCCTAGTTTTTGGACACTCAAAAGTGTTTTTAGTGAGTTCAGAAGTTGATCTCACTTGTTTGACCTATTTCTAAAAGTGCTTTTAGGTTAAAGTTGAAGCTGAAAAAAGTTGAAAAATAAGAAGTTTTAAATTAGAGCTTTTCAAAATAGGCTTTTGTGAAAATATTTTTATATAATGCGCGAAACTGTTTTATTTTTCTTTTACAAATATACATTTTTATATTTTTTAAAGTACAATATTGCCTTCAAATTTTCTAAAAGCTCAATATTGCCTAATATAGGCCAAACAGTCAACGGCTTTTTTCAACAACACTTCTAATTAAAGTTTTTCTACAAAAGCTCTGCAGTTCAAAAGCTAAAATTTCACAATTACGCCAAACAGAACCTTATTCGAGTGAGAGAATATATTGTATACTTGATTAATCCTAGTCAAACGTGGATGTAACAGACTTAGTCTAAGGTCCAGCTTTGCATGTGTTAGACTTGTCCAAAGTCTAATTAAGAATTAAGAATTTTCATCTTAAAATCAATTGGTGCTAATTGGAGTGATCGTCCCTTATTGAATCCTCGATCTTATTCCAAGTTTCCAGGATTTCAAAACTGCTTCTCACATTGCATTCCTTGCTCAACATTTTTAAGCTATAGTTGTCTACAACAATTACAACATTAATGATGAATTGTAGCACTAAAATTTTTCCAGGGGTGAACAAGATGTGAATTTTGCTTCTCTCCCTTTAAACTTAACATAGATTGAAGCTTTTTTCATTTTAAGATCAACCAATGTGTCATATATAACTCAGGGATATAAAAGACTTGAACTAATCCTGGTCCTATATCGATAAATCAGGACTGTTCGCTGGTTGTTTCCTCGCGCTTCTTGCTGGATACATCATCATGGCGCGTTATACAGGGATGTATGGACCTCAATCAGATACAATTTACATGGAAACTGTGTACCCTCTTCTTAGGCAAGTAGTATTCCAGATTTTGATGTGCTTTATCATTTTCAATGTATGACTATTTGATTTTTAAGGCCTGTAAGAGAATTAACATTTTACAACTAATGCAGCACGTTCACCCTATTGTTTCTACACTTCTTTCTGTACGGATGCAACCTTTTTATGTGGAGGAAGACGCATATAAACTATAGCTTCATCTTTGAACTGAGTTCGAAAAAGGAACTTAAGTATAGAGACGTGTTCTTGATCTGCGCCACATCAATGACAGCAGTAGTAGGTGTTCTATTTGTTCATCTATCGCTCATGGCCAGAGATTATACTTATTCCCAAGTTCAAGCAATCCCTGGCTTGCTATTATTGGTAATTTGTCGATCATTGCATCTTAATTCGTAGACATAAAGCGATTAGTACTCTTAAGTCTCAAGTTTTTTTGCATATTGCAGATATATGTTTTAGATTTTCTGAGACAAGAATTGAATTGATTTGCAGGTTTTTCTACTACTTCTGTTGTGCCCCTTCAACATTATCTACAAATCTAGCCGTTACAGGTTCCTTTGCGTATTAAGAAATATCATTCTTTCACCGTTGTACAAAGTTGTCATGCTGGACTTTTTCATGGCTGATCAACTTTGCAGCCAGGTAAGATCACTTTTTTTTTATTTTTATAGCTGATATAAGATCTTGTTTAATTAAATTTTGAACGACAATTAATGAGGTAAACTGCTGTCTGATAGGTACCAATGCTCAGAAACCTTGAGATGGTCGCGTGCTACTATGTGACCGGGAGCTACAAAACTCAGGACTATGGATATTGCAATAGGAACAAAAGTTACAGGAACCTTGCTTATACAGTTTCCTTCCTGCCTTATTACTGGAGGGCAATGCAGGTCTGTACTAATCTCGCGGGCTAAAAACAGAACTTTTTTTTCATGTCCATTTTCTTATTGGCGCGCTTTGTCTGCAGTGTGCTCGGAGATGGTTTGAAGAAGGACACAAGAGTCACCTCATCAACCTTGGAAAATATGTCTCTGCAATGCTGGCTGCAGGCGCAAAAGTCGCGTACGAGAAAGACAAGACAGTAGGATGGCTTTGCCTATTTGTGGTGATTTCAAGCACTGCAACATTATACCAGTTGTACTGGGATTTTGTAAAGGACTGGGGATTGCTCCAGTTCCATTCAAAAAATCCATGGTTAAGGGATGAATTGATGCTTCGCCGAAAGTTTATTTACTATTCTCCATGGTAATTGACAGAGCAACTCTAATCAAGTCTTCAATGAACACTAAAATATAGAAGGATAGTTGTCACATCTCGAACCTAGAACTCCATGTCTACAGGCAAGACTGGTGTTGGTAGGTTCAGGGACTGACAGTAGTGATCAACAACAAATGAGATCCACTGCATACTAGTTTAACAGGACTCTCAGATAGCAGAAAAACTAAGTTTACAGGTGATTTTGACAAAAATTGGATACTTGTTTGCAGGGTCTAAATCTTATTCTCAGATTAGCTTTGGGCTACAAACAGTTTTGCACTATCAGTTTAGTGGTGTAGACAGAAAGAGTCACAGGATTATTTTTAGCAGCCCCGTGAAGTTGTCAGAAGAGGGCACTGGGAATTTTTACAGGTACTATGTGCCTAGTGACTACCATTAGTTTTATAGATTCAGGCATAAGCACAAAGAACTTCGTGTTTTGTCGAAATTGTAATGTTAGGCTATGTAGTAGTACAATAATTAAATAATTTTTTATAATTTATAAAAATGTGACAGAAAATCTCATTGCTACCACTTTGTGGGTGCAATGAAAAACATTCCTATAGATTATGAGTTATTAAATTATTCTGATACTACAGGGTCTAATATGTAATTTCAATAAGACATGAAGAGGTTTTTTATAGTTTAGATCGTTAATGACCATTTAAAAGGCTTAAAAGTTACAATTTCTTGATTTTGCAGGTTGGAAAATGAACATCTAAATAATGTCGGCAAATTTAGAGCTGTGAAGACAGTATCACTTCCTTTCCATGAAGTAGACGAGGAAGATTAAAAGTTCACAGGGGCGGAGTTAGGGGGTTGGATCCCGCTGGCCCTCAAGTTTTTTTTCAAAAAAATCTATATAGTATCGTTAAAAAAAAATTGGCTATTCATATTTTTTTTTTTTATCAATCTTTTTATTTGAATCTTGTTCCTCCCAATATAAAATTTTTAACTCCACCCCTAGGTTCAGATAACAACATTATTGATGGTAACAAGTTGATGTTTTATGATGTCAACTTGATTTTTTGGCATGTGTTAGTTACTTCAATTGAATAATCTATACTTGTAAACCATTTTATTTTATTTTTTGGGTCAAAATATTGTATTAGTTAATAAGACGAGGAAAACAAATTAACTTATAGTTTAATATCTAGTTCACTAGTGATAATCATATTTTATATATATTATATATATATATATATATATATATATACAATTAATAAAGTACAATAAACTTTTTTGCTTGTAATTAATTGTTGGCTTTTGATTATTAATAAATAAATAAAAAAACTTTATTTTTTTCAGCAAAAACAGTACAATAAACCACCATATAGAAACAAACATCTACATATTGTTAAACATATGAACTTGTACATGATCAATACTTAAAATTGAAAATTCAAACTCTAAGATAACAATCATAATCCACTTTATACACGAGATTTAAGAAAAATGGGTAATAATTAGGTACCCTTAATTTTTTGCTTAAATTCAAACACAATCTAATAACAATTTTTTACTTTAATCAAAGGTTAAACTGAAAATTCAATGGTTTAATTTTGTCTTTTCTCGCTAAATCAAAATCTAACACTTACGAAAAACCTGCAAATTTCTGAACCCAAACACAATAGTGGGAATTTCAAAACAATCAAATGAGAGAAATTTTTGACAAAAGAAAAAAAAAATTGAGAGAAAACATGTAACAGAGAGTATTCATCTTTTCTAAAATAAATTGATGATCAAAATTGTGAAAATCATAAATTGAGGGTTTTAATTGTCTTTAAGCCAAAAAAATAAAAAAATAAAACTAAAACAAAGCAAAAGAAACGAGGAAAAAGAATATAACAAAAGCAAAAAACAAAACGAAAAAAAAAAAAATCTCTCACTGCTCTGTGCAAGCACAGCCATGGCTGCTGCTGCAACAGCATGTAGCAACAACTTCGCCTTCATTGCTTTTCTTCTCTGAGCTTTTCAACTTCTCACAATATCAAACCTCTTTTACCCATTCTTCCTTTGCTTGCCCAAACTCAATCAAACCCCTCAAAATCTCCAGGTCAAATTTCATGTCTGTACAACTCCCCCCCCCCCCCCCCCCCCCCCCCCCCCCCCCCCCCCCCAACACCTATTATACAAGTATATTAATTTATTTTTTCTGGGTTTATATGATAATTCAGCTGCATAAACTTATGAGAAAGAATAAAAAGATTAGATCTTTACAAACTTTATATTTATATACACACATATAAAGAATAGTCACTTATTTATTCATTTATTCTGGGTTTGTTGCCTTAATTCATTTTTTATTGATTAAATGATATGATAATTCAGCTGCATACCCTTATGAGAAAGAATAAAAAGATTAAATCTTTACAAGCTTTATAACTATGAAAACATATGTATGAATTTATTTTTTTGATTCTTTTCTGGATGTTTTGACTTTATTCATTTTATATTGACGGTTGAATATAATTTGATAATTTTAGCTGCATACCCTTCTCTGGAAGAAGAAAAAGATTAAATCTTTACAACTTTGTAGTTTTTTGTTATATGTATTCATTTATTTCTTTCGTTTTATTCTCGGGGTTCTTGCATTCACTTTTAAGTAATGTGTTGAAATTGACTCCAATGTATTTGGATTTAATATGATAATTTAGCTGCACAACCTATGAGAAATAGGGAAAGAGTTAAGCATTCATATATTATTCGTTCTTTTTATTCGGTTTTACAGGTTGCAAATTTCTCACAGAACGAGAAATCGTTCAGAGCATATCTTTAGGTTGCACAAGATTTCTTGTTTAGTGGAAGATAATTCTGAAGCACAAAGCGATAGTCCAAAGGTATGATATTATTTACATGGGCATAAATTTTAAAAGTTTTTGTTATATTAATAGCTTTGTTATTTGTAAATGTGCTTTTAATACATGCTAGTTGATGCTCAGAACAGTTGGTTATGAATTTTGAGAAGTCTATGCCCATCTTGATCTATTTTTAACTGTATATGGGTAATTGAGTTGAGTTACGAGGGATATGGATGATATATCGGAGCCAAAGTAATATATCATATGCTAATAGATCATGATAGTGTGCTCCATCATGTGATGGGTGGATTCCCTTCCTTCTGTTTCATAATTAATAACTAATAGCTAATTTGTTTGTTAGAGTGTTAGAAGCCTTCTTTCTGATGCAAGGCTCAAGCTGAAGATATTTTTAATGGATCTATTTTTTGATAATTTCCATTATTCTCGAGTATTTCAAGGAAATTGCTCTTACTTTTAATTTTCTGTGGTCTTGATGTTTCAAATCAATTAGTCATGTTTCATTTGTCCTAGTGAAGAAAGCCACAATTTCTTTGTCATGCTTCTGTTCTGCAGTTTATTACAGCGAGTCTCACACTCACTCAAGTGCATGATCTTTGGATAATAATGATCATGACTCAAACTATGGTGTACTAGTGGTAGTAATTTTAATAATTTTCCATAATTTAAGTTCTGTTATGGATAAAACTAATGCCTATTTTCTGTAATAGACTCAAAATCTTGATTGTTTTTCATGAAGGTACTTGAAAATATCTGGCAGATCTGTGCTAGACTCTTTTTGGAAGTTAGCTTAAAAGGAAGAGCTTATAAGCTCTTTTAGTGCTTATGAGCTCTGAAGCTTATAAACTTCTAAAAATAATGAAAAATGAGTAACGGTAGTTATGTAAATTATTCACTCAAACTAGCTAAAAAAGTCATAAGCGCAACAAAAAATAAAAGTAAATAAGAAGAGGGTGAGGAACTTCTAAATAATCTCCTTTTAAGCTTATAAGTTGTTTTATATCACACACACAGTAATTTGACAAGCTAAAGAAGAGCTTAGCCAAAGATCATCTAAGTAGATTACATGTGATGCAGTCTGTAAGATTGACCTTAGTCACTCATGAATCAGTATTGCTGCCACCTTGAGGAGTTTACCTTGCTTTGGGGCTGATGTTTTTTCTATCATTTGAATTGACTGACCGTGGTCTACTTGCAGGAAGCAAGTATTGACATAAAACTTCCAAGAAGAAGTTTATTGGTGAGTTTCACATGTAATGCTTGCAGTGCACGAACCCAGAGATTCATAAATAGAGTAGCCTACGAGCGAGGGACAGTCTTTTTACAGGTATTTATTTGTTAAAGCTATTTTGATGTTCTCTTTATCATGTGGCTTTTGTTATGCTTTGCTCTCTTTTAAGGTTATGATGTTATTTATGATCATTATAAAAAAGAAAATAATTTTAGTTACAAAGTTAATAGTTGTTCTCATCATTATGTGAATGTATATCACTTTTAGGGAGATGAAGTTGACATGCTGTAGATAAAAGGTCTCATAAGGACTTATTTTCATTGTGATTGTATTTTCCTTTGAAAAAATATATGCTTATTCTGTTTTTGTTTTTCTTTTGGATGAGTCATCCTTTTACTTCTTATAAACTATTGCTCTTATGAGCTTCTCTTAGCAAATATCGTGTGAAAGATGGAGCAAGCCCATAATGCTTTCTCTCTATCAGAAAATATTCAGTAGAGCTGTGTTACATGTTAATTACAGAGATTAAACCTGATAGGGAAGACAACAAAATATTCAAATCTGTGTTATTCTTACTAGAAACAAAGTGGAAAAATAACACTTCCACAACTCTAGAGCTAAATGCGTGAATAATTGAAAGCCTACTTGGGATTATGTTGCTTTCGGATAGATGTTCATATAGTACAAGAAGTGCTTCTGGAAGTATTTAAGACTCAATAAACAGTTTACATGAAATGATTTGACTCAAATATACTTCTAGCCAAAGCTAAAAGTCATTTTGATGTAGAAGCACTTCTTTAGAAATTACCACAACCCTGATCTGGCTTTAAGCACATTGGTTCCCGAATAAATACATATTCATATTAGCAGTACTTTGATGTCTCTTCAATACTTGCCTAACATAGAAAACAGCTGTTTTTCTCTTTCTTTATTTAGTTATTTTCGAGCTTCCTGGAGTACAAATTTAATTGCAGCACACTAGTTTGGAATTTACTCTGGTGTTTGTTTGCTACTCGATTGACTCTCGAGGGTCAGAAAAATCTATATTTTAATTTCCAAGTAATCGTAATGTTTTTGGCTGAGGCATCCTGGTTTCCTACGGGTTCTAGAGTTTTGGCTTTTCGTTTGAGTTTGAATGTCAGCAAAGTTGTCATTTGCAGTACCAATAACTGGATATGCTTTCTATCAGTGTGCAGGTTGTCTTCAGTATCACAAATTTGTTGACAATCTTGGCCTTGTTGTTGAATACAACTTTCTGGTGGATGGTGATATAGCTTCAAATGGAGATCAAACTTGATGCAAATTCTTCAGCTATCTGTCATGTCTTTGTTCCTTTTGTATGAAAGAAACTTTAAAAGGAAATTCTTGATTACCTATATGTTAATGAAGAGACTTTTCAAGGATTTATTTTTTCCATGTGTGAATTTAAGTTTCCTTTGTTTATATGCTTGTGTTTTTATTTATTTTTATGGGCAAATTTTCCTCTCCGGACGCTTCTATTTTTTTTTCTCTATTTTGAGGTTAAAAAGAAAAGGATCAAAGACAGGTAGCATGCCCTTCTGTTGGAAAGGAAGACCACTTTTTTTTATTTTAAAAGAAAAGGGAGGAGTTTGTATTAAGAATACTATATTAAGACTTTTGATATGCTCGGATATTAACAACCTTTGTTGTCAGGGCCTTCCTCTCCAGATTAAGTTCTTTATGGTTTTGAGGTGCCATGCTTTGCTGATCCTCCAAGTATGGTGTGCATTCCTTTGCTCTTCACTTGGAGGTTGTACCAGTAGCTTCATGGACAAGTTGCTTTTCCGGAGTTTTCACTTTGTATCTTATCTACTCTGGTGGCATATTGGAGGGGGTTTGGGCAAAGAGAAGGATGGAATCTGAGAAATTTGCAGATGGAAAGATTATGGAGTAAATTCCTCTGTCCATTTAGAGGTCTATTGTAGAGCAAGCATACATTTTATATCGATCTGACAAAATGTTTATTTTATGCAGTTATCCTTTTTATTGATTGTGGCGTTCTAAAATAGTTCTCCATGTAAGTGATGCTAATATTATGTTGTGCTCCGTAAATACGTACAGTGGCGGATTGAGCTTATGGTGAGGATGTGCACGTGCACATCCTCACCTTGGAAAAAAAATAAAAAATCTTTGTTTTGCACATCCTCACCTTGGAAAAAAAATAAAAAATCTTTGTTTTTTGGTATTTTTTTTAGAAAAATTATTATATTTGACACTTTGTGCACATGTTGAACTCTCTCACTGTACGAGTGCACACCCTGAGTGTGAGTGTCTGGATCCGCCACTGAATACGTATATGATCATAGCATATTCCTTATTAGTTTTCTTTAGTGCCACCCATACCTCTCCTTTAAAAAATTTATAGCTTTTCTGTCATGTAATATTCAAGTATCTGCCATGTCATTTAATCATTTATCCTTCCGTGTTTTCTTGTTCTAATATTTTACTTCTATTCTTTTTTTTCCCCCGCCCCCCCCTTCTTAAATTTTCAGACGAGGATATTGTGATGAGCTTCTTATTGCTAATAGTCAGGCCCTTAAGCATATAATATTTCTTGACGTCACTCTGATGTTCACCTATCTAGGGCAGAAACTATGTCTCTTTCTTTTCTGATCTAGTAAAGTTGTTATCTTTGAGCCTGGGCAGATTCGATTGCAGCATTCTTGTTTCTTCTTATCAGCATGTGCTGGGGTTTGCTATTCTTTCGGTATTCTTTTTACTGAAATCTTCATTTACATTTAGAGCTAGAGGCTGCAAGATCTTAATTCCATGTGTACAGAATTACTGTGGCTTATATTTCTAACTTCGAAGACTGATGAAATTCTATCTCCTCGACCAACAATTATGAATTTTTTCCATCAGTGTTCAAGGTCTTACTAAAAATTTGAACAATTGAAGAAAAACCTCACCTCATAAATTAGCACAACTTTCAGGAGAAGTTCAATGCATAGTTTTAGATACTTATCAAGGTTGCTATGAAGTTTTTCTACTATTCAAATCGGTATTTATTCTTTGGAAAGAAACAAGTATGATTCTGGTATTGTAATTGTCATGAAACAACTCACATTGATTGAATGATGGAAATACAACTTAAAAAAAAAAAAAAAAATCTACATAATATAATTACAATAATAGCACCTCGGTAATTATCTGTATTATTCTTTTGTGCAACTTGAACTTGTGAAAATCTTTGTCAAAATTTTTCTTTCCATGTGCAACTCCAAAGATTTTAGCTTGTTAGATGTAGGAACTGAAGTCCATGACAGCCAACATAACGGCCATAGTCAATCCAGCACTCACCCACATTCCATATCTTCCTCCCTGGCGCAGAAGAGATGGTCCTTGATTCTGTTACCAAATGAAGGAAAATTAGGAACTCAGAGAAATTTAGACAATTGGTAATTTACGTCCAGGAAATGGTTAGATAAAAATTTAAAAAATTGATGGAAATTACCAGATCCAAAATTGGTGCTGGTGCTGGCGTTTCCTCTGAAGAATCTGTGACAGTAGGAGGTGCCGGAGGGCTCACAATAGTCGGTGCTGGTGCTGGAGCATGATGTCTCTTGTGTTTGTGTCTTCTCTTGTGCTTGTGATGACCTGGTGCAGGTGCAGGTGAGGGTACTGATGTTATTGGTGCTGGGGTTGGTGGAGCCTTTGGTGGCGGCACCGGTGCTGGTATTGGTGCTTCCTTTGTGGGTGCTGGTGCAGGCGCCTTTACTGCAGGAGCTGGTGCTGGTGGCTTTTGAGCTGGTGCAGGGGAAATTTGTGGTGGAGGTACTGCAGGCGGCAATGCTGGTGGTGAGACAACCGGAGGAGGTGGTGGCGATGCTGGTGGCTGCGATGGACTTGAGACAGGTGGACTTTGTGGAGGCTGTGGTGGTGGAATTTGTGGCGGAGGGGTAGTTGGACTTGAAACAGGTGGAACTTTAGGTGGTGGAGATGATACTGGAGTCGCTGATGGACTTGTCCCTGCGCTTACAGGTGGTGGTGTTGCTACAGTTGGGGCAGTTGAAGGTGGAGGCGTCGTGGGTGGTGCATTGGAAGGTGAAGCTGCTGGAGCTTGTGCATCAGCAATGACTAGCAACAGGTAGAAGCAAGCCAAAAGCTGAATCCAATTATTTCGAGCCATTTTCTGGAAACAGGTATGGGGTTAGAAGACCTTGTGCTTCTATATACTGCTCTGTGTCTGTGTTTCGGACATACGGAAAATAAATTATTGTTTGGTGATGGGTCTGAATTAGAAACAAAGTCATGCTTATGAATACTACATCCCCTCTAATGATTTGGTAAACTGAGGTGGCTTCTAGATTTGCAGCATCATATCATGAAATATTATTACGTTCTAAATATTTTTACAGTTTTTTTGGGAAAGTATTGTTGGTGATATGTTGCTATTGGACCAGCTCATGGTTGAAGTGTAAGGAATTGATATTTCTTTATTAGGCGGTAACCATTATTTTGTCACAGCTATAATGAAAAAGGACTGGTCCTTTTGAAATTAGTTTGTGAAAAAAAAAGTGTATATGTGGCAGTTTGGCTTAGTACACACAGCCTTTCATTGCAAGTAACATAATGGGGGGGTGGGGGGGGGGGGGGGGGGGGGGGGGGGGTTGTTGTTGGAGGGGGAAGTGTTGATTTTATGATACACCATCTGTCAATCTATTGGAGACTGGAATAAAGTCGCTCGGGCAGCACAGCAGCAAGGAGTCTTAATTTTCTTTGGAAATTTAGAGCCTGGGCATCTTATTGTAGAAATAGGTTCTGGATCATTTCTGTCCAGGCAGATAACTACATCATCACTTCATCAAATCATAGATCTTATTTGGTTTTCCATTATAGATATATTCTATACACGATTTAGGCAGATTTTTTTCCTAATTATGTATTGTAACAGTCTTTATAGTTACGGACTCTTATGACTTTGTAAAGTTTATATACATTTTTTCACATAATAAAATTCTTTCAGTGCCATATTTCATTCTTTTCACTACCATGAAATTACTGGTCTTTCGTTCGCATGAAACTAGACTAAATCAAGTTGAAAAGCCTTATCTCACTAGACGGGATAAATTTCATGGATCTTTTCATCAATTTCCGGTCAAGGATGAACATTGTCTAATATGTGTTTGTTACACATTTGCAATATATTTCTGTGACAAAGGAGAAAATGAAACAACCACAGGTGATTTGAATGAAGATAAATGCAAGAAAATCAAACTTGTAATATGTCTCAGGCACATGGCATATAGTTTATTTAATGGCTTGATGCTCGAATACCAACCAAACCATGCTCTGTTGCTATGATTTTAACATATCATCTGCCCTTCTGTTATGCAATCTTTATCGAATAAAGAGGACCAATGAGCCGATTAAGAAATTATTATAAAATACGTAATTTTTTAACTAGATGAATATTTTTTTCTTTTCAGTAAGAGTTACTTAATTTTTTTTTCTGAAAAGTATATATAATTTTGCAGATGAATATTCATCTAGGTAAAAGGAAGAAAAATGATGTGGGGAAAAGAGGAATGGGCCAGGCTAGAATGGGAAAAAAGAAAGTGGGGGAAAGGGAAATGGGCCACGCGGGAATGGGAATTGGCAATAGGGAAAAAGAATGGTTGGTAATTTAAATAACGAGACAAAATGAGTAAAAATTAGGGGGTTATATTATTTTTTAAAAAAAAATTGACATATGTTAATTTTTTTATTTTATTTTAAAGTCTTGGCGGTCAGGGCCCCGCCGGCCCTCCTATTTGCGCCCATGGTTGCGGGGATCCAACTCCATTAGAAATTTAAATATGCAATTAATAGGGTATTTGTCTAGAATTGACTTTTATAAGTGGTTACTGACGAATAATATGATAGGTTTTAGGTTTTGTAACAAACCTTAAAAACTCAAAAATAGAAATCTTGACTATTATTTTATTAATAAATTAATATATATACACATAAGTAATATATATTTTTAATTTATAAAAATAGTAATTACTTGTATTGGCCTAATACCTAAAATTATAACAATGGATCAATGTTATCATGGCCCAATTATTAAAAAAAATAAAAATTGAAAGCCAATTCTTTCAATCCTAATACATTTTTAGCTAATCAACAAATTGCAAAATTTCGGCCAAAAAAAAAATTGCAATATTGCATACGCATACCTGCAGCTACATAATTAGAGAATTATTGGGAAATACTATTGCAGAAACCATATGCTGACCTCTATATGTGCGTCACCTTATTTTTTATTAGCATTTGTGTCATCAGATTGGGATGTTATGCTTTAAATATCTCTGATATTCATTTGAAATATATTGTAGACATTACAGTTTGAAATCTTGATAATGAAATTGCACTGCTTTTAGTTTCCATCAATATGATTCCTTACCCTCCCTTTGAGTTAGTGTCTCAATTGTTTTTCTCTTCCAACATTTTTTTGGTAGGCTTTTCTTTGATTTAAATTGAATTTTTACTTTTTTATTATGGATTTGGATACCTAGTAGATTTTTTAATATTTATCAGGTTTGGATTTGATGAGCGGATTAAAAAATAAATAAAGTTTCGATTTTGAGTTTAGGCTGGCGGATTTTGGTAATATTCAACATGTTGCTATTCCCACTACTAAAGAACAACTTATGGAATATTTTAAATTTGTGACTTTAATAATAACTTTGACTTTTGTGGCTTGCATTTTGGCTTTGGAAACTATAAATATCGAATCTGATAGTAGATCCCACCCTTGTTCCCAGGCGTGTGTTTCTATTGTGTGTAGCTGTGTGTTGTATGGTGACATTGCTCGAAATTTGAAATGAATAGTTAAGATTTTAAAAAAACTAAATATGATAGTCAATAATATTATCTAAAAAAAAGAGAGAATAAGTAGATGAGAGGTCTGTTAATGAGTGGTACGATGATATTGCTTGGTAGAAGGAAGGAGGAGAAAGAAGAGATTTTTCTGAGTTTCTTGACGTGAAGTAGGAATAAGCACATATGAAATTTTGAATTTTCAATTGTTGCTTAATAATTAAAAAAAAAAAAAAGTAATCTAGTGGGTAGTTTACAACTGCAATAATAATTAAGAAGCACCACAAATTTTTTTAATGATACATTATAACCAATTAAATCAAACTAGGTCACTACGTGAATTGACCATCTTATATGATTAAAATAAAGAAGGAAAAATTATGTTCTAAATAAAGGATTGATAAACGACTATCTTAGTAACAAAGAGTTGGGAGAATAGAAGACCTTGAATAATCTTTTAAAATATTAGAATAAGTTATTGATAATGTATTAATTTTTCATATAAAATTTTGACATTGGGAAAGTAAACTGAAGAAGTTGAACAACACACACCAAAAAAAAAAAATACAAGTTCAAAATACAAGTAAGAAAATCTTTTGAAATACAGATTGTCATTTTAGAAATTTTTAGGAAATTTAAATCTTGAAATAATTCTTTATCTCTTGTTCATGTTCAGAATAGAAACTATATATACTATGAGCAGAACTTTTACACTTTTACTCTAAAGTACGAATTTGAAAAAATAGATGTCATACCATCAATACATTGTTTAACCAATTATACAATTAGGCCATAATAACTTTTTTTTATTGTTTTTGACATTTTGCATTGATTTTTTTTTAATTTTGTGATTATAATAAGTTCACAAATGTAGATGATATTTAGGCTCACTTTTCATGAATCAATTACTTTGTTTATGAATTAAAATTATTTTTACAAATAGTTGAAGACATGCCTAGACTAAATACTTATCATTTCCTATGAACGGAACTAATAGTTTGAAAAGAAAAATAAACATAGAAATACCACTCTTATATTAAAGTTCAATGCTCTTGTGGTATTTTGGTTGATTTGGGGTATGGATGTTGCATATTTAAATGGTTATAGTATTAAGTAGCTTATCTACAATCTAAAATATCAATACCTTGATGCTAGCATTTATAAGTGAATGTTTGACCCCTAGTTATGATTTAGTAGTATACTCCACCCCCAGTTATGATAGTAGTATACTCCATTTAAATGTTTGACTACCTCACTCTATTTCTAAATGGAGGGTCAAATATTTGCATCTCATAGATTTTTGTGTACAAAGTGATTACCAAATATTTCAAACAATATGTTAGATATTCCATTGACAAAATTCAAAGCTAGTACTTAATAAATAATACATAATAAAGTAATATAATATAATCTTTATGTAATCTAATTAACCTATAAGTTTTACATCATTCTCTAAATTAAAGATGATAAATTTTATGCATATAAATTGTAGCACAAATTACACAAGCTAAGAATAAGCACCCTAAAATTAAGGTAACATGTATTCAATAGGCATATTCCCTTCTTAAAAGTTTGATGCTTTTTCTATTTAGGATTATATGAGCTTATTTATGTTATTTGGGAAAAATAACATTGGAAGTTTCACAAGAGAAGATGAGGGAGAGAAAGAGAGAGAGAGACATGTAGATCTATTGTATGACCTTATATTAGATTATAACAATTATGTGTTCAAATATTTAAAATTACTTGATTTTTTGATTGGTTTAATATTTTGAAAAACAAAAATAGTTTATGAGATTATTACAGCATGCAGGAGGTATTAAGTTATTACGATAATCACAAGGGATGTTATATTACTTTATTTTGTTTCTTCTTTTTTCTTCTTGTCACATTGTATCTCATGGCTAAACATGATTTCCAAAGATGACATTTCAAACGCCACCAAAGCCAACAACAAAAGTGCAACGTTCTGCTCTTAATTATCCTCTTTACTCTTCAACTCCTTATACAAAAGCAATAGTGAAAGGCTACGCAAAAGCATAAGATAGTGGTGGGTGGGTGGTTGGTGGGGATGGAGGTGAAATTTGTTTGTGGAAGATATTGGTAGTATGAGGGAAGACATGAGGAAGAAAAAGATAAGAGTCTGCAGCAAGAGTCTTAACATTACACAAGATAGAGTCCCATCCATTTCAAATGGTCAAAATCATCTAGGGGATTTAGATATTGGAATTTAGGAAAATACCTTCTGATGCAGAACGGAATCGAAACACTAGATTCGTTCTAGCAAAACGTCCTTGATACAAGGAAAGCTTTAAATATTACAACTCTAGAATGCTAGAGAGGAAGTATACAATACTAGCTTTGTATTGATTGTAGTGTGTTTAATGAGCTTGGAGAGCTATCTATTTATAGGAGCTCCTAAGTCTTAAAATTGTTAAACTTCCTATGTGGGATAAAACAAACTAAAGGATACTATTCATAACAAAACAATACTATTCATAACATAAGAAAAAATATGAAGGTTTATTTGTTCTTCTTCTTGGGTTTGATTTTGTCAATCTTTTTTATCAACTCTTTTGAATCATATTCCGCATCAATCTCCTCCACTTGAGAAAAACTCGTCCTCGAGTTAATTTCCGGATATAAAGAACCTTCCTGTGGATAGTAATCATATAAATCAACAACATTGAAGGTTGATGAAATTCCTCAATCATCCGGAAGATCAACCACATAAGCATTGTCATTGATCTTCTTTAAAATTTGGTAGGGACCATACTTCTTCGGATTCAGCTTGTTGTAGGTACCCACTGGAATTCTTTCTTTCCTCAAGTAGACCATGACCATATCCCCTTTTTTAAATACCTTCACCCTTTTATGCTTATCAGCTGCAGCCTTGTATTTGGCATTTGAGGCTTCCAATTTCTGTTTCACCTCTTCTTGAATAGACTGCACTTGTTTCGCCATTTTATTTGCTGCAATGCTCTTATCAGAGAATTTCGGCAGTTTAACCAAATCTAGAGCATGCTTTGGTACCTTCTTGTAGACAATGAAAAATGGTGATACTCCAGTTGAGCTGTGGATTGCATTATTATAGGCAAACTCAGCTTGTGCAAGTGCAAAATCCCATTATCTCGGCTTATCTTGGCAAATACAACGAATCAAATTTCCCAAGGTTCTGTTGGTTGCCTCGGTTTGACCATCGGTTTGAGGATGAGCTGTGCTGCTGAACTTCAAACTTGCATCGAAGCGCTTCCATAATGTGAGCCAAAAGTGAGATAGAAATTTAGAATCTCTATCAGAAGTGATGGATTTTAGGACTCCATGGAGTCGCACAATCTCTTGGAAGAATAGTCTTGCAATGTGCACTGCATCTAAAGTCTTCCTGCAAGGGATAAAATGCGCCATCTTTGAAAATCTATCCACAACCACAAATACAGAGTCTACTCCTCTTTGGGTTCTTGGCAATCCCAAGACGAAATCCATAGACAAATCTTTCCAAATATCTTCTGGTATAGGCAACGGCATATAGAGTCCCGTGTTTTGTGTCTGGCCCTTTGCAGTTTGACAAATTGGACATTGTCTCACGAACTTGCCCACATCTCTTTTGATTTGGGGCCAGAAATATCTTTTCTCCACACTTGCAATAGTTTTATCTCGTCCAAGATGTCCACCGAGTCCTCCTCCATGCAAGTCTCGAATGATTTTCCCCCTTAAGGATGTCCTCGGGATGCAAAGTCTGTTACCTTTGAATAGGTAATCAGCATGGACGTGGAAGTCTCCAGTTGGTTGCTTTGACAAGTGTTTATGCCAAACTTCATTAAAATCTTCATCCTCTGGGTAGAGATCATTCAGACATTCAAACCCTACAACTTCGCCACTTAAAGTAACCAGCAAAGTTGCCCTTCTACTCAAGGCATCGGCAACACGGTTGGAAGCTCCTGATTTATGTTTAATAACATAAGGAAATTGCTCCATATACGAAGCCCACCTTGCATGCATCTTGTTCAAATGTTTTTGACTCTTGAAATGCTTCAAGGCTTCATGATCAGAATATATTACAAATTCACGTGGAATTAAGTAATACTCTCAATGTCGTAAAGCTTGAAGCACAGCATATAACTCCTGCTCATAGGTTGACCATTTTTGACGTGCCTCGCTAAGCTTTTCACTGTAGAATGCAATAGGTCTGCCTTCTTGAGATAATACTGCCCCAATGCCAATTCCACTTGCATCACATTCCACTTCAAAAACTTTATTGAAATTCGGCAACACCAAGACAGGTGCAGTTGTCAACTTTTCTTTGATTTGTGCAAAACTTTTGTCAGCAGCCTCGCTCCACTGGAATTTCCCTTTCTTTAAGCAATCAGTGATAGGAGCAACGATACTGCTAAAATTCTTGATGAACCTCCTGTAAAATGTGGCTAAGCCATGAAAGCTTCTGACTTCAGTGACTGTCTTTGGAGTCGGCCAGTCTCTAATTGCTCGAACTTTCTCATCATCAACATGGATTCCGTCAGCACTTACAATGAAGCCCAAGAAAACTAAGCGATTTGTCATAAAGCTGCATTTTTTTAAGTTGACAAATAGCTTGTTGTCTTGAAGGACTTTCATAATCTGACGCAGGTGGTCCACATGCTCTTCTTTGTTGTGGCTATAGATCAAAATGTCGTCAAAATAAACCACGACAAACCTTCCGATAAATGGCTTGAGGACTTGATTCATAAGGCGCATGAATGTACTTGGTGCGTTGGATAGTCCAAATGGCATGACTAACCATTTGTATAAGCCTTCCCGTGTTTTAAAAGCAGTTTTCCATTCATCTCCCGGTCTTATACAGATTTGGTGATAGCCGCTACGCAAGTCAATCTTCGAGAAGATTGTTGACCCTTGTAATTGATCCAACATATCCTCCAGTCGAGGTATGGGGAAACGATACCTGACTGTGATTTTGTTGATGGCTCGGCTATCCACACACATTCTCCAGCTTCCATCCTTCTTGGGTGTCAACAAAGCTGGTACTGCACACGGACTCATACTTTCTCTAATATGCCCCTTGCGCATTAATTCTTCTACCTTCTCTTTTAGTATTTCATTCTCCTTTGGGCTCATCCGGTAGTGAGGTAGATTTGGCAAGCTTGCTCCAGGGACTAAGTCAATGTGATGCTGGATGTCCCTCATCGGTGGAAGTCCATCAGGTAATTCATCCGGAATAATTTCTTTAAATTCTTCCAATATATGTTGTACCTCCTCTGGGACTTCTTCTTCATGCGATTCCTCTCCTTTGACTACAAGAGCAAAAGTTTCTCCGGTCTCATTTGATTCTTTGAAGAATTCATTTGCAGAATTCGCCATAATAAGGAAAGACTTCCCCTCCACTTTAGAAGTTTTGGGTCTATCTTTGTTGGTTGGGAGGATTGCTATTTTCTTTCCATTCCACCAGAAAAAGTAGACATTTGTTCTTCCTCGATGAGTTGCATCAACGTCATATTGCCACGGTCGCCCAAGTAGAATATGACAGGCATCCATGTCAATTACGTCACACATGATTTCATCCTGGTAAGATTTTCCAATAGAAATAGGAACTTTGCACACCTCTGTGACCTTTATTGAAGGTCCTTTCTTGACCCACCCAATCTCGTACGGTGTTGGATGAGGTTCTGTGGGCAGCTTCAAGTGATTCACCAAAGCTCTTGAAACAATATTCTCCCAGCTCCCGTTGTCAATAATAAGGTTGCATACCTTTTCTTGAATACTGCATTTTGAATGAAAGATGCGTTTGCGCTGGGATGAGTCTTCTTGTTTCGGGGTGTACAATAATCGTTGAATGACACACGTCACTTGTTCTCCATCTTCGTCTGCAATTTCAGCATCCTCCAAGTCATCATCATTATTGTACTCAACTTCTTCATCACGCTAATTATCATAGTCTGCTAGATTGACAGACTTGCGAGCTCGGCATTCATTGGAACGATGACCAGGTTCTCCACATTTGAAACATTTTCCAATGGTTGGTCTAGCATACGGATTATTGGGTCGGGTGGTATTCGACGTCTGTCTGATTGATTTGGCCACCCCTTGATTGCCAGTGCCAGTATTATGAGTAGAAGGACGAGTTGCTTCTTCTGCAACTTGTTTGCCTCTGTCAGGATTAGAACGGACTGGTGCAAAAGGAGTTTGTCGAGTGGAAGGACGAGCCAAAAGCATTTCTGCCTTTAATGCCATGTTGTAACCTTCATCAACGGTCCATATTGGAGCTAATGTCATCCTATCCCGGATTGCAAATTTCAAGCCGTTGAGGTATCGTGATGTTTGTTGTTCCTCCGACTCTGATATATTGCACCTAGCAGTAAGGCGCAGAAATTCATCAGTGTATTCTCTCACTGATCGATGACCCTGGTTGCAGTTTTGGTATTGTTGGAACAAGTATTGTTCATAATCTGGAGGAAGGAATCTTCCTTTCAGTTGTTGTTTCATCTTTCTCCAAGTCCGAACGGGTGCCTTTCCTTGTCGCCTTCTATTGTTTTGCAAGGTATCCCACCAAGCAGCTGCACCGCCCTTTAATTTGTAGGCGACTAGTTTTACTTGTTTGTCTTCCGGTACATCCATCATGTCAAAGAATTTTTCAACTTCATAGCACCAATCAAGAAATGCTTCAATATTAAGATCGCCGTTGAAGTTAGGAATGTTGGCTTTAGGACGATATTCGTCAAAGCCTTGTCCTCTCCTGGGTGCATGTTGATGCCTTTGATTTATTTCTTCATCACTGTCAGATTCCTCCTCATATGTTAGTGGTCTGCGATGTCGAGCAAAACCACGTTGATGAGGATGTTGTGGTTGATTTCTAGCTCGTGGTTGTGCTTGGTTGATTCATCGGTAGTTTAGGAGCTCTTCATCAGATTCATCTTCATAGGCTGGTTGCCTATGACGAATTGCAAGGTCGCGTTGATTGATAGGTTGGCCACGAGCATCTTCTCTGGCACGGTTGATCCCACCATCGTCACGAGCCCTGTTGGCGTTTAGGCTTAAGTTGGAAAGGATGTCGCGAATCTCTCGGAGTTCACGGGTCATCTTTTCTTCTTGAGCTTGTATCGCCGCCCAAAGGGTCTCCATCCCTCGATCACCGTCAATAGAATGGCCGCCTTCGCCTCTGCTATGGCTACTACCAGCAATGTTGATGTCGACGTTGCCACTATCTCCACCACCATTGTTGTTCTTGGACGCCATCTTCTCCGGCTTATAGGTTTGTAATTTAATCGGTCGAGTTTTCTGATGCACAGGATCCACTATACGTGGCAAGTGCAGAGCATACGACTCAATCGACCAATCAAGCTTTCCGATGCACAGGGTCCACTATTAGTGGCAAGTGCAGAGCATACGGCTCAATTACAATTACAACCCTCTAAACTAGGACTCTCGAACTTGGCTCTGGTGCCAACTGACGCAGAACGGAAGCGAAACACTAGATTCGTTCTAGCAAAACGTCCTTGATACAAGGAAAACTTTAAATATTACAACTCTAGAATGCTAGAGAGGAAGTATACAATACTAGCTTTGTATTGATTGTAGTGTGTTTAATGAGCTTGGAGAGCTATCTATTTATAGGAGCTCTTAAGCCTTAAAATTTGCTAAACTTCCTATGTGGGATAAAACAAACTAAAGGATACTATTCATAACAAAACAATACTATTCATAACATAAGAAAAAATATGAAGGTTTATTTGTTCTTCTTCTTGGGTTTGATTTTGTTAATATTTTTCATCAACTCTTTTGAATCATGTTCCGCATCAAAAATTTATCAAGCCCACGATATTGTTTTTTGTTTATTTTTAATACAATGGAGGCCAGACCGTTATGGTTCAAGAAACTGTTTTTGGAGAAGTTTCTCTTCTTTTATCCCACTTAATAAGGAGCTGAAGTTGGGTTGGCAAACAATCCACAATATAATTTTAGAATGAAACTACAATAGTTGATCATGATTACCACATTTTTAAAAAAAAATCTATTGTAACATTTAAAAAAATTTAACACACTTGCAAAAGGGTTAAAAATTATTACAAATAACTTTACATATAGTCTCATTGCATATGAACCGGTTACAAATTCTCTATTGCAACGATTTTTTTGTAAATAACAAACAACAGTTTAAAAGACCGTTTTAATTAAACTACAATTTTAAAATTGTTGCCAAAAAATAATTTCATGAGCAATTACTAACAAAAAGTGATTAAATAAATAAATAAATAAATATATATATATATATATGTTTATCCCTCTCCTCCAATCAACCATTTACATTGGTGTCTGATGATATGTCAAAATAAGTTACACAATGTTTTTTTCCTTGTACAATTTCACCTTAATCACATACATTGGATGTCCTAACGACCTCAAAACACACGAAAAAAAGGTTTAAATAAAATTGAGGATCCAAGAAAGGAAAAATCAATTAGACTAATTCATATTAATGTGCAATCATCGTCCACAATTGAACAAAGGATGATTACAACATTGAAATTGTCAAAAAGTCAGGGTTAAAATTGACTTTTAGACAATTTCAATGCTGACCACACTGAGAGATACGAAAGTGCAAGTAACGCCAAATGAGGCGGCATTAAGCATCGCTAGCGGTACGACGAGAGAGGACAGATTGTCCCATAATGTTGGCAAACTCATTGAAACTTATAACACCATCGCCATTCGTGTCTGCCTCACGCATCATCTCAGACAGCTCGCGATACGTTAATGGATGTCCCATTTTCGACATTTGTTTCGCAAGCTCAGCTGCAGTTATATAACCATTTCCATCACGATCAAACGATTGAAAGATGTTCATGAGTTGTTCTTGATTGATCAACACTTGTTCATTCATGTCAGGCAATATGGTATCAATTAATTCATCAAATTCAATTGAGCCATTGCCATTAGAATCCATCTTAGCCAATAAAGCATGGATTTGATCACCATCAGGCTTGATGCCTAGAGACCTTAGAAGAGCTGCGAGCTCCAGCTGCGTTATGCTGCCATCGTTGTCCATGTCGAAGCGCATGAAGATGTCTTTAAGCTGTTTGAGCTGATCAGATTGAAGCTTAGACATGGTGGATTGGAGGAGGGTGATGAACAAAAAATCAATGAGAAAAAAAACAAAAACAAAAACAAAACACACACACACACACACACCCCTTGTTATTAGGTTGAAATGGTTGTTTGTGGTTTGTTTGATGCTTTTGAGGTTGTGATTCTATTTTATCATTGAATGATTAAAAAAACCCGAGTATCCAGGAAAAAAGCAGAATATAGACGAGATTAGTAAAACTAAGTGTTTGGTCTTAAATAAGTCAAAGGTCACACCTTTTATCCATGGCATGCATGGTTGTTATTCATGTAAGCTTTTCTTAGCCAATTTTTCTTCTTTTTTTTTTTCCTTCCAATTTTTGTCGCATTAATCTTTTTTTCTTGTCGTTAGTTAAGAAAAAAAGAATCAGAAATAGGAAAAAGAAGGGGTTTATTATTAAGAAATTGGTTGGTGAATCGTTCCTAATCACTGACTGACAATAATCTATCTCGAAACAAATTATAAATATACTCGTCCAAACAATTGGATATATTACCGTGAAATACATAAAAAAATAGCAAAAAGAGAGAGATGTTTCAACGTCGAATTTATAGTACCCGTACGTTCGGTTTGTTTGCAAAAATTCTTTTACATTTTACTTTTTTAAGAGACACATTTCAATCTAAATATCTAGAACATTCGATATTTGCGTTTAAGATCCAACTTTATATGTGAGAGTTATCTCCCTCTCTTTCGATCAAAGGTCCGGACTGAAACTTTTTCCTTTTTCCAATAATATTGCATTAGTTGTCTCGGTTTTGTTCTTTTATATATTTTTCATTTACGAAAATTTTAAAATAATTTATATTACATAAAATGTTAAATGTTATTTTTTATTTACAATGATAAATATTGAACTTCTGGTTCTTCCACCCTAGACCACAATACCACATGCCAGCCAACACTTCCACTAGGCCTTTGACTGCAATCATTCTGCAAATGGTGCACACCGACGCAGGAGAGTGGGAGGTAAATGGGGATACCGGCTGGCAGAGCTTCACGGGTTGACCAATCATTTTCTCCAAATAGTATAACCGTTAATAGATAAAAATAATATAACAATTTCGTAACCAAAATATATATATAGATATATAACAATTTGATGAAATTTCAATTTATTTAAATCCTCTTCAATGTCATGCTTCCATATCTATCATTTTTTTTTTGTCAAAAGGATATTGTATTACCAAATAGTAAAAATACATCAGTCAATCCCTGTAGATTCAGCTTCTAGAATTACAAAAGTAGAAAGTGCAGAGGAATGATTGAGTAGTCAGTTGGTTGGAAGAGTGTTTATCCTAGCTGTATGAGCAACTCATTCTGCTATTCGGTTGGTTGATCAACTGATCCACCGGAAAGAGTAGCCAAAAATTGAAGATAGGGTTGCATACAAATTATGGATTATTGAGGAGATCCTCCAGTCACATAAAGAGGTGCCAGTGAGGGCGTTAACGACAATATCTATCATTTGAGTATCCAATAATTACTCTAATAATTACATATTCCATTTGACTTCATTCAAGTTCGATATTTTTTGTTGTTGAAATAGGTGAATTCTTGTAAATCCAACCTCCGAAGGATCACGATAATTTTTCATCATCCAACCGAACAAGAATCAAAAGGACTAAATAAATCCATTTTTATGGCCCACTAAATTATCTCTTCAATTCTATTTTGGTCATCCGTCTATTTTTGTCCTATTCTGGCCATTCTTATCAATTGAGTTTTATTTTGGTCATTTCGTCAATTTTTCTGTTAAAATAGGTCACTCCGTCAATTTTTCTATTAAAATATACTAATTGTTAAAGGTAAAATTGTAAAATCAATTATATAAATTATATTTTTAGAGTTATAAATAAGTTTCATTTGATGGCAAAAATATAACTAGTTTAACTGATTTTATGATTGACGCATATATGAAAGATTCAATGTAAAAATTTTTTTACTAAATTCTTTTTTCCAAAGTAGCAACAACTCATTTGCAAAGAACTCAATTCTTATTAGAATATACCTAATACCTAAGTAGACTTACAAAATTAACCATGATTATATCAAGTGCTTTTTGAGCCGTCTCATACCATACTGGAATTTGTCCCCCAAAAAAGAGTGTGAAATAAGCACAAAAGGTTTTCTTGTTACAAATATATTCTAGCCTTTGTTCTTTCTTGGATACTTTGTTTCACTCTGATAGGATTATTGATCGTTGATTAAGAAATTGTGATATCTCGTTGTAAATTAATTGATCAAACGATTTATAATAATTTGAATTTTTCTCATAATATTGATTTAAACATTTTGAGTTAATGTAAAATAGACCAACATGGTGATAAAGATGACAAAATACATAAGGTGCCCTCAAAGAGTTTGTCCATTTGAAGATGGAAATAAATTTGTATGATAGAATTCAGGACAGCTCCTATTTTTTATTTTTCCCTTTTTAAAATCTTTGAATATATTAACCTAATTCTTAGAACTTTGCAAGTTTAGAAATAAACCATTAATCACTCGATCACATATTTTTTGGAAAGGAACTCCTAAATGTTTAGAAAAGCACCCAAACATCCAATAATCATCTCTCATTTTGCGGATTAAGATTCTCTCCTATCTAACGTTTTATTCCTAACAGTGCATCTTAATCATTCGTTTAATTATTAAACTACAAAAGATAGTAAGAAAAGTGTTTTGACAGGTGAAATTAGATATCTTGATCTAGCAGTTAGGCGTTATTATAACAATTAGATCAAATATTAGTTATTATGAGTGAAATGAATGATTGACATAGAATATTAGAAAGTTATAATAAAATATTAGTTAGAAGAGAGCCGTGACAACTTTGCTACATGCATGAAAAGATTATAATTAATAGAGGCATCAAAATACAACTCCTTGAGGTGACCCTTAGTCTAGCATGATACCATGTGAAGAACTTTTACTGGTTGGTAACTTATACTTTTCAACGCCACTAGTGCTTTGGTCTAGCTACGTATATAAGAGATTGTGAGCTTGAATTTTACTGATAACATTTTTAATATGTGTGGTACAATCTTAAACTTCTCTTGAATTTTTTTATTTTTTATTTAAAAAAAAACAACTTATACTTCTCATTAGCAATTTTCAAGAAATCTTGCAATGTTGTAATGCTCTAATTTATCTTCCTATATTTTCACTATCTTATAATGTTTTTAAGAGTGGATCTAGAATATTTTATCAGTGTGAGTTAAATAGAGACTAATTTTAATAACAAAACCAATGGGGTTAAATAGTTTTACAAATTAAAAATACCCAAAAATAACAAGAGATTATAAAAATTTGTGTGATAGTAGGAATTGCAGCCGCCATACCCTTGAATATAGATTCACCCATGAGCGTCTCTCATTTTTTGTACCTCATGTTATCATTGCCAACGTATTGAAAAAGAAAAATTCTTGAATCTGACAAACGACTCTACTAGTAAAGCCTACACAGTGTTGTGAGTGTCATTAGGTCTGACCATTGGATAAACTGGGAGCAACTTTATCTCATTCTACTGGAGGGCACTACACACATACATTGTGATGTTTCAAAAGAACTCGAAGAATTGAAAATTTTGACGCTTTCACTAATGCTCACTGTTAAGCTACATTATTGTTGCTTCTAACAGAATCATTATATCCAATTTGGCAAAGTTGTTAATTGCAGCACTCACACGATATTAAGGAATTGTTTATACATAAAATCATAATTATTGTTACCGGCCTTTTCCACACAAAAAAAAAGGAATCTTATGTTACAAAAGAAATGTGGATTCCGCGGCATGGGAAATCACACTTCAGGAATCACCCTGATCTAATATATGGTGATCTTAGAACTCGAAGTTTTTCTCACTCACCAGATTTACGGAACCAAGAATGCAGCCGTGACGCGATATGGTATCAGAATGATTAAAAGCTACGGTACCAACTATCGCAAGTTTTTAAAAGAAGAAAGCGACTTCAAATATTAGATGAAGAAAAAATTGCATCTATTTACAGGAAACAATAGGCACTATATGCATAATACATGTACATAAGATGAAATGAGACCTAGGTACAAAATCGGATCAGGGAGTTGAAATCTACCTCGGATGCAGTGACAGCCAGGCATGAGAAAGATCGGTAGCTCCCGGCTAATTTGCCGATGTATGTATATCAACAGGTTCAATTTCTTTGGCAAACCCCCTGGATGTGAAGACATTTATATCGAAAGATTTTAACTTTCTTCACCATTCCGGCTAGCTTGACTGAAAAATTCTGTACTATAATTTTGACTACCAAATGCCATTCTTCGGAACAATCTTATTTCTGCAGATTGTTGTGCAGAGTTGAACATTTCACTTTCACCAACTTTCATTCCATTTGTAAGATCTGTGGTTGACATATCATCAAAAGCTCGAACGACCTGTGAAGTATACCCATGGGAAAACGTGAACATTCTCCACACATATAACAAGTGTGTGACCTTAATTCTCCAAATAGTAATCAACTAAAATAACAGACCTGTATCATCCGTGGCCTTTTTGCAGATGAATGTCTCACACAAGCTGCTGCAGCCTCAATCATTCGAAACATTTGACTACCAACATAATTTTTCTCAAGCCTTGGATCAACCAATGCCTCAAATTCGTCTGTATCAAGAGCATGGCTAAGCAAAGGTCGAGCCTGAAAAAAAGGATTGATAAGGTAAGTGGAGGTGGAACTTAGAATTTCAATGACCTCTCAATGAATTGGCCGAAGAATCTCCCAGATGTGTGTATATAGTTATACAGCAACATAAAGAAGCAGACAAAGATGAGACAGATGGATCTAAGGCCTATGACAAAAGTCCATCAAAGTGATCTCACAAGCCAAAACAAGCAAAGGTTCATCAGCAAATACTTCGGAGCACAATTGACAAGAGATCCACCCAGAGAATTAAAAGACTATGCCTTCATCGTCTTGATCCACTGAAACTTTCAAGTGTGTTCATCAATCAAATTAAATTCAAACTGCAAGGTAAGATTTACGTCTTCTTTATGGTTGACAGCACTTAAAAATTCTCAAGTCAGTCAGTGAAATTTAATCAAGTTACATGATATATACCCAACAGAACCACCGTTTGATTTTAGAAGTATTGCTCAAGTATTAGAAAATAGAATGTTCATAAATAATTAGAAAATACAAATCTGCCATTTTATCTGATAAGAAAAGAGAAAAACAGAACCGAAATTGAATGTCAAGCATTGATGAAGACTATCTTAAATGTAGAAACATCGGCCCAACAAGATCTGTATACTAATGCTATACCAGCAGTGTTGGTTTCATATACTACTAAACCCCATCAGGGCAAGGGAAGGAAAAGCTAATAATAGAAGGATTAACACCATACTTATTGACACAATACATCAAACTGGCAATAGATTCATGTGTGCCATAATACAAAAGTAACGGTTTTAGCTAACAGAAAACTTACCCACTCAACAAGACTCTCGTCACCCAGGGGCTGAGATGTATCCACAGGCTTGCGTCCAGTAATTAGCTCTAGTAGCACAACTCCAAAAGAAAATACATCGGACTTTTCAGTCAACTTTCCACTTGATGCATATTCAGGAGCCATGTATCTGAATTCAATCAATTTGAGGTCTATAAATAAACATGAATTGTAGAAACTGGCAACATATAAGAGCATCCTTTCCTTTGCTTTCAGCTAAATCAAGACTCTATGGAATGCCAAAAAGAACAGCCTACCCGAAGGTTCCCATAACACGTGTGGAAACATGTGTGTTTGAATCCATAATCAATTTCGCAAGTCCAAAATCTGAAACCTGTAAAGATATAAATAGTAATTTCACAAGCAATTCCAGTGAGGAAAAAGTAGATTCTGCGAGAATTAGGCATACCCGCGCCTCAAAGTTGTTATCTAGCAGAATATTTGATGACTTAATATCTCTGTGAATTATTCGAGGATGGCCTGTACATTTAAGAAATTAAGAATGAGTGACTAACAGTATTAAGTAAAAGAAGTAAAGACCCACGACATCAACAACCTTGGTTAGGTTTGCAGTTTCTAAAATCCAAAAGATGGGGACATCACACAGATGTGACTTAAACTCAATTGGTTCGAGTGATAACCCAATACTTCAAAATGCAAATTGCCAGTCATAAAAGTATGACATACAACACCGCTATTATAATTTATGAAAGTAACAAGTTAGTTCCTCCATCCTATTTCTTTTTCCACTATAGTTAACTTTTAGCTAGAGTGTAAATTACCAAAAAGACATAATTACAAGGAAATCAACTAATTCCTTCAATCCTCTATTCTAGTCTCCGTGCCTTTATTGAGTACATGATGACTTTTTATTTTCTCATTTTCTTTCTTTTATTCCCTTTGTCCCTCTTGTCGCTTTTACCAGAGAGAGCCGGGGAGTGAGCACGCTGATTGAGGTCCTTCTTAAATAAAAGTGAGATATTTTTTTTAAAAAAAATTAGAGGATGTAGGATAGTACAGTCTTCATGGAGATAAGCTATTCCACGAGCTGCTCCAACAGCAATCTTTACACGTGCTGCCCAATCCAAAACAGGCCTACCTTCCCCTGAAAAAGGAAGGAATTGCAGCTAAAGTTAGTTCTTCAATATCTCATGTCCATCCTCAATGGCCTCAAAACGAAAATTTGCAATGAAGATGGAAGCAAAGCATAAACCTCAATTTTACCATGAAGGTGGAAGTGAAGCGTGTTGTTAGGAACGTAGTCATATATGAGCAGCCTTCTGTTCTCAGAAATGCAATAACCAACTAGTGAAACCAAATGTCGATGGTGTACACGGCTAATGATTTCAACTTCTGCTCTAAATTCTCTATCTCCCTGCCCCCCACCGACTTTTAGCTGCTTCACTGCTACTTCTCTCCCATCTGATAGGCGTCCTTTATAGACAGAACCAAATCCCCCCTCCCCCAATAGATTCTGAACTGAAAATTCATTTGTAGCCTCGGCTAATTCTTCATAGGTAAACCAAGACTTTGAATTGCCCAATCCACCAGGTTCTGATGGTGACGAACCAAAGCCACGGCCAGAGTCGCTTCCAGCATTAGGTGCTGATACTTGCACGCTCAATAATGCAGGCTCTGAAGAGAGATTTCACTTTATTGAAAAGATACAGAGAACAAAGTGTTCTTTTTACAATTTTTGCAAGCATAAAAATACCAGCTAGCATACTAGAAAAGGATCAGAGAATGGAAAAAAGAAAGACAATGGAAAATGCTGAAGGAATCACGGAATTGTATTGTAAATTTACCTGATTTCGGAGAAGAACCTCGAGAAGTTGGCATTATATAACCTGCACTGGGTCCTGGAACCTTTTTCTTGCGCTTCCACAAGCACCAAACTGCTGTTCCAATTACTCCAAGCAATAGGAAAGTAACTACTAAACCGATTGCTACTACTGCTCCGGTTCCAATGCCCCCTCCACCCGTGGAATTTGAACTGTCTGGTGCATTTGAATTTGACGTATTGGTAGTTGGAGCATCTGGGGAAACTAGAGAAGGTGAAGGTGGCGAAGGGGATGGTCGTGATCCAAGTGAAGGAGGCGGTGACAATTGTGCTGTTGGTGGCGGTGATGATAATCTTGGAGGAGAACCTGGGGAAGGCGGAGAACGAGATGGAGGGGTAGAAGATATAGGAGGTGGAGTTGAGTTACTTGGTGGTCTCAACACTGGTGAGGGAGGTGAATTTTGAGGAGGATCCGATGCAGGCGGTGGAGGTGGAGATGGAGGTGAACCTTGAGGTGGCTTTGGCAATGGGGGGGGTGGAGGTGAACCTTGAGGGGGGCGTGGGAATGCTGGAGGCGGGGGGGAACCTTGAGGTGGCCTTGGTAATGATGGAGCTGGAGGTGAACCTTGAGGTGGCTCTGCTAATGGTGGAGGTGGTGAACTTCTAGGAGGCTCAGATGATGGTGGCGGAGGAGAACTTTCAGGTGGTTTTGGAGGCAGAGGTGGCGGTGGCGAATTGGTGGGAGGAGTGGATGATGGAGGAGGAGGTGAACCACGGGGTGGAGTGGATGATGGAGGAGGAGGTGAACCACGGGGTGGGTTAGACGATGAAGGTGGCGGTTGACCTGGTGGATCAGACGGTGGAGGAGGAGAGCTGGGAGGGGGACTTGATGGTCTTGGAGGAGGTGAACTCGAGGTAGGAGGTGTAACAGCAGGTGGAGGAGGAGAAGATTGAGGAGGCGGCAATGTTACAGAAGGAGGAGGTGAAGAAGCCATTGGTGGTGGGGAGACAGGAGGAGGTGATGGTGTATTAGGAGGTGATTCAGGAGGAGGTGCAGATGGCGAAGGCGGGCTACCGGGTGAAGTGTCACTAGGCTGAGAAGAAGGACTCCCCGGTGCCGGTGGAGGAGGAGTTGGTTGTTCTAGAGGAGGAGGAGGAGGAGGAGGGGAAGGTAGAGGTGGTGGACTATTAAAAGCAGCAGGAACTGAAGAATTTGGAGGAGGAGATGCACTAGCCATCTCCAAAACAACCAAAATAAAATACCACAACCATTACCAACACAAAATCACCAACTCTTTTAACTCTATAATAATAATTCAATCATCTTCCCAACATCTTCTAGCAAACTTATCGTTTTTCCGTCATCCAATCCACAAAAAATCAAATGAAACAAATATCTTACAACAGTGATTCTAATCAAACCTAGAAAAGACCTCTTTAGTATATAGTGAATACTTTGTAATAAACTCTCAAACTAGATTATCTAAACAGTATCAATCACTTTTCTTTTCCAAGTTCAAGACTTACCTATCAGAAATGGCAAAAGTTTCAACCTTTTACACAATTCACACAAAATTCACCAGGTGGCAGCTAATAATTGAATCTTGCTACAACAACAAAGCAGCAAGTCAAATGCTTCAAACAAGGCAATTTCACACTCTTCTCAGCAATCAAAACTCACATTCATATTAGGACACTCAATCCTTGCAAAGCGAACTGAGCACAGGTTTTTGGGGTTAGCTCACCTTCGCGGGATCGCGACCCAATCACAGAACCGTTACCAGGGCTAAACCACAATCACAAAACATGTTTCTAAGCAACACCAAAATCAGTAAACGCTTTGTTGAGCATAACCCACAAGTCAGATCACTTGAAAAAATTCTGAGAAAATAATTAAATAATTAATACCCAAATCAGCATATGCAATTTCAACACAAACCCAAATCACCAATCAAGATTTCAATAAAATCCCATATACCAAAATCCACCAAAAGCCTCAGTTTCCTATGTTGGTAACAAGTATGTTTATGTATACACACACACACATTAAAGAACCATAAAAGTGGACACAAATGTGAAAATTGGCCACAAAGATTGTAATTTTTTGGTGTTTTAACTCAATTGGATCATCATTACGATGATCATCAGAAGAGAGGCCAATTTTGCATGTAGAGTCTAGAAACACAAGACACGGAAAATGGGACCTCTCAAATCCAAAGCATAAGTGATAGTGACCCAAAGATACAATATTTTCACTGTTTACATGTGGGTATTTATATGTACCTATATATGCATGCATATGTATATGTCTATATATGTAGGAGTTTGTACTGTATGTATACATTGAAACTGTTCCAATATTTACTTTCCTCTTTTTTTTTGTCGGGATATTTACTTTCCTCTTATTACGCGGTGTCGAGGAATGGTCCCTTTTTTTTTTTTTTTGCTTTTATTAAATGGTGATCGAAATTATAATTCGTACTCCAAATTTTTCGTTATTAATTATTTTATTTTATTCTAGAGTGGGTTGGTCTCATTTTCGATATGTTTTATATTATTTTATCTTATATTTTATAAAAGTATGTTTTATGGTAATAAATTTAGTGTTGCACAAAGATACTTTCCTATTTTTTTATATAATAAAATTTAAAATCGTGATTCAAATTTAAATTTTTTAAATATAATAAGTAACTACTTCACTATCTTACACAACTCGAGAGTCGAGAATAAAACACTTATTAATATTATATCATATATAAAAAAATATATACTTACTAAAAATTAATCTCGAAATATTTTGCAGACTAAGCGAGAACCTGACTAAAAATTAATCTCGAAATATTTTGCAGACTAAGCGAGAACCTGACACCCTTCTATTTCATTTTGGTAATTGTTATCTTACGCTTGAGTGCTGACTCTTTGTCTAGACCTTTTATTAATGCAAAAAATCCATACTCTAGTATTGATACATGAAATACCAAACCTTTTCCTTTCAAAATTAATAGTAATTTGAAACTTAATTGTATAACATGTTATTAAACACAAATATCTATTACTCATGTGAAGCACTCAAAATTTAACACATTTATATAAATAAATAAAATGAGTAATGAAATAAAAATATTTAACATAAAAATTAAACAAATAAATTACAATATAGGCTAGGGTAAATAGCACCACAACCCCCTGTGCTTTAGCAAAAATGCACATGACCCCCCTGTGGTTTAAAAAGTGCACCGAACCCCCCTGTGGTTTCAAAAGTGTAGCACCACAGACCCCTCCGTTAAAAAAACCGTTACTTTTAACGGAGAATGTGTTACACGCGCGTTTGATGCGATTTTTCATGTTTTTAGGCTTAAATTATTACTTAAGTGGACAAAAATGCCCTTACATATATATATTTTTTTTCTTTTTTTTTCTCCCAATGCAATTTTCACCAAAAAAAAAAAAACCAAACCCATCTTCCTCAAACCACCGCCCCCCCCCCTCCCACCCTCACCCTCACCTTCACCCTCACCCCCACAGTCAACCCCCCACCCCCACCCACCCCACCCCACCATCACACCCACACAGACACAGATACACACACAGACACACACACAGATGCGCACACACACACACAGACGCACACACACACACACAGATGCACACACACACACACACACACAGACACACACACACACACACACAGACGCACACACACAGATGCACACACACAGACACACACACACACACAGACGCGCACACACAGACGCACACACACACACCTGCAAATCTTTATATATATATATATGTGCGTGTGTGCGTGTGTATATTATATATATATATATGCGTGTGCGTGTGTATATATATATATGTGTGTGTGTGTGTGTCTGTGTGTGTGTGTATGTGTGTCTGTGTGTGTGTGTGTGTGTGTGTGCGTCTGTGTGTGTGTGTGTGTGTGTGTGTGTGTGTAAACAAAAAAGAAAAGAAAAAGAGAAATAAAAAATAAAAAATTGAAGGGCATTTTAGTCTTTTTATACAATTCTGTTAAATTTGTTGACGGAAAATTAGGGAAGGGGTGCGTGTGCACGGTTTGTAAACCATAGGGGGTTCCGGTGCACTTTTTAAACCATAGGGGGGTCATGTGCATTCTTGCTAAAGCACAGGGGGTTGTGGTGCTATTTACCCTATAGGCTATATATAGGTGGCTTAGCTAAAAGGATAGATACAGTGCCGTGTGAAGTGTTTCTCTGGTATCGAGTAAAACAAATATGGGTTAATATCACTTTTGGTCTTTTATTTTTAATTTTATTGATAATTTGGTTCTTTATTTTCAAAAGTAATATATTTCAATTCCTTATCTTTTTAAGTTGAGATACCATTAGTCCTTTTGTGTGAATCCGTTAAAAATTTGACAGCAAACGCATGTATCCAGCACGTGTGTCTTTTGAAAAAAATAAGACTATCATTTGATTTTTAACTGATTCACATAAAAGGACTAACGATGTCTCAACTTGAAAATATAAGAGATTAAAATATATCACTTTTAAAGATAAAAGATCATGAAATTAAAAATAAAAGATCAAAAATAATATTAACCCAACAAATATAGGTGGTACAAGTAAGTATTTATGGAGTTAACATGGTCAAATTTGACCTACAAAGTAGTATTGTACAACTTCTTGTTGATATTTGAGCAATTTCAAACGTTGAGTTGTCTCCATAACATTCAAACCGACATGCAAGTGGGAGAATAGAAATTGCATTTTCAGATAAAAAACATGAATTATTACACTTTATTTTAAATTATTTTATTACTGTTTTTTGGCTTTGCTTGATCTCAACGTCAAAATCAATGTGGAATAATCAAAGTAGTGTACTACGTAACGTTGCAGGAACAAAGAGAAAGGTCGGTAACCCCCACCCCCACAAATTAGAGATATTATTTTGAATTATTCAATTCTTTTTAGTAATGTTCCACGTCAGCCTTAATTGTTGATCTTGTCTCTTTGCTTAACATGGTTTAGTACTCGTTTTACTATTAAAATAAAAAAGGGTCACATGCAACTAACAATAATTCTCACTTGCTTAGCCCCAAAAAAATAAAAGACAAATAATTCTTACTCCATTTTGTTTTCCTTTTCTTATTCTTTTTTAATTTTCTTCTTTGTTTTGCTTATGAATATATATCTATCTTCTTTATATATATATATATATATATATATATATATATATATATATATATATATATATATTCAAGATTGATATATAAGTAATTCCAATAAATAAAAGTTTTTTTTTGTCAAGTTTGGGTTTTGCTAAATGGAAAAGTCCTTATCAGTTTAGAGATCAAGAAGCAAAGTGAGTGAAGTTACGAGTATTTTTTTTATTTACTTTTTACGTATAATAATAAGTGTTGACATCGTGTCTTATTTTTCTTTTCTATGTGTCATGAGTTATATGATTACTCTATCATAATATCTTATTATTCCAAATATTATGAAAAAAAAAATTGTACATCAATTTGACCACTATTAATAGATGAAATAACTTTTTTCTCTCATGAATCATAAACAAAGTTCCAAGAAGAAAAAAGAAAAATAAAAGTATTCTAGGAATTTGGTTAGTTTTGGCTAGCTTTTGAGTTTTTTTTGGGTGAAGATGAAAGACAATACAATATATAAAGTACAATGATGCTATCAAATGCAAGAGTGAGCTAATTATTCAATTCTTACAAAATTTTCCAAAGTCAATTGCAAATAAGGAGATCATCATTTCAATTAAAATATATTTTGACTATAGCAAAGTAATTTTATATATGTTCTTGCAAAAACCAAGCTTTTTATGGTGAAACATTTATACACTAATTTCTCTATAAGAATAATTACCAAAAGATGACTGTCAATTAATGAACAAAAAGTGTAAACCAAACTGGACTGTAATGAGGGAAAATTGGGAGATAATTTTTGCTCAATGAAGGAATATAATTAAATTGTTATGCTTTCTTCAAAATATTTTCACTGCCAAATTAAACAGGATATAAGGAAATTACTAATTTTCAAGTGTTACAAATTCCCACATAAAGCGGGACATCTCATTTTCATGGATTATGACCACCAAAAAATAAAATAAAAATTGATGGATTGCTAAATGTTATTACTTGCATTTGATTGGTCTCGTCTTTTGATTGATTATACTACTTCTTACGAAGCTAATATAGTAAATAACAATCTGCTTACCAAGATTTATTAAAATATTAAATTTGATATATATTCAGAAAAGTATATTTAATTATTTCCTTGAATAACGGACCCACTTGGAATATATAAACTCTTTTAGCTTATAATATCAAACTATTTTTTTATAAATTCTTTAATAACTTATACTTTTAGATCAAGTGAAACTTTGTCATAGTATCAAATGTGTATTACCAAAAAGATTTAGAATTCAAATCTCACCACGATTATCTCGTTTATCACATGTATAACTAAAACTAAATTTGCTTGCACATGAGTGATCGTGTTAGAGACATCAAACTAAATTTACTATCTAATGTCTTAAACTTTTAGATCAAGTGGACACTAATCATAACGAACATGCATGTTAAAATTTTTAATGTAATATCTTCAAAATTACATAAATAGTATAGGTTTCAGAATGTACTTGCTATTCTATTGTCCAGTTATCTTGTGAGCTTTAGCAAGCTCTCAAATTTCTGATAACCAGTACATTTACTTTCTTGATTAATGGACCCACTTGGAATATATAAACTCCCTTTAGCGTATAATCAAACTAATTAAATATATGTTCTTTAGTGACTTAAACTTTTAAATCAATTGATCATTTGTCAAAATATCAAATATTTATTACTAAAAAGATTCTCTTTGCTAAGCATACCAAAAAGATTTTAGATTCAAGTCTCGCTACTATCACTTAGTTTTTTATGTGCATAATTAAAAAAATTTGTTTGTGCATGAGTAATCATGTTAGAAATATCAAATTAAATACACTCTTTAATATTTTAAATTTTTAGATCAGACATCTTGATTGGGTTATAGGAGTATTAATTATTATATAATATCTTCAAAATTACATAAAATAATTAGGTTTGACTTATGAGAATTAACTTATTATTGTACTATCTAGTTATCTTGTGAGCTTTAGCAAGAGAATAAACTTTTTTGGTTTTGTCAAAGGAGGAAATATTATATTCTGTGCTTATCATCTACAAATGCATACGACAGCATACATATATTTTTATATTTTTCTGACCTTTGAATTAGAAAGGTTAGACTAGTAATATTCGTTCCACCAAAACCTTTTATGCTCACCAAATAATCTCCAAAATAACCTTTGACAAAATGGAATTTCTGTTTTTACATATAATATATAACAAATTGCTGAGATCATAAAGTTGCTATAGTTATAATTTAACTAAAGAAAAATATAGGATTTAAATTGCTTCTATATTATTTACAATAATAAAAAAAAAAGAATGAAAACAATCATGTCGTTTTACAGTTAATTTAGAGTCATCATAAATCTAGAAAAATTTTCTGTAAAATACATCATTAGTTTTATCTTATATATGTTTCTTTGAATTTATCCGATGAGTTATACTTAAATTTGTTTCCCATAATTTGCATATTCAAGTATTTGATGATTTTATTTTTAAGAAGTGACACATTTTAATATCAAATAGAATAAAATTCATATTGGCCAAACACAATCTATCTTTTAAAATGTGTATCAATCCTAATTCTATTTGTTAATTAGCTCAAATAATCCAAATCGAATTGAAATATTAGCTTAGTAGAACCTTCAAGAGTACTTATTTTTTTGCCTTTTTTTAGAAAAATAAAGATATAATTAAGTAAAAAGAGGTGCAGAAGTTGCTTAGCAAAAAAAAAAATTGAGAGGTGCAGAAGCAGCAATTCTCATGAATTGCCACCCATGAACCTCCACGTGATAATATGATTACTAGTTTAAGTCCTAATCTATCCCACGTAAGCTCTTATTCTTTAACCCAGCCAACTTTGTTAGTCACTGGTCGATCAAATCAATTGTTAATGATATTTTATTAATTATAATTAAGATTAACCGTGTTATATTTTAATACGTTCGTAGTATTATAAATAGAGCTATTGATTGGATCATAAAACAAATATTTTATGATAAGTTAGCAATCAATTGGACCTCTAATATCCCTCTCCTAATAAGGAATATTTTTGTATATGATCTCGACCCAACTGAAGTCGAGTAAACATTTGTATATTTTTGGATTTCATTTTAATGAAATTCTTCATTTTTTTCAAAAAAAAAAAAAATTGGGATGTCTTCGTCCTATTTTTGCTTAATCATTCGAAAAGAAAAAAATAAACCATAAAAAAATAATGGTGTGAAACTTTAAACCCGGAATCCTAGTCGCAGATTTGACCATTTGCAATCATAAATGAATTTGTCGATTCATTGGTGGCCTGGTCTTTATAGTTTGACTTTGACTATGCTTTATACTTTGACTTTGACTTTAACTATGTTTATTTTTTGTCCATTCATTGGTGGCAAATTAAGTCAGCTAAGGGTATTTTCAATGCAATCCTAAAAATATAATTATTTACAATAATTTATTATTTTTGATAATTTTTAAAGACTCGAATCTCTATTTTAACTCAAATCTTCAATGAAACTCACCATTTTTTAAAGATATAAATTAAAATAGAGACCCAATTTACTTTTTTTACACCAAATTTAGATATCCAAAAAGTGATTGAATCTCTATTTTGATGTAAATCTCTAAAAAGTGGTAGATTCTATTAGAGATTTGAGTTAAAATAAAGACCCGAATCTCTAAAAATTACAAAAAATAATAAATTTTTGTGAATAGTTACATTTTTTAAACTACATTAAAGATATCCTAAATATAAAGTTAAAGATAAATTAATAATTAATTAGTTTTCTAATGTTTCTCTCCTCTTCAAGAGTTATTAAATTGTAATTATTATCCCACCAAAATTGATTAAATTATTCTTTATATTTTGAATTTCATGATAATAAATTTTCTTTTTTCACCCAAAAGAGAGAGAGAGAGAGAGAGAGAGGGGTGATTCAACCCAATGTTCACGTGGCATTATTTTTTCATAAAGGAAATTATTATCACCTAAATATTCCTCGATTAACTCAATGACATACTCTGAGTATCTGGACCATTTATTATTGCACCCACCAAGAGGTCTAGTCTTCGATCCATTTCTTTTTTCTCCTTTTCCTTTTTGGGGTTTTCCATCTCTTTCCATAACTTTATATATCTTTCAATTTTGTGGATTCTTTTTGTAGATTTAGAATTTTTGTTCAATAAGAGTTAAAATTATATAATTTAACAATTATATATATAAAAAAATTTAGTGGGAGCTAAATTAATTTTTTAATATAAAAATACCTTTAAAATATATATATATTCAAAAAAAAAAATTAAGATAAGTGGATGTTACAACTTCTAATCGCCATAATATATATATATATATATATATATATATATATATATATATATATATATAGTGAGCAAGTGTGAATTCATAGGTTTTATTTAGTAAAACTTGAAAATATATCATTTAATATTTATATATAAATAACTTTTTGTAGGAGTTAAATAAATTTTTTAATTTAAAAATACCTCTAAAATATACATATTTTAAAACAAAATTGGAGTAAATAGGGACTTCAATGTACGAATGACTCCGTCTTTGACTGCAAGCGATATCATTGTGTGTTTCCATGCAATTATGCTTTTTGGTAAAATGAAGATTTATTTTAATTTAATGCTACAAGCTTTACACTATTAAATGGGACATAGAAACATTAAAAAGTGGAAAATGACAAAGTATTTATCAGAAGTGGCCACAATCCTAGGCTCCAATTGTTGTCGAGAATTCATGGTCATGTGTGAACAAACATGGTTTGTTGCTATTCATGCATCACATATTTAGTGATGCTTCAAATTCAGAATCTTATACCTAGACAAGTAAAATTAGTGTTGTAAATTTAAGAATAAATATTGTAGGTCTTAAAGTTATTAGTCCTAAATGATGAATTTGAATTGGCATATAAACCAATAATATTCACTTAACGCACTTGGATCCTAATTTTATGATGAAAAAACAACGATGGTGAATTATTCATATAATAAAGATAAAATAATTTTGTCAATTTATTATGGTTAGATCTCTCTCATAATAGTATATGATATAAGGGGATCCATTCCTCACCTATAAACCGCTCACTTTTTAATGTCTTTAACCAATGTCAGACATTACAATCCATTCCCATTGAGGACCTATCGTCCTTATCAGGACACAATCACTTAGAACCAAACATTAACTCTAAATACTATTTTATCACGCATCAATCTCAGAATTCAAGATTCACAAACGAAATTAATATCACAAACTTACAAATAATTATTTTAAACCTCAAACTTATTAGCTTAAAATAATTAATTCAAATTATTATTTAAACCTATTATCCTCCTTTATAAACCACCACTTGATTGTCTCCCACTAAGGATATCAAGTCACCCCACAAATTAAATATGAAAACAAAGAGTTTAAACGAAAGTACGTATTGTCATTGAATCATCATCACATGACGGCTTGATTTCTCGAGGTCAAAATTCTGCACGAAGCATGTCATTCAAGCATGGTGACTTTTCACAAGTTCCTTTTTCAAAATCATCTAGAAAAATAAATTCACCAATACCAATCTGAATTTTTCAAGCATGGAAGAGTCTTTATATGATTCTAATCACAAAATTAGTTGACTTCACCATAAACCATTTCCGTGTCTTAATATTTACAAAAGACTTAGGAGTTGTTTGATCTAATTTTTAGACACTTGAAGACGGTTTTATGAGTTAAAAAAACTAAAGCTAACAACCTCTTTGATTTATTTTTTTTGAAAACTTTTAGGTGAAAGCCAAAGTTAATAAATAAGAAGATTTAAACTGGAGTTTTTCAAAAAAAAATTTCGCAAATTTTTTTTTCTCCCTCAAAATATCCCTCTATATCTTTTAGATAATGTACTACAAACTTTTTATTTTTCTCATATTCATTTATTTTTATACATCATTATTTTGTGACAATAAACAGTACTCCTGACATGACAAAACAAAATAGTTAATAATTTTTGTTCAACAACACTTTAAATCAGATTTCTATTACTGAAAACTTTACAGTTCAATAATTAAAATTTTACAGTTATAACAAACAAATCCTTATAAGAAAGCTTTAGTCATGGAAACAGCCTGCATTTTCCATATCCCAATATTTACAAGAGACTTGTGCACTGAATATAACGTTTTAAAGGATTATATAGCTGCCATCAGCAGATATTCATGAAGAGCAAGCAGTTTGCTTTTTCTCCTTGTCTCCATTTTCGTTGAATTATTCCTTGTTATTCTTTCACTTATCAATTCTGACAGTTTCATAATAAGACCAAAGACTTTGTCATGGTTGCATATTTGAAAAAAGACACCAACTTTAATAAAGTTGTCATTAGAGCAGCAACAGTAAATAGAATTGTTTGCCCACAAGAACTTTGTCACTTGAGGGCAGAGGCTGGGAAACATAGATGTGTCGGTGGGGTTAAAAGGTTTTTTTATAATTTGTGAATTAAATTTGATTACAAAATTATAAATTTTTAAATGTAACAGTGTAAATTCATATATGCACTAAATCAATCAAAAATAAAATTTTAAAATAATAAAAAGTGTTAAACTCATAATATCATAAGAATGATTTCACCCTCACTACATCTGAACCATACCCTTAGGAGCAATGGAGTAAAAATACGCTGATGTCACATTTTGTATGTAAATATTATTGCTACAATTTGTGGCCCAAAGCACATCCAATGATATACTTGGTGAGCAATTTAAAATTTCTTAATATGAAGGCAATGTCTAGTAAGGATTGATAATACACTAGAAACTCTTGTAGGCGATTTATCAAATACTTGGTGAGCAAATGAGTATTTAACACTAAATATGCAATTAAAATTTCAAGGTAAAATTTCAAATAGATATCTCAATAATTACCAAACAATTAAGATGAGGAATATCCACACGAAAGTAAATAACTTGAAAATAAAGAGAATAGAGTAAGAGAAATCAAACACGATAATTTTCAAGTGGTTCGCACTCCCGGAGGCCTAGTCCACCACCTAAGGTCTTCTCTTCCCTTAAGATTTTAGTAACTCTTCACTATGATGCTTCTTCAAATGTTGGTGAAGTAAGAACCAACTACAATTACTCTTGAGTCCACAAGAGTCACACAAACTCCTTCAAATGTAGGTGAAGCTTAACCTACTACTCTCTCTTCCTTTGAGCCCACAAAGGATTACAATACTTCTTCTCACAATGATTCTCTTAATCTATGTGAAAGAATGTATTACAAAGATTATGTGATAGAATAAATAACAATTGCAACTCCTATTTGAGTTTGATATTACACTTTGGAAAATGGCTTTGAATGCTCAAAAGATATGATAATGATAGCTCAAGATTTCTCAATAAGAATGATATGAAAGCTCTTTTGGAAATCTGAAAATTATGGCTTGGAGAGATGATTTTGAAGGTGAGAAGGCATGGCTTAAAAAGAGTGAAAGATTAGACAAAAATCGGATTTTAAGCAAGATTTCTGGATTTTCCCGTTAACTCATCCGGGCGCTGAGGCACTGATCTGGGTGCCCGGAAAGAGCGTGTATCGCCCAGAAAGGTTTTTTCTGCCGGGCGTTACACCTTCTATCCGGGCGACCGGAAAATGCCGGTAACGCCCGGATGCCATAAAAAATGCTGAAAATGTATTTTTAGCCCAGAAATATTTGGGCATATTGAAAAAGAGATTTCTTAGCATTTTTTAACATCCCAAAAAAAATTTCAAACAGTTGAAAGGTATTTTTATAAAATGATTTCAAAAGCAAGAGTTTGAAATAAAAAATATTTTTTCTACGAAAGATTTTGAAATAAGAAAATAATTTTTTTGAGAAATTTTGAGCGATACAAATCATACTTAGGCAAGCGACAACTTTTAAGGCCGGTACCCCTTATGTCATCACTTCTCATTCCTTGTGACTCCCTTTTTATCTACGAGTCAATAACTTGAATTCTTTAGGGCTTGGATACAATTTGATAGTGCTTGGTCTTTGATCCAAAAAGATTTCTACTCTTGACTAAAACAACTTGATCCAATGTTGATGTAGACTTGCTTTGGAATGAAAGTCTTACAAAAAAATGCTAAAGCACAATTAAGATGTTTTGTTATTATCAAAATAAAGATTATAGACTTTTCAGGCCAACAATCTCCCCCTTTTTGATGATGACAAAACATTGAAGTTAACAAGCATGAAATAGTTGAAATTTAAAGAATAAAACTTGAATTGAGGTCTCCCCCTCAATTTGTGCTTGATAAAATTTAGTCTTGATCCTGAAAAGCAAAAACTCCCCCTGGATAAGTGCAATGATAGGCATATTTATTTCAATACTTTCTCCCCCTATTTGTCATCACAAAAGAGCATTCTATAGCAAATGAAGACAATAGTAGGCGACAACAGGCATAAGACAAGAGATAAGCAAGAAAAAAATGCAACACATTAATGACAAGAAAGCAAAAATATCCAACCAATGTTAAAAGATAAGGAAGAAAAACAGCAAGGAGTGTTTGAGGAAAGATCCAACTGAAAGCAAAAAAATAAATTGTTTGAGGAGAGAACACAACTTAAAACATCCACAGACTAAGAACCAAGTGATCATATAAAGCCTTCAGCATCTGCTCCATTCTGTCCAAACGAACATCTTGTGCATGCAGGTGTGCATTAATTTCATCAAGGGAGGAGGAGTGAGAGGAAGACGGTCTAGCCCTTTGTCCTTGAGAAGTGCCAACACCACTGTTGCCTTGCCATTCCATAGGATCTCTAAAAGTAGTGGGGTCAACATCGAGGGATTCAAACACAAGAGGATCATCACTCGTATCATCACCAATATTGAGAACTCGAGAGTTATGAATTTTTAGCTTTTGGCGAGTGAGGCTAGTAACATTGAGAAGATAGGATCTATCACTAATGGCCTCAAACTCGTGATCTCGCGGAACTTCTAAAGACTCAAAAAGGTGAGTTAAGGGTACCCCATAAGCAAGTTGATTTTGAGCCTCCTTGGTATGAATGATATGGTTAATGATGATGTGTGGAAGATTGATACGTTTAGCTTCATACATCAAATACATCAACAGAGCAGTGAATTTTGGAATTGAACCATCCTTAACTTCCCGTGGAATAATGACCTCATGAAGAATATAAAATAGCAGCTTCTTTTCTGGAGTGAGATCCTTAGTCTTAGGATATCCTAAGGAGCTTGTTTCTGTTCCTTCCCACAGAAATTCTATAACATTGGTTTCTAAGTTTTCAAGAACACCTTCTGGCATATCTCTATATGAATAAAGTTTGGTGCCTTGATTAGGAATCCCAAAGGCTCTAGCAACAATACTTGCAGTTAATTCTAGTTCCTTAGACTTAACTTGACTATTCAGTTTCATGGTGGTGAAGTCTAAGTTAACATAGTAATAGAATTCTCTAATCCATGCAGTATTGCCTTTGTTTTCAAACCTTAACATAGGTAGCCACCCTTGAGTATCTAAAAGCCGATAAATTCTAGTACCATTAAGCAATGTGGGAGGATCTAAAATCTTACCCCATAGGATGTTTTGTTGTGGAAAAGCATCTGGATTTACAATGATCTGAGGGCCTGAGGATGAAGATTCTCCTTGCTTGCGTTTCCTGGAGTCAGCCCTTGGTAGTGTCATTTGAATTTGAAGTTTGGAGAAGCTTGTTAGAAGAAAGGCTTAGTTGAGGAATTTCACCGAACACCTTGTATACAAGGTTTTTTAAGGATTGGATAAAGAGGATTTTTAAAGCTTTGATGATGAAAATATAAGAGTTTGATGATTTAAAGAGTGTTTTGATGCAAATAATAGTGAGTGATGGTGAAGATGTTGGTGATTAAATAGGAGAAATTGAGAGAAGAAAGAGTTTATATTTGAGAAGATGTGAAAAAGTGAGGAGAGAAGAAGGAGATTTTGGTTTTTCAAACAGCTCGATCCGGGCGATAGGCCCTTTTTTTGGGCGCCCGGATGAGGGCAGTAACGCCCGGCAGAGAGCGAGGTTCCGGTCGTTACATGTTTCTTCCGGGCGCCCGGAAGAAGGCAGTAACGCCCGGATCACTATTTTGCCGAAAAATGCAATATTTCGTCAGTTTAAGTGACCCAAAGCATTCCTAGTTCCCTTCTAATAGCACAAAATTGATTCTCATGCAATGGTTTTGTAAAAATATCGGCCAATTGATGCAAAGAATCAACAAAAACAAGTTCAATATCCCCTTTTTGCACATGATCTCTTAGAAAATAATGACGAATTTCAATATGCTTAGTTCTAGAATGTTGAATAGGGTTCTTTGATAGACTTATAGCACTTGTATTATCACACCTGATAGGCACATGATCATATTCGAGACCAAAGTCAAGTAAAGTTTGTTTCATCCATAGAATTTGTGCTGCACAATTACCTATAGCTACATACTCTGCTTCTGCTGTTGAAAGAGCTACACTATGTTGTTTCTTACTAGACCATAAGACTAAGGCATGTCCTAGGAATTGACAACTGCCGCTAGTGCTTTTTCTATCGATCTTACATCCCGCATAATCGGCATCGGAGTGTCCTAGAAGTTCAAAAGATGTGCCTTTAGGATAAAAGAGTCCTAGATTGATGGTACTTTTAAGGTATCTAATAATCCTTTTTACAGCATTCAAGTGTGATTCTTTCGGAGAAGATTGAAACCGAGCACATAAGCATACAGAAAACATAATATCAGGTCTTGAGACAGTTAAATAGAGAAGGCTTCTGATCATACCTCGATATTGCTTTTCATCAACAGATTTACCTTTTTCATCTTTGTCAAGTTTGATTGACGTTCCCATAGGAGTGCTCATTTCTTTTGCAGTTTCAAGCCCGAATCTTTTGATGAGTTCCTTAATGTACTTGGCTTGATTAATGAAGATCCCTTCTTTTGTTTGTTTGATTTGAAGTCCAAGGAAGAAATTTAATTCTCCCATCATGCTCATTTCAAATTCTTTGTGCATACATTCAGAAAAATACTTGCAAAGGGATTCATTAGTAGCACCAAAGATAATGTCATCAACATAAATTTGAACAAGCAAGATGTCTTTAGCTTTTCTTTTTACAAATAGAGTAGAGTCTAGTTTACCTCTAGAGAAGCCGTTGTCAAGTAGATAATTACCTAATCTATCATACCATGCCCTAGGTGCTTGTTTAAGTCCGTAAAGAGCCTTTTGAAGTTTGAATACATGACTTAATAAATTTGTATTTTCAAAACCGGGTGGTTGTTCAACATAAACTTCTTCTTGAAGATATCTATTTAAGAAAGCACTTTTGACATCCATTTGATAGAGTTTGAAGTTCATAAAACATGCATATGCTAGTAACATTCTAATGGATTCAAGTCGAGCTACTGGTGCAAAGGTTTCTTCATAGTCTATTCCTTCTTCTTGATTATATCCTTGAGCAACTAATCTAGCCTTATTTCTAGTTACATTACCGGATTCATCTAGTTTGTTTCGAAAAACCCATTTTGTACCAATAATCGGGTAATTACTAGGTCTTTCAACTAAGGTCCAAACTTGATTTCTTTCAAATTGATTAAGCTCTTCTTGCATAGCAATAATCCAATCATCATCTAATAATGCTTCTTTTATATTTTTAGGTTCAATTTGAGATATAAAAGTTACATGTTCACAAAAAGTATTTAGATTGGAACGAGTTCTTATACCTTGTGATGGATCCCCAAGGATTTGATCATTTGGATGATTTTTGACAAATTTCCAACATTTGGGAAGATCTTTATTTGTTGATATGATTTGATCATTTGAAGTTGGTTGTTCTTCCTCTATTTGAGCATCAATTTGATTGCTTGTGGATGTATTGCCTTCTTCACTTGTCGGAATAGGTCGACTTTGTTCTTCAACTTGTTGAAAGCTCATATTATCGTCTTCATCCTTTCTTGACATAAATGGGTTAGTTTCATCAAAGTTAATATGCATAGATTCCTCAATTACAGAGGTTCTTTTATTGTGAACTCGATATGCCTTGCTTCTAGAAGAGTATCCAATAAAAATACCTTCGTCGGATTTTGAATCAAACTTACCAAGATACTCCTTATTATTTAAGATGAAGCATTTACATCCAAAAACTTTAAAATGTGAGATATTTGGAGTACGTCCCTTCCATAATTCATATGGAGTTTTCTTTAGAGAAGGCCTAATTAAAACTCTATTTAGAGTATAGCAAGCCGTATTGACAGCTTCTTCCCAAAAGTATGTAGGCAAGTTGTTTTCTTTCAACATTGTTCTTGCCATTTCTTGTAAAGTTCAGTTTTTCCTTTCAACAACCCCATTTTGTTGAGGAGTTCTAGGAGCCGAAAAATTATGCTCAATGCCATTTTGTTCACATAATTCCACAAAAGATGCATTTATGAATTTCGTGCCTTGATCACTGTGAATGCATGAAATATAGTATCCTTTCTTATTTTGCACTCTTTTACAGAATTTTGCAAATTCATTGAAAGCATCACTTTTGAAAGCAAGAAACATCACCCATGTGTATCTAGTATAATCATCAACAATAACAAAAACATATCTAGATCCTCCTAGACTTATTACATCCATTGGTCCAAAAAGGTCCATATGAAGTTTTTGTAGAGCTTTTGATGTAGACACATGGCTAATGGTTTTGAAAGATACTCTATGTTGTTTTCCAAATTGGCATGCATCACATAAATGATCTTTTTCAAACTTGGTCTTAGGAAGGCCTCTCACAAGATCCTTTCGAGAAAGTTTACCAAGTAGATCCATACTAATGTGTCCTAATCTTCTATGCCATAACCAAGAACTTTCATTTGTTGTGATTAAGCAATCAATATTTTGGCATGATATACTTTCAAAGTTAATAATATAGACATTTTCATGTCTATTTGCAGTAAACAACACATTTTTCATTTTGTCAAAAATGGTGCAACATGATGATTTAAATTCAACTAGATAATCATTATCACATAGTTAGCTTACACTAAGCAAATTATGTTGCAATCCTTTCACAAGTAGTACATCATGAATGGATATTTTATTTCCAATGCTACCTTTACCAATGATTTTACCTTTTTCATTATTTCCAAAGTTCACAAAACCTTTGTAATTTTTGATAGGCTCATAGAAAAGAGATGGATCACCGGTCATATGCCTTGAACATCCACTATCAATGACCCAATTTCCTTCATACTTCATCCTTAGGGTAACCTATATACAAAAACAAAATTTAGGTCCCCAAGTTCTATTGGGTCCTATATTGTTAGTATTGACTTTTAACACTTTTGATAATCCATTTTGGTTTAAGCCAAGAAGGAATTTTGGAGTCTCTACCTATCATATTTCAAAATTTACAATGTGATGTTATGTGACCTTGTCTTTCACAATAGGTGCATGTTTTTTGAAATCCTTTAGATGTTGATGCTTCATTTGTAGATGATGATGCTTTAACAAAATAGCTTTTTAGAGATTTTTGTTTTGAAGAAGGTTCATATCCTAATCCACTTTTATCAAAAGCCAATTTTTGAGAGCCAAGCATTTTATCAAGGTTTTCTTTTCCTTTTGTAAATCTTACAAGGTTTCTATTTAATCCTTGATTTTCTTTTTCAAGCTTTTCAATTTTTGTTTGAAGATTATTATTTTCGAAATGAATTTTAAGTGCTTTTTCATGAGCAAAATTTCAATCTTTTTCAAGCAACTTATTTTCTTCTTTTAAGGTATTATTTTCTTTTTGAAGTTCATGTATCTTAATAATTGCAATTTCAAAACTTTTTGAGAATTCATTTTGTAATTCTTCAAAAGAACATTCATATTCAATTAATGAGCTAGAGGTGTAATATTCGGAGTTAAAAGAAGAACATACCTCATCATCTTCTTTTGTCATAAGACAAACAATGTTTGCCACTTCTTCATTTTCACTTTTCTCACCGGTTGATGCATCGTCATCAACGTATGTTGCCTTCAAGGATTTTCCTTCCTTGGTTTTGATTAGTTTTGGACAATTTGCTTTTATATGACCCGTCTTGTCACAATTGAAGCACCTTCCTTCTTCTTTTGATTTGTTTCTTCCTTTGTTCATAAACCTATTGTAGGGAGCTTTGCTTACCTTTTTGAATTTAAGAAATTTCTTAAAGTTCCTTGTAAGAAGAGCTATCTCATCATCATCTTCTTTGTTTTCTTCTTCTTTATCACTTGAGTAAGCCTTTGATGCAAGAAGCGTAAGTGACTTTTTATTATTCCTTTTTTCTTCTTCTCGATCTTTCCTCTTCAACTCATGGCTCATAAGAGATCCCATAAGTTCACTAAGAGTGAGAGTTTTGAGGTCTCTAGCTTCTTCAATAGCCGTTACTTTAGCTTCCCATGGCTCGGTTAAGCTTCGGAGAACTTTTCCTACCAATTCTTCATTAGAATACTCTTTTCCAAGAGATTTTAGAGCATTAACAATATCAGTAAATCTAGAAAATATTTGTTCTATATTTTCATCAAAAGACATTTTGAACATTTCATATTTATGAACAAGCATGTTTATTCTAGTTTCTTTAACTTGGTTGGTGCCCTCATATGTGACTTCTAATTGATCCCAAATTTCTTTAGCACTTTTGCATCCGGAAATTTTATTGAACTCATTTGAATCTAAAGCAAGATATAACATATTCATAGCTTTATAGTTTCTTTCACACATTTTGAAGTCATCATCATTATAATCTTTTTCCGGTTTGGGGGTAGTGATACTTTGTTCTCCTTCCTTTTTAGTTAAAGTAGGATTGATTGGTCCATTTTTTATCACATTCCAAACTCTTATGTCATTTGCTAGAATATAGATTCTCATCCTAGTTTTTCAAAAAGAATAGTTCGTTCCATTAAACAATGGTGGTCTAGAGGAAGATTTTCCTTCAACTATATTAGACATTGATGAGCTTGCCATAGGGATCCTCTACTAGATGTTAAGCTATATGTAGAGTACTAGCTCTTGATACCAATTGTTGGTCCTTAATAACCTAAAAGAGGGGGGGGGGAGGGTGAATTATGTTGTTTAGGCAAGGTTAAGCAATTTAAAATTTCTTAATATGAAGGCAATGTCTAGTAAGGATTGATAATACACTAGAAACTCTTGTAGGCGATTTATCAAACACTTGGTGAGCAAATGAGTATTTAACACTAAATATGAAATTAAAATTTCAAGGTAAAATTTCAAATAGATATCTCAACAATTACCAAGTAATTAAGATGAGGAATATCTACACGAAAATAAATAACTTGAAAATAAAGAGAATAGAGTAAGAGAAATCAAACACGATGATTTTCAAGTGGTTCGCACTCCCGGAGGCCTAGTCCACCACCTAAGGTCTTCTCTTCCCTTAAGATTTTAGTAACTCTTCACTATGATGCTTCTTCAAATGTTGGTGAAGCAAGAACCAACTACAATTACTCTTGAGTCCACAAGAGTCACACAAGCTCCTTCAAATGTAGGTGAAGCTTAACCTACTACTCTCTCTTCCTTTGAGCCCACAAAGGATTACAATACTTCTTCTCACAATGATTCTCTCAATCTATGTGAAAGAATGTATTACAAAGATTATGTGATAGAATAAATGACAATTGCAACTCCTATTTGAGTTTGATATTACACTTTGGAAAATGGCTTTGAATGCTCAAAAGATATGATAATGATAGCTCAAGATTTCTCAATAAGAATGATATGAAAGCTCTTTTGGAAATCTGAAAATTATGGCTTGGAGAGATGATTTTGAAGGTGAGAAGGCATGGCTTAAAAAGAGTGAAAGATTAGACAAAAATCGGATTTTAAGCAAAATTTTCGGATTTTCCCGTTAACTCATTCGGGCGCTGAGGCACTGATCCGGGCGCTCGGAAAGAGCGTGTATTGCCCGGAAAGGTTTTTTCTGCCGGGCGTTGCACCTTCTATCCGGGCGACCGGAAAATGCCGGTAACGCCCGAATGCCGTAAAAAATGCTGAAAAGGTATTTTTAGCCCAGAAATATTTGGGCATATTGAAAAAGAGATTTTTTAGCATTTTTTAACATCCCAAAAAAAATTTCAAACAGTTGAAAGGTATTTTTATAAAATGATTTCAAAAGCAAGAGTTTGAAATAAAAAATATTTTTTCTACGAAAGATTTTGAAATAAGAAAACAATTTTTTTGAGAAATTTTGAGCGATACAAATCATACTTAGGCAAGCGACAACTTTTAAGGCCGGTACCCCTTATGTCACCACTTCTCCTTCCTTGTGGCTCTCTCTTTATCTACGAGTCAATAACTTGAATTCTTTAGGGCTTGGATACAATTTGATAGTGCTTGGTCTTTGATCCAAAAAACTTTCTACTCTTGACTAAAACAACTTGATCCAATGTTGATGTAGACTTGCTTTGGAATGAAGGTCTTACAAAAAAATGCTAAAGCACAATTAAGATGTTTTGTTATTATCAAAATAAAGATTATAGACTTTTCAGGCCAACACAAGCTTTGGACCTACACTATTAAATGGGACATGGAAACATTAAAAAGTGGAAAATGACAAAGAATTTATCAAAAATAGCCACAATGCTAGGCTCCAATTGTTGTCGAGAATTCATGGTCACTCGTGAACAAACACAATTTGTTGTTGTCGAGGTTGAAAATCTCACAGTTGAGGTTGGGAGCTACCTACGCCGAGCTGAACTTTTCAGGTTGGTCTCCGAGCTGTACTTTCCTGGTCGGTTACCAGACCTGCACAAGGAAAAGAAGGAGAAGGCGGGGTGATGACCCGGATTTTCCTTTCGGGCGCACGAATGATTAGTATGTCCGAGCTGGCTAGGTAGCTGAGAGCATTTAATGACGAGTTACCTCCTTAAATGAAGAGGGTGGAGCTCTATTTATACTAAATTCAAGTCTAACAACATTTAATGCGGTGCAGCTTTATGTCCCATCAGTGCTTTATGTCCCATCGGAACAGCTGGAACTGAGGTCGGGGTTTCCGAGGTCGGGCCAGTCATCCTGGTTGGACATTCAGTTGAATGCGCCGGTCTTGGCGCTGATTAGCCCGCCTCAGCTCGGAATGGACATCTCACCTCAGCTCGGGAACCCCTCGTCAATTCCCTCCCCCAAGTCGAGATCGAGAGGGTGAGATCTAGAATTGAGAGTTCCTCCCGAGCTGTAGGTGTCCGACCCCGACAGAGTAGGGATGGCCACGTCAGCGGTGCATATCCAACGGATGGCTGACACATCACCTGGCGGTTCTGATGAGACGCGACGTTTGGGCTACCCGAGGCGACTTTTAGGGGCGCCTATAAATAGGGCCTTAGCATCCGAGATTCATTTCACACTTCGCTTTCAATTTCTCAAGAATTTTAGGTCGGACACCAGAGTGGTCGGATGCAATTAGCTCAGAAAGAATCTTCTCGGGATTTGTCAGCTCGGAGCCAGCTTAGTCGGTCGCACTCCGCAGTCAAGAGCAGTAGGTACGTCCCGACTCCCTTTAGTCATTCCTGTACATTTATATTTAGTCTGTAGACAGGATGGGGAGGTCGGAGTTAGAAGATTCTCAGGCTATGGAAGTAAGGTCCTACGGTGGAGATGAGAGTCTATCGAGCTCGGAATCTACCTCAAATAGGGACCAGGGTGGAGAGAGCACCAGTTCGTCTTCAGGGCCGGCTCGAAAATCTGGGCCTGGGGAGAGCGATGATGACTGCCAAGTTATTGGGGTCAGACTGGCGCAAGATGAGGCAGAGGCGGATCCTTTGGCCGACCTAGAAGACTTGGGAGATATGGAGGATGACGAGCCATTGAACCAGTTGGAGGGGGTCGAGATACCTCATGAGTACCTAGCTGGAGTTTCCGCATCGGAGCCGACTGAAGCTGTCCCGATTAGGGCAGTCCGACCCCGGAGTTCAGCTACAGCCAGTGGTTCGTATGTTCGGGGGAAGAGGGTAGAGCAGTTATTCGCTTGTTGCAAGCGCGAGTGCCATTCTACCATTGAGATGGCTAATGCTCGGCTGAGAGACTGGTCGGTGGACTGACACCACAAACTGAAGGTCCCAGGTCGGAATGAAGCTGCCTGCTATCCTCCGCCCGATCACTTTACTATTTATGACCTCGCCTTCAACGTCGTTCGGCTTCCACTTCCCAACTTCATTGTCGGCATCTTGAATTACTTTGAGCTTAGCCCGGGCCAGATGTCACCAAACGGTTAGGCCATAATGGTGGCATTCTTCGTGTTCTGCCTTAAGAGGAGGATAGAGCCGACCTTGCACCGGTTCAGGCATTTTTTTGTCTGCAAGCCCAACCCGAAGCAGCCAGGCTGGTTCCACTTCGCAGCTCGGGTAAACAACGCCATATTCACCAAGTGGCACTCCTCAAACAAGGGCTGGCATAACGACTACTATTGGGTCGGGTTGGCCGTGAATCCGGGGTACTGGATGGATTGGAATCTTTCCCTGAAAAAGACTTTGAATGACGACCCCAAGCTTGCAAAAGAGGAACTTGCCAAGGTCAGCGTTCTGAGGCCCGAGCCGGATATGCTGATCGACATCGATAGTGTCCTCAGGTGGGACAGGATCTGGAGATCCAAGTTATTTGGGAGAGAGCCCGACCTGAGCGAGGAGCATCCCCACTTACTTCCTGAGCTTGAAGAGAACGCTCATTCTGACCCAAAAGAGGGTCAGTTCGCAGCATAAATGCCCGACCTCCCTGTCTCCTTGTTTGTCGTTGCTCTTCCTGATTGGTAATTGGCCATTTTTCACCTTTCTTTTCCTTTGTTTTTGCAGAAATGGTAGATACGGTAAAGCTCGCGTACCTTCAGAGAAGGAGAAAGCCTGACGCCAGTGGCGAAGCTTCGGCTTGGTCAGGCTTGGGCTCCGTCCCTCAGGAGCAGAGGCAGCGGTCCGGGGGGCATGCGCGGGAGGTTGGTGCTGAGGTCTCGTCGGGGTCTCCTTTGCCAAAGAGAGCGAGCTTGGGTGTGGCGATCCCCGAGCCCTCAGCATCCCACCCTGACAACAGGAAGTGGTCCCGGTCTGAGTACCCTGGGAAGGACAAGGCCACAGAGGTGAGCCCTCCCAATAAGGATTTTGTGGAGGCTGCAAAGGTCGCCCGCGATCCCAAGTTGGTGTCGGTCCCGACGGAGCAACTTTCCCTTGACCTGAGGACGGCCATAGTTACGGTATGGCATATCTATACGTGTTGTCATGGTCTCTTTTGTTGATTGCTTTGACTGACCACTTTGTTATCTTCCGCGCAGGCCGAGTCCCACATCCTTACAGCACCTGGACTACTTGCCCGGGCCCAGACTTACTGTGTGGAGCTCGAGCAGCGTTACACAGATTCCCGAGCCAAGTTGGAGGCATTTAGGACGGATGCGGCCCAGAGGCAAAGAGCGGATGAGACGGAGATCGCCCGGCTAAAGAAGGAGCTCGAGGCTGAGAAGTCCCGGCGCGAGGCCGCTGCCAAGGACGTTGAGTGCTATAAGCGGGAGAAGCACGAAGCCGAGACGAAGCTTAAGAATCTCTTGGATCAGGTCGGCCCGCGAGGGGAGAAGGCAGTGGAAGCCTTTAAGTCCAGCCAAGAGGCTGTGGACTGGCTAGCCACTGAAGGTGGGGTGATGGCCCGGTACACCAAGTTGGAGTACTATTTCCGAGGCCAAGTTGCAGCTCGCGAGAGAGCGAAGACCTTTCTCCCTGCCACCAAGAACGATTATATTGAGATCTTAGAGGCCCCGCCCCAGGAATTCTGGGAGATCCCTGAGTTACTGGCCGATCTGACGTCCCAGACCAAGGAGGTGCTGGAGTTTGTCCAGAAGGGTATGGACCAGATCGGCGACGTAGCCGAGGCCACCACCTCCACCGCTGCTCCTAAGTAATTTTTGTAAAGTCGCTCAGGTCGGGCTTTTGTAATTTTGCCCAGGTTGGGCTTGTGTAATCGTTTTTCAATTTTAATGAAATGTCTATTTTATTTTTATTTGCGTTTTGGTCGAGTTTGTATACGTGTACTTTTCTCTTCGCAAATTTTTCTTAAGTAAGTGGGGTCGGACCAATTTAATGGACCATTCAAACTTAAGCGTAATGAACCGAGCTGGACGCTATTAATGAATTTTCATCCTAATCCAAGCTAGTTAATTGGGCAATAGTATAATCGTCGCTGACCTGGACTCGTCAGTCTGATTTAAAATTGGTCAAACTAATGTTGACAAATGTTGAGCTCAAGTTCGGACCCCAAACTAACATACCGACCTGAAGCCGAATTATACCGAGTTGGAACTTAATCCGAACTGGTAAAACTTAAAAACAAATTATTATTGATTATTCCCTAGTTGGAACATTGTCCGAGCTGGTTTTCTTGACCATCAGCTCGTGATTAAGCGTGGCCACCGCGTTAATCCGAGTTTGTAGTAGCTTTACAGCTGAGGCAATTTGGGCCCGGGTCGGGAATTGTGCTGGTTTTGTTGCTTGTTCCCAGGTCGGGCATAGCACTTGTTTGTAAAGATGCATTGTATTGAGTTTGTACAAGCAATGTCTTGGCCCGGGGCCTTTACAAGATTCCTCAGCTCGGGGCCGTTACAAAATATTCCGGCTCGGGGCCGTTACAAAATATTCCGGCTCGGGGCCGTTACAAAATATTCCGGCTCGGGGCCGCTTAGACAAAATATCGCTTCAAGTATTTTGAGTGCCATGCGTTCTTCAACGGTTTTCCTTTCTTGTCGCGGAGGTAGAAGGTCCCGGGTCGGACTTCTTTCACGACTTCGTAGGGTCCCTCCCAAGTCGGGGAGTGCTTGTTACTGGAGTGTGGCGAAAAGATGGCCTTTCTGAGCACGAGGTCGTCAACCTTAATAGGCTTAGGCTTAACCTGTTTGGCAAAGGCCCTTTGCATGGCAACTTTGCTGGCCAGCATTCTGATTTGAGCTTTAGCTCGAAGCTCTTCAGCAAGGTCGAGCTCTTCACGGATCCGCGCTCCGTTTATTTCTGGATCACTGTGGAGGGTTCTACTGGTCGGAGACCCGATATCCACTGGCAGCACTGCCTGAGTGCCGAAGGTCAGTTCGAAGAGCGATTCTCTCGTTGCCGAGCTGGTGTTGGTTCGTTGAGCCCACAACACCTAAGGAAGAATTGATGCCCACTGGCCCTCCGCTTTCTCCGGCTTGGTTTTCAGGCCCTGCAAAATGATTTGGTTAGTTCTTTCAACTTGGCCATTACTTTGAGGGTGAGCAATAGATGAGAATCTGAGGTCGATCCCAATCTCGGCACATTTGCCTCGAAAGTATGCACTGTCGAATTGCTTGTCGTGGTCAGTGATGATGACCTTTGGCACCCCAAATTGGCAAATGATGTTTTTTCATACGAAATCCTAGGCTGCCTTTTCTGTTATTCTAGCAACACCTTCAGCCTCGGGCCATTTGGTGAAGTAGTCTACAGCTACGAAAGCGTGCTTCTTTTGGCCGACACCGGTCGGTAATGGGCCGATGATGTCTAGACCTCACTGATAGAATGGCCATGGACTTATTATCACTGTGAGGTCTACCGCAGGCTTCCTCTGTACATTGGCGAACCTCTGGCAGGTGTCGCACTTTTTTACATACTCTTTGGCATCTTGTTCTAAGGTTGGCCAGAAATAGCCTTGCCTTAATGCCTTCCGAGCCAGAGCTTTGCCTCCCAAGTGGTTTCTACATACCCCTTCATGAATCTCCCGTAGTACATAGTTTTCCTCTTCGGGTCTAACACATTTCAAGAGAGGCCAAGTGTAGGCTCTCTTATAGAGTTGCCCGGCAATTATGACAAACCTTGAGGCCTGTTTCACGAGTTTCCGAGCTGCTTTTTCATCTTCTGGGGTCATACCCCCTCCAAGTAGTCCACAATTGGTTTGGTCCAATCTGGGCTTAGATTAAGCTCGGCTACGACTTGTACCCCCAACTGAATACTGGGCTCAGATACTTCTTCCACATGGACCAGGGCAAGTCGGCTCTCGCCCAAGGCCAATCTGGACAGGGCATCAGCCTTCATATTCTCTTCCCTAGGAATCTGCTGTATCATGAACCTTCTGAGCGCTGAGGTCAAATCCTTGACTCTGTTGAGGTAGGCCAGCATAGTACTGTCCTTGGCTTCAAACTCTTCCGATATCTGACAAGAAACCAATTGAGAGTCGGTGCTCAGGTCGACTGTCTGTGCCCCGAGCTGAGCAGCAATTTTCAGTCCTGCAATCACCGCTTCGTATTCTGCTTCATTGTTGGCGCCGGAAAGGTGAACTTGAGGGAATATTGGTGCTCATGCCGGGTTGGGTCGAGGATGACCACCCCAGCTCCGTTTTCGGATTTCCCTGAGGCCCCATCCACATGGACCTTCCAAACGTCCTCCGGGTCATGCTCTACTTGGCCAGTGCATTCTACCACAAAGTCCGCGATGGCTTGGGCTTTGATGGCTGTTCTGGGCTGGTAGGTGATGTCAAATTGACTCAGCTCAACTACCCATTTCAGCAGCCTGCCCGACGCCTCTGGCTTGTGCATGATGGACTTGAGCGGGGCATTCGTCATGACCTTAACTGGATGAGCATCAAAGTATGGCTTCAACTTTCTTGCGGCTGTGATGAGCGCGAGGGCGAGTTTTTCCAAGGAAGAGTATCTCACCTCGGCCCCTTGCAAGGTTTTGCCAACATAATAGACCGGCTTCTGCTCATTTCCTTCTTCTCAGACTAGTGCCGCCGCCACTGCTGTTCCCGAGCATGCTAAGTATAGTACCAGCTCCTCCCCCACCTCAAGTCGGGATAACAGGGGTGGCGAAGTTAAATACCTTTTCAGCTATTGGAAGGCGTTCTGGCATTCTGCAGTCCATTCAAAGTTCTTAGGATTCCTTAATATTTTGAAGAGAGGAGCACACTTGTCAGCCGACCTGGACATGAATCTGCTCAGCGCCGCGACCTTGCCTGCTAACACCTGGACGTCCTTCACGCAGGTCGGCGGCGCCAGGTCAAGTATCGCCTGTACCTTCTTCAGGTTGGCTTCTATTCCGCGGGCTGTGACCATGAAGCCTCAAAATTTGCCTGCCTTGACGCCGAACGCGCTTTTTTTTGGGTTCAGTTTTATCCCAAAGTGCTCCATTATGGCGAAGGCTTCAGCCAGGTCGGCTACATGGTCTTCCGCCCTTCTGATCTTGACCAACATGTTATCTACATAGATTTCCATATTCCGGCCAATCTGATTTTTGAAGACCTTGTTCACCATCCGAGTGTAGGTAGCTCCAGCATTCTTGAGGCCAAAAGGCATGACCTCATAGTAGTAGAGTCCTTTATCGGTGGTGAAGGCGGTCTTCTCTTTGTCTCCGGGAGCCATCTTGATTTGATTATATCCTTTGAAGGCATCCATGAAAGAGAGTAGCTCGAATCCGGAGGTGGCGTCCACCATCTGATCGATCCGTGGTAGGGGAAAGCAGTCCTTAGGGCAGGCTTTGTTGAGGTCGGTGAAGTCTATACACAGTCTCCATCCACCCGAGGACTTAGTCACCAGCACCACATTAGACAACCAGGTTGGGTACTGTATTTCCTTTATGTGGCCGGCGTCCACTAACTTGTCCACTTCTTCTGCTATGATTTGTTGTTTATCATAATGGAAGTGCCTGCGCTTTTGCTTTACCGGATAGTGATTTGGGTCGGCATTCAGGTGATGCTCAATCACACCCGGGTCAATCCCTGTCATGTCGGAGGCAGACCAGGCAAATATATGTTCATTCTTTAAAAGAAATTGGCTTATACCTTTCTTGAGGTTGGCATGGAGTTTACTCCCGATCCTTACTCTCTTGGTTTCATCAGAGAGCTCCACCTCCTGAAGGTTTTCAGCCGGGCTTCCTCTCTTAGCATCTCTCTTTTCTTTTGGCAGATCTGGCCCCCAGCCGATCTGATACTTGGGCCGGAGTGAGTTTTCATAACATTCTCGAGCTGAGAGCTGGGCTCCGCGAATGGTGGCCACGCCGCCCGGGGTCGGGAATTTCAGGGCCTGGTGGTAAGTTGAGGGGACGGCGCTGAAGTGATTGAGTGCCACCCGGCCTAAGATCCCATTGTAAGTGGAGTTACAATCCATCACAATGAGGTTGGCTTGCATCGACACCCACTTATCCCCATCTGCCAGCTTCAGCGGGAGGTTGATGACCCCTTCGGCTCGGTGGGACTGCCCGGTGAAACCCGCTAAAGTACCCCTCAATGGCCTGAGTCAGCTCCTGTCCAACCCCATTTGCTCAAAAGCGCTGAGGAATAAGACTTCTGCCGAGCTCCCGGTGTCCACCATCAGCCTCTTGACGGTGAAGTTGGCTATTTCAACGCTAATCACCAGTGGGTCGTCATGAGGCAATATCACCCCCTCCAAGTCTTCCGAGGAGAAGATGAGCTCCTTCATTTTCGGGGCCGGTCCCTGCACTTGTCCATACTCCCTCCCAGCACAAACGTAACCCTTCCTGCCTGCTGAGGTCTCTCCTTCTAACGCCAGTCCTCCCGCAATGGTCTCAATTACAGCCAGGCGTCCGCCCCCAGCCTGGCGCCTGGGTGGACTCCTCTCCCTATCCCTTTGGTCGGGATTCCGGGTCGGCTGCGGATCTACATACCTTCGGAGGTGGCCTCGGGCTATCAGTGCCTCAATTTCCTGTTTCAAGTCTTTGCACTCTTCGGTGGTATGGCCGTAGTCCATATGGTAGCGGCAATACTTGGTTCTATTGCGCTTCTCGGGTCGGCCTTTCATCCTCGGAGCTGGAGGCAGATGGTTCTGGTGTTGGATCTCCATCAGGATCTGCTCTCTCGAGGTGTTAAGGGGAGTAAACATAGTGAACCGAGGGTTCTGCTTTGGCTGTTGAGGCTGTTTATCTCGGTCATTCTGGACTTTACCCCCACGTTGGGCTCGGGAGGTCTCTCCCTTCTTGCTGGCTTCCTTCTCCTTGTCATCATCCCTCTTCGCCTGATGGATTTCTTTCGAGTGTATGTACCCTTCTGCTCGTACCATCAGCTCGGATACAGTTTCCACGGGGTTGATTGCCAGTGAGGATGTGAGGGGGCCTGACCTGAGCCCACTCTGGTAAGTCATCAACGCCATGGAGTCCTCCAGGTTGGGAATTCGAAGGGACTCTTCATTGAATCTGGCCTTGTAAGCCTTCAAACTTTCCCCTCTATGTTGCTTCACCAGCAGCAATGTAGAAGTATGGCGGGTGGCGCGCCGGCTTCCCGTGAAGCGGGATAGGAAAGCCTCAGCCAACTGGTAAAAACTTGCGATTGAACCGGGACAAAGTTTTTGGAACCAATTCAAGGCGTTGCCAACCAGGGTGGTCGGGAAAGTCTTCGCCTTCATGAGATCTGGCATGTCATGTAGAGTCATGTGGTGATCAAAATTGAGCAGGTGGCTGGCTGGGTCTCCATCTCCGTTGTAGACGGCCAGGTTGGGCATACGGTTGCCGGTGGGCAGTGGCGTGGCCAATACCTCAGGGGATAGTGGGCTTACGCCGAGCTGGTTGATGACCTTGGCTATGGCAGCTGCGGTCTTGGCCTGCTCGGGGTCGGCTTGAGCCGCCCTTTTACCTCTCGCCGCGTAGGATCTCGCCATCGGCTCTAGGAAGCCCTCCTCGTCCTGAGTCCGTTTTCACCTCGACTCTAGGATGTGGAATTGTGGATGCGATGGCCGCGGCATATCCTCTTGTGAAGCCAGGGGTCCCTCAGCTAGCCGGGCTACTTGCTCCTTAAGTTCCTCGAACATCCTCAATATCATCCTTATCTCCGGTGATAGGCTGGAGTTGGGGTCTCCTTCTGCTGTGGGGTTGGTTTGGGTGGCTAAGTGTATACGTTGGCTCGTTCCAACGTCGGCTTGGGTTAGGTCTTGGCTAGGCACCTGCGTGGTTTCGAGGTCCCCTTCCGGGTTGGGCGAATCCTCTACCGGTGTGCTTTGGCTTCTAGTTTGCACCATAATGGTTTCTCAATGAGTGGTGAAGAGAGCTATAAAAGAACTCGTCGTTCCCACAGACGGTGCCAAACTGTCGAGATTGGAAATCTCACAGTTGAGGTTGGGAGCTACCTGCGCCGAGCTGAACTTTTCAGGTTGGTCTCCGAGCTGTACTTTCCTGGTCGGTTACCAGACCTGCACAAGGAAATGAAGGAAAAGGCGGGGTGATGACCCGGATTTTCCCCTCGGGCGCACGAATGATTAGTATGTCCGAGCTGGCTAGGTAGCTAAGAGCATTTAATGACGAGTTACCTCCTTAAATGAAGAGGGTGAAGCTCTATTTATACTAAATTCAAGTCTAACAGCATTTAATGCGGTGCAGCTTTATGTCCCATCAGTGCTTTATGTCCCATCAGAACAGCTGGAACTGAGGTCGGGGTTTCCGGGGTTGGGCCAGTCATCCTGGTTGGACATTCAGTTGAATGTGCCGGTCTTGGCGCTGATTAGCTCGCCTCAGCTCGGAATTGACATCTCACCTCAGCTCGAGAACCCCTCATCAGTTGCTATTCATGCATCACATATTTTATCATGCTTCAAGTTCAGAATTTTATACAAATTTAAGAATAAATATCTTAGGGCTTAAAGTTATTAGCTCTAAATGATGAATTTGAGTTGTCATATCAACCTATAATACTCACTTAGACGCACTTGGATCCTAATTTTATGATAGAAATTTAACGATGGTGAATTATTTATATAATAAAGATAAAATAATTTTATCAATTTATTATGATTGGATCTTTCTTATAATAGTATATGATATAAGGGAATCCATACCTCACCTATAAGCCGCTCATTTCTTAATGTCTTTCATTAATATCGGACATTACAATCCATTCTGATTGCGTCCTCATCAGGGACACAATCACTTAGAACAAAACACTGACTCTAAATACCATTTTATCACGCATCAATCTCAAAATCCAAGACCTGCTAACAAAATTAATATCACAAACTTATAAATAACTATTTTAAATCTCAAACCTATTAACTCAAAATAATTAACCCAAATTATTATTTAAACTTACTATCCTCATTTATAAACCATCACTTAGATTGTCTCCCACTAAGGATATCAAGTCACTTCACAAATTAAATATATGAAAATAAAGAGTTTAAACAAAAAGTACGTATTGTCATTGAATCATCATCACATGACGGCTTGATTGGTCGTGGTCAAAATTCTGCACGAAGCATGTCATCCAAGCATGGTGACTTTTCACAAGTTCCTTTTTCAAAATTATCTAGAAAAATAAATTCACCAATACCAATCTGAATTTTTCAAGCATGGAAGAGTCTTTATATGATTCTAATCACAAAATTAGTTGACTTTACCAGAATCCATTTCCACGTCTTAATATTTACAAAAGATTTAGGAGTTATTTGACCTAATTTTTAGACACTCTAAAATAATTTTATGAGTTAAAAAAATTAAAATTAACCTCTTTGATCTATTTTTTGAAAAACTTTTAGGTGAAAGTCAAAGTTAATAAATAAGAAGTTTTAAACCGGAAATTTTCAAAAAAGACTTTTATGAATTTTTTTTCTCCCTCAAAATATCCTTCCATATCTTTTAAATAATGTACTACAAATCTTTTATTTTTCTCATATTCATTTATTTTTATACATCATTCTGTTGTGACAATGAACAAATATTTCTAACATGAAAAGATAAAATAGTTAATAATTTTTGTTCAATAACACTTCAAATCAAAATTCTATTACCGAAAACTCTATAATTTAATAACTAAAATTTCACAATTATAATAAATAGATTCTTATAAGAAAGTTTTAGTCTTGGAAACAGCCTGCATTTTCCACATCCCAATATTTACAAGAGACTTGTGCAGTGAATACAACGTTTTAAAGGATTATATAGCCGCCATCAGCAGACACTCATGAAGAGCAAGCAGTTAGCTTTTTCTCCTTGTCTCCATTTTCGTTGAATTATTCCTTGTTATTCTTTCACTTATCAATTCTGACAGTTTCATAATAAGACCAAAGACTTTGTCATGGTTGCATATTTGAAAAAAGACACCAACTTTAATAAAGTTGTCATTAGAGCAGCAATATTAAATAGAATTATTTGCCCACAATAACTTTGTCGTTTGCGGGCAGAGGCGGGGAAATATAGATGTGTCGGTGGGGTTAAAAGGTTTTTTCATAATATGAGAATTCAGCTGACAAAATTCAATCAAAATTATCTAATAAAATTTGATCATCAAATAATACTTTCAGGTATAATAGTACATCCTCAACATGCATCAAATCAGTCAAAAACAAAACTCTAAAATAATAGAGTGTTGAATCCACAATATCATAAAAATAATTTCACCTCTATTACATCTAAACCATAACCCTGGGAGCAAAGGAGTAAAAAGATTGGTGAGTAGTAAAAATACGCTGATGTCACATTTTGTATGTAAATATTATTGCTACAATTTGTGGCCCAAAGCACATCCAATGATATACTAGTGTTTAACGTGACAACTTATTAAAATCCTAAAGAGTAATTTAATAGTGAAGCATGAGAAAAAAACCCTGCTTCAGTTTTAGATCCAAATCCATAAAGTTAATTTTCTCAAAACCAATCTCAATATGCCTTGTGCCTCTGGCCTTCCTAGAGAGAATTCTCCATCATCGAAAAGGAAAAAGAAAATAGAATGTGAAGACTTAAATTTCTTAGCACTATGTTTTTTATAGGCTTCCTTTTTCTTGGCCAAGTTATTGGAGAAGGGATTCAGTAGCAGAAAGCACGTGACAACATAGAAATCGAAGTGTGCACTTTAAATTGAATCGCATCAATACCAATTCAATCTGAGCTCTTCTATTGAATTGCTCATTCTTTCATTTCACCACTCTTACCATCTTCTCCTGACGAGAACTGACTAACCATCAGCTCACTCACATACAAATAGACCCCACATACTTCTTGTCTCTAGAGCTAATGGTCAGCCCAGACTAACCGAAGAATTTTCATCTCCAGAGACTATAAAGACACCCAGGATGAATTCAGAATTTTTATTCAATGAAGGCTAAAAACACACAATATAGCACCCATATCTGCGTAATTTTTTTCAATGCGGGATTGATTGATTTTTCACCTAAATCACCTTAAAAATAAAACATTTTCAAAAGATACAACCCCAATTCACTTCTTAATGGTAGTAGGGGCTATAGCTCCCCTGACCGGTGATTACATCCGCCCATGGAGACACCTTTTTAGATACAACAAGAAACCTGCTCCCAACTGCGTCAACAACTGTAAGGATGGCTGTTTGTATCTAGTGGTTTATCCTGAACATGGTGGAAATACTTTGGGACATTTCAACTCTCAGTTGGTTACCTTTTCTATTTGAACCACTAAAAGAAGAAAAAAGAAAGCAAAAGAAAGGGATATAACGAGGTGAGGATGAGGATGCGATCATGAAAAGAATGCGTACAGGCCAAACAGGCGCAATCAAATCTCTAAACAAGACGACTAATTGAGCCTGTTTTTCAGTCTAGAATTTCTCCTGGAAATGATCTCAGCTGCCCAGCTTTTCCCTATTTCAGTCTCAATTTTTCCTGCAAGTCATCATAGATAAATCATCACATGCTGTCTGCACAACATACTACCCAACAAAGAAAGATCGTCAGACTCACCAGCTGTTGAAAGGAAAAACTCATCCAGTACCTTGTCGTGCTCTGCCACAACATTTAATTATAAAATGAGAAACATTAGATGTTTGAATGGTACAAAAACATTGTCAATCAATGGTCTAAAGACCTGAAACAAAGATATTGCATAAAATATCTAAATTTGATATTTTTAGGTACTTTTTCAGATCTATTGCCGATAGTTTATCAAATGTTATCATTGATTTTTCATTTTTATGATTTCGGAATCTCTAAGATGTAGCAGAGTCACGACGGTTACCATGGACAATTAGGCCTTTACTTCCATCTTGATCCGATATTCAGCCCAGAAGGCTCGCAAAGCAAGAAATTAACACTGCTGTGTATTACTCCACTTTACAATGTGAAAATTGAAATGTTTAAAAACCATGAGTTAGAGCAGAGAATGTCACACTTTCTGTGAAACATTTCTTGTTAGTTTGAGTCAGGGATCTAAACACAGATAAGCGTGTGCACCAAAGTCCAAGCATTATATTTTCACAACTTTCCATAAATAAAAAAAGTATAGTTACAACAATCAAGAACTAACACATCTATTAGCAAAAGGGGAAACAAAGGCAGCAGCAGCGAAGACTCGGTCATCAATATGTAATTTTCAGATACTAGAGACAGCACCCAATCAATAAGAGAGGTAAATACAACTAAATGCATTTGAAAACAGGCTTCTCTAGCTACTTCAACTACATGCTAGCCCAAACGTCTCAAGCCACGATCTACTTAATAAATTTGATTAGACTGGGTGATGATGGCGGCAGGAGGGGAGATCGTTGCTTCTAGAGACGTCTTTTTGTCTTGAAGCCAGAAGATGAGAGATTCAGTGACACAATTACTTAGTTGCTTAATGGTGCAAGAAAATGAATAGTGTCTATGATGACATTACGATGAGTTCCACAACAAAAGTAAGTTCACACTAAAATCAAGACATGAGATAATATTAAAAGAACACTTTGCTCAGGAAAAGCAGGTGCTGATTCATTTCCTATAAATGAGTAAGGCAAATTTCAAGATCTAAATCTTACCTGTTTCATACTCCAATGCTTGAAGAATCATTTCAACCTGAAGAAACATGGAAGTTGTTACGACTCTAAAGTTAAATCCTAAGTGAACGAGCAGAGATCGCAAAGATGTAATGGGGGTTATCAAAACGCAAACGTAAGATAAAAGTGGGATTTGAGGGTGGACGATAAAATAAATGGTAAGGGGAAGAATTTTTTTGCTGAATTGATAAGGGGAAGAATAAACTAGTGTGTGCAAGTTGAATAAGCTTTAGAGCTGAATGAAGCAGTAAAAGACGGTTATAACCACAATCCCCAAAGATAAAAAGTACAGTGCTAGACGAAAATTAGTCATAAGGATTTAATTTTAAAAAAAATAAATTGTAACGCCATTTTCCTTTCAGCAGATGGTTATACAAAAACCATTCAAGTTGACTGCAAAGCACCTTTGTCTTTCTAGAGACAGACAAACACAGGACAATCAAAATTTTAACTGTCCCTCTTTTAAATTGTCATAACCTACATATGTAGGAACAAAACCAAAACACCCGACTATATATCCTGTGACAATTAATAGTGCAAGGATACTAATCCAAATTACAGATATGAAAGCTCAGCAAATGCCAAATTAAATGGAAAAATTTCCCGTAAATCATATTGAGAAACAGATACCCATTCATCAATAAGCCAGATGAAATATCATAGAGAGGTATGAGATTCTAGGAATGTCTTCCAAAATCGAATTAAGTTGTTATGGAAAGGATCATTGCAGAAAACTGCATGGATAGGACATACTTTATCAAAATCCTTCACAAGATTGGCCTCTAAGGAAGACTTGTTTTCATACTCTTCCCACAGTTCTTTGATCTCTTCAGCTGTAAACATCAAACTTATATTACACTTGTTTATACACATATGAAGTCAAAATTATGTAAACTGAAAAGTATCAGAAATTAGTGAATACCCCTCATCCCTCCACCAAGAACCTTGCACATTTCATTTAAAGCTGCTTGCTCCATTCTGCTTTTTTCTTCCTTAGGCACATTGTCAGATGGGGTTATATCTCCAACAATGGCTATACAAATACAGAATTTAAAGTTTAAAAACCATAAGGAACAGTCAGAAACCAAAAAATTGTCACGAGTAAATGCTGAGAAGTCAAAATTTTTAGCAAGCGTTCAATATTGCTGGTATTAAGCAACATTTGTCACGAGGAATGAAGCTATGCCAGGTATTAAGTCCAAGTAAATCAAAAGTGTGAGACAACAGAACAGTCTCAGGAAGTACCTTCAGCAATATCATGAACAATTGCTATCTTGATACACCTGTTATTAGTAGAAGGGCAACAGTGATCAATTAATAGATTAAAGAAGTATTTATTAACACATACCAATTGAAAGGTTTGTCACAACAATAAAGGATTATCTCATCTCATCAACGATATCAATTACAGCTGACAGCTAATTGTGAGACCTTCCTGACCATATAGTATACTTTTCCCTTTTTCTAGGTCATGGGGAAATGAAAATTCAAATTGTTTTCGAGGAGCGTAATTGGAATATGGTAAGAAAAAAGAATTTTTAAAAGGGGCCAGGTTGGTTTGGAAAATATGCCCCCTCCCCATCACAAAAGTACAGGATTACCTGAATGAAAAGTGTGACAAAATTTATAGGTCAAATAAGTTCACTACTAGCAAACAAGTATGTGTTTGATTTCTATTGCATTACAATCAGAAGAAGAAAAGATAAAGTTGATACAATGTCTTAATGAAACATATGATGCTATTCAGGAGATCTAGAATAACATCACACCAAATGGCAGGTAAAAGATTGTTACGAGAAACTGTCCAAGTATTTATCACCTGAAATTCCTTTTCCCCACAAATTCTATATCTATCAACTGTCAAATTAAAAGACAAAGTAGAAGAAATAAATAGAAAAGTTTATCAAAAGAAATTTAACCTTTCCCTGTTCACACCAGGAAGATCACCAGCAATCAAAGCCATCACGGCCATGCGATACATGTGATCAGCAATTGACTCAGGACCCTTTATACCATGATTGATCCATCCCTTGCGTTTTGTTGTCTATGACAGAGAGAGTGAGAGTAGAATATAGCTTTGCACTTACATAAAACTTGGATAACATCATGTAATATAAATCTTTGTATATTAGAAGCATGTATGCAGAACAAAAGAATAAAAGGAAAAGGCACCAAAGCCAATTATTCACAACCCAAAGTTCTCAATCAGAGATGAAAAAGTAAAGTTTGCAAAGTACTATATCAGGGACTTAAGATAACAATGCCACAGATGAAAAACGGAGTAGATCTCACTCATCCTCTTTTTCTTTTTCCTTCTTTTTGCTCTTTAGTTCCTTCCTTTTGGACTTCTACAGTTCACCTTAAAGATTGAAAACATGTAAATCTAAACTTATGCTTACTGCGATTTGTTAATAAAACAGAAGAGTGAAAAGTAAGCTAATCTGTGAAGTATCAAATCTATTATCATTTTTCAACTTAAAATTTGCTTCTCTTCCTACTGCAAAGATAGGGCCAAGTCTTTTCAACAGCAACATAGCATGGTGGCAACAAAATATCCATGCTTGGCTATCAGCAACCTCAAGATGACTTATGCCATCACTAGAAATGCAAGAAATATAACTCAAAGAACCTTCTCATTCACTTTGCAAAAATAATACTTCCAACCTCATTAAGCATAAAACACAAACTGATCTACTGTTATTGAAATCCTCCCGTCACCACGCTTGGATTCGTAGAAGAGGCTAATTAACAGGTCCTCAATCAGAATGCCTTGTTCTTTGGAGTGCCATTTCCCCACTACTGCAAATTGAGCCCATTCCTTTCAGAGTTCAACATCATAAAAGGTACTCTTTACTGTGAAACAGCTTCTCCAATTCGGATCCTGAAGAACCTTTAGCTTTCATGTCAATGTACATATGTATAACACAACCATCTCTTTCCAAAATTACATCCAATCACTGTGGGAATATATCTTCCAACAGATTTTATCTGACTGAATGACAAGCCAAATTTACAACCTCGAAGTACCTCCCACCATCAAAGATGCATGTTTCATACCCCACCCAGAAGCCAATATCTAGAAAATGCATCTCCAGAATTCCACCCATGAGTCCGGTCCATCCTTTCATGCATGCATTGACATTGCCTACTTCCAAAACTACCATGGATCAGCCTCCTCCATAAACTACCCCACTCGCAAAAAGTGCTCTCAGTTATCAGAAAAGGCATTACTACATTTTTTGAACTCTCACAGTCACCTTTCATCAAAAAGATTGCATGCCTCTCCAATATATCAGCTGTTGACATTGCCGTTACATTGCTAATTAATATTGACCAAGGTCAACAATGAGTATAAGGTGAGTAGATTACATTCAGTCGCTCCAAGTGAGAGAATAAGTCTCCCTCCCTTGACCAATATTACCTTCCCAAACAACCTACCTTCTCAGCTCTTATATACGCCAGATAAGTCAAATCTTAGCCAAAAAGAACAGCCTAACCATTCTGCCCAAGCATATAATTACCATATCCCCAGGTACATAGCCGGAGGTCTGGGCAAGTACAGCAGAACTTGTTTCCTCCACAATAATGATTAGCCTGCTTCTAAAAGTAAACTTCAAAGGTAGATATCCCTAGAACAGATCCATATACATCTAAGATAAGTCCATATTAAAGCATGAATTAACAGCCAACAACCTCTGAGAAGCAGCCATTAAACTTTCCCCTCCCTAATTCATTTAGAAATCCTTTTGTACTTCTACCTTGTATCGGGCCAAATCACTCTCATTGGGAGTTATCTCATTGACTACACCGTCCTCGGCTTTGATATGATACTTAAAACATGACTTCATCTTATCAGAAGGATGTGAAAATTTTAACAAGTCCGGCCCTCTTACAATCTAATCTTTGCCGTCTTACAATCTAATCTTTGCCGAATTTACAGGTGCTTGAGTGTTCTACTCATCTTGTTTATCAGCTGGTCCATATGTATTACTAGGTAAGGCTGCAAAGCAAAGTATATCAGTGAGAACTAAGTTGAAGTTGAACATTATTATACATTATGAGACACTTATGCCTTATCGTAAAGCTTAAGGGACATTGTAGCAACATGTCTACAAGTATACTAATCTCTTCAAGCGTTATCAAACTTCAAATTTCCTCCCTTCTTTAGAAGGTAAATAATTTTCAGCAAAAATATTCAAGCGACTATTTTCTACAATTATATAAAGCCAACAGTGTTTATACCAAGCACCTGTCAAAACAAACTATGCCTGAATCCTCACACACTCCAAAAACATATGCACACATGCACACCCACTCATAAATAGTCATATATATGTGTGTGTGTAGCGTGTACACGTACACAGACAGACAAACACTTAAATGTAAATACACTTTTGACATTCATTTCCCATAAACTTCCAATTCCTCCCACTCCACGAAGACTCAATTTTCTTTTCCACTGTTCTATCGCTGCTCAGCACAAAATACAGCCTGCATTATCATCTCTTCAGTTTATTCAGAACACTCCTAACATATCAACCCACCCCTAACAACTTTCCATATCTAATCAATGCCCAGCATGCCAATTCTCAACACTTCTTTTCACTAATTCAGGTGATGGCCTACACATTCAACGCACTAACAAAACTTCCTAATAAAACCATCTTTTACATGCCAATGGGCTGAAACAAAAGTCATCAAGTATCAAAAATCATTAAAATTCACATAAAATCTCTCAACCACATTAAAAGAAATCTTGATCATTGAGTGATCTTCAGGCAATTAAATAACAAAAAGTTAGAATACAAACCCAAGGCGCATTATACACAAAAAATACACATTCAAGCATCAAAATTCGGAACAATTAAACCAAAATTCAAAAATTTCACACACACAAAAACTCGTGTGCCTTTAACATTACCAAATTATAACACAAATGCAGCCAGTAATATTCAACAAAAAAAAATCAAAAATCAAAAATAAAAATTTTACACACACACACACATATACCTTCAATTATTAGGTTATAACACAAATCCAAGTAGCAGTTTACACAAATAATACACATGCAACCATTAAAATTCAACTGAAAGAAATAAAAAAATAAATAAACCAATTAAAACTTCACACACACATACACAGTCATACACACTTATGCCTTAAGATCATTAAATTGTAACACAGACCCAAGTAGCATTTAACACTAATAACACACATGCAACCATTAAAGTTCAAAAAAATTAAATTTCACACACATAAACATATGTATATAAATACCTTTAGACTTTGGCATAATGTGAGAAAATCAATAGCTGAAGAAGGAGAAGACGAAGTTCGGGCAGCAGCCTCCAAACGGGCCGGGCTTTTGGACCCGGAAATTGTCGGATCCATGGAGACAGAATCCGTATTCGGGCTGTGGCTACGGGCCCAAAAGAGTCTTGGGCCTGGCGGGCCGGACAAAAACGGAAGCTTTGTTGAGCTTCGACGGAAACTATGTGGCAGTGAAGAAGATCGGCTGAGTGGAAAAGATGAATAAAGGCTTGCTTTAGCTGCCATTGTGTGTGTGTGTGAAAAGTTGGAAAAGTGCAAGAAAAATGGTGTCTTTGTTTATTTTTTTGGGTCTAAATTCCCTTTGTAACCCTATCTTTTATATCTTTTATATGTGATGATATTTATTATCTTTTATTTTTAAAAAACTCTACTTATTAACCTTTACATCAATTTGTTGTTAACAATTAACGAATTCATTACTACTAATATTATTTGGATAAAAATATCACTACCAATAATACCCTTTCTTCATCATCAACCCACTCTGACAAAAAAAAAAAAAAAATCATCAACACACACCCCCTTCACACATGATCACAAATGCATGTATCGATTATCGATGCCAAACACTAAACACACACACATAGTCCCTCATCCTCCGTGGTTGTCACCTCCTCCCTCACCGCCACTGCTTTTCAAGAACAACCACCACCACCACTAACAACTAACTGCCCACATATCTTTTTGCTCTCTTACTTGAAAACACTGTTTAATAGAGCAATTACACTAATTTAGCAAAGTTGAAGCAGGAGATGGGATTTGACTTCAAATTCAAAAAGATGAGATTTTTACATTACAAATCAGATCTTGACTTGCCTATAGCTCAACTTTTGTTGCTGCCTAAATGAGCAAAGAGCGTTCTTAGGCTTGCATTAGATATATGTGGTGATACAGGTACTTTTGCAGCACAAATGAAACTACAAAATGTAACTTGTGACTATTATGATTCTTGGTGCATCCTACAATAAGGCTGTTGCATTGAAAGGTTTGGTGGTTTTACAGGTGTCACTGCAGCAGATTTAGGTTTTAGGGTAGGGTTTGGCGTTATAAGGAGACTGGGGGTTAGTGTTGTAAGGGATGACGGGAGAATTGGAGGCACAGATCTAGGGTTTGGGGTAGCCGTGGAGTGGGGCAATGGGTTAGTTTGTGATTTTCTTATTAAGGGATTAATTTGTCTTTACAAAAAATTCACAAGGGTAATCAAGTAATTGTGCTATTGTTATTAACAGAAATCTAATTCTGTTAAAATTGACCAAAGTCAAGGGTTACTAAATGGATTTTTTTTTACAGGTGAGAGGTAATAAGTGTTATCTTATGCAAATGATAGGGTTATAAAATGAATTTAACCCTTTTTTTTATATAAATTAATTTATTGGTGAATTTTTTTCTTTTTTATTTTCTTGGGAAAATATACTTTTTTCAGTTCGTTTTTAGGCAAAAGTGAATAGGAGAGTTGCGAATGAGAAGAATTGGCGTCTGGTTTTTGTTTTCTTCTTTTGTTTATTTTTTGTGTTTTTTTTTTGGTCCAAGCGGTTGGCCAGGTCCACGTGTTATGATGACATTTTTTTTTAATTTTATTTAACAATTATGAGTGTCATTCCATTAAACTAAAAAATCTTTGACATGTGTTATGATGACTTACTTTACGAGAGAAATTCACTAAGGGATATAATCTAGTGTTAGTGAGATTGAATCGCTTAAATAAAATTACAAGTTCGACATTTCTTATTTTTTTAAAATTTTGTCTTTAACTGATCTGATATATGCATAAATTCGCACCGCTACACCCGATTTAAGTAGTGGTGTACTGCATGGTTTTTAACATTCCCTTGTTAAATGTGAGAGTAAGAAAGGGTCCATGGTAAGGAGCTAAGCTCAAGCATGATGATAAGACTTGGATATGTACCATTGATAAAGCTCATTTTGGCCTTGACCATGGCTAAAAAAGCCTTGGCTGATGCGTATGATGTTAAAAGGAGCCCACTATAAAATATCTAGGATATGGCTAAGTCTACAAAACAGAACAACGTTCAACTAATACAATTGTGGGATCTACAATGCACATATTAAACACAAATGTTAGACCCACAGAACGTTTTGTAAACTTTCTCCTCGGAAATTACAAAAATAAAGGAACACCTAATATATCTTTAGTTTTCTTCTAAAGGCTCCCAACGTATCTTTTTCTTTCCTTGCTGCAAGTAAGGCTATTCATAACTCTTTGGGGCTTGGGCAATGATGGTTATTTCACCTTCCAAGTCAATTGCATGCCTCAAACTTCCCTATAATCTTATGTTAGGGTAGAGATCCAATGATTATAAATTTTATATTGCGGGATCCTTGTAATAAGGAGCTTTAGTTTGAAGAGAAGACAGAAGACACTGGGATACCAAATGGCCCAAATTATAGAAAAACTATTGCTTGTACATTTGACCATTTCAGATCCAGTTAAACATGATCCTAAAGAATTAGGTGGGATATGTTATATAAATTTGACGAAAGCACTAATTCATGACGAGACCCTTCTCCCCTATTAACTCTACACACGAGATATCTCGTCTGACTAATGTTAAAACAATAACAAAAAAGAGGGCAAAAGACAATTCTGATCGACCAAACTTATGTCGAATCACAAGATTAGTCTCAATTGCTCGTTAAAACGCCTCGTTCGGACAATCTAAACAGATCCCAAAATGGAAACATAGACGATACCAAATTGTAGTCCTAGTTTTTATTTCTCAAGGAACCAAATATAAAATGCACAAACATTACGAGCATAATCCTAAGTTTTCCTTGTCCCCATGGACAAGAGACTTCACTTTCTAAGCCAGTTTTTGTGAGTACCAAATCTTTTCTAAGAAGGACGATTTGACACACCTCGACCACGACCCCTACCAACATAACCATACCCATACCCTCTTCCATAATAAGAACCACGAGAACGACCACCACGACCAGGGCCACGACCTCCTCGACCACCCCGGTACCTCGAAAAATCTCCAAATGTCTGCACCGCTGATAGAAATTAAAACCTTGAAAAAAAAAATCCCTGAATCTGGAGATGGGTTCAGATGTAGTAAGTACCTCTGTGTCTAACTTCATCTGTTCAGAGAACCTCATCCTCCCATGGTTAGAGTCGTTAGCAAGCACGTTAGAGGAGAGATTATCAAAAAAATCATCCTTATTATAAACAGGCTGTCAAAGGCACAAGCAGATATGCACCAATATTAGATACCAAATATGTATCAGAAGAAAGTAAGAAAACGTATGTCGACATAGACATTAAGACAAAAGATGGAAGCAGCACCTTCATTTCAACCTTTGGCAACTCAATGTCATCTTCTACATGAGCATCATCTTCGCCGTTGCCGTTGCCGTCTTCCTTTGATTTGCTACTTTTCCCCAAAGAACCCCAAACTTCCTCCTTTTTGAATTTTTCATTCATTGCCATAAAATCAAATTCCTCAGTGAAACTTGTTACTGGACGAGACATCTGCAAAACCCAAATATCATAATTAATTGTTAGAAATCGAAGGAGATTTACATAGATACTCAAGTGCCCGCCCCCACCCCTGCGCAGCATGAGTCCCCCTTTTTGGTAGTGAGGTTTAAACAAAAGTGCATCAAGAAGTTATACCCTAGAATAGGTGAGCAATACGTGTCCACAACTAATTTACTTAAGCAATTTGCTTTGAAAACTCAGTCAACACCAAAGAGTAGCCGAAGTAGAACTTGCTAAAGAAAAATAGGAATTTGGTGAACTTGAAAGTGGAAACCTTCCACTGATTCAATGAAAAATGAAACAAGGCAGCCTAGATAACAATGTATGAAGGATAAAGCTTGATGTTTTTAGACAAGCATATAGAAAAGGCTCATAGATCCCAGACTCCTTGAAAAAACATAATATACATCGTAAACATGATTTTCATAAAACAGTTGTGTAGTTCATGTTTACAAGAATGAGGAACTCTACAAAGTATCGCTCTATGAAAGAAACATATGATCAATTGGAGAAGCTAGAAGCTGTCAAAATGAGCAAAAGTTGGACCTATATTATTTATGAAAATTAAAGAAAATTATACCGCAGTCCCTCTTCCTCCACGTCCTCTGTAGTTCTGCCGTGCGTGGAAATTGGCTCCATTTGGCTGGAAGAGGAAATGGAAATCTTAGCATTCTAATCATTAAAAGATAAACTTAGTACGACCAGAAAAGAACTTCAAAAGTCATGCAACAACCCTACTTACATCAGGAGTACAAAATAACTTCACTATGGTAAGTAGATGTTAATGCAAGCAGTATTGGTCGCAATTATGCAACACAAGCAAGAAAAAGGGAAAAAGCCACACACACTTATAAATTTTCTTTAGAAGATAGCAACTTTAATCTTTAACCAAGCAAGAGTCATAACTGTGTAACCAAAAGCTTAAAAAGGTGATTAGTAATAAGAAATGGGCATAATTTCCTGCAAACTATTCAGGGATGGAATTTGTGCATTTCAATGTACCCCAGAATCAGTATCTTATCATCATTCATAAAGTGTGGTTCATCATGAGCATACCTTTGTGAGGAGAACTTGATAATATAATTACAGGTCACATCCAAAGACACAATTCTGTACCAGAAAATTTCTACATTTGTAGCTGAATATTCATATTGAGACACCTCATCTATAGCATCACAAGATCAATTAAAAAAATGGGCTTCAGAAGCATTTTAACCAGAATAAAGTTCTTCAGAGTATCTAGTCATAGGAACAACATACTGTAACTTACAAACATGAAAATACAAGTTACGATATATTAAGAGAGATGATCACCTTTTGGACACGTGCAGATTGTGGTAAAGGTAATATCGGAGGCTGAGCTTCTGTACGAACTGGGGCTGGAGGTTCTGGTGATGGTTTTGGTGATACTTGAACCACCTCCACATCCTTCTGAGCTGTATGTGAAGATTGAATTGAAGGAGCCGCAGCTGGTCCAACCGTTGCTCCAGACTGTAGTAGCTGTCCTGGAGTTACAAGTGAAAGAGTAGGAACTTCTGCTAGAACTGAATTAAACATCCCAGCAACAGAAGTTGCAGGTTGAGATGTCTGATGTGACGAGGATGCAACAGATATTGCATTAGGCTTGCCAGAGATTGGGGGTATGACAGCATTTACATCAGGGCCTGAAGCAGTCAGGGGGGAGATTGTAGGCAAGGGAGCGCCCAACATGCTTGAAGGAATACCAGATATAGAACCCTTATTGGATACCATAGTGGGGAGAGTTTCAGAAGGTAGCGTCATAGGTTGCATGGGAGGCACAGTAGAAGGCAAGGTTGAGGCAGTTAAAGAAGTTGATGTTAAGTTAAGAGAATTAGTAGTCGATGGGGCCAATGGAGTTGGATATTCTGGTAAGTTTGATGGTCCTGATGCCAAAGATGGATTGAAACCTGAAAACTGCATCTGCTGCATGGAAGGAGGCATTAACAATCCCGGAGGAGGTCGAAGTAAAGATTGCTGGTGCATCTGAGGTAATCCGTTTGGCGCACCATAGAATCCTTGCCAATACATTGGCATAGCAAGCCCACTACCATTTGCATTTTGGGGAGGAGGTGAAGGTCCCCAAGAACCCACGTTCCCTCCAGGCTGATACAAAGGCAAACCACTTTGAAAATTTGACCCTGGGTGTCCCAGTTGTGCCGACTGTGAACCCAGATCCGTCAGAGACCCACTAACATTTGTAGGCAAGCTTGTAGAACTGGTAGTTGGACGAGAGTAATGAGACTGCAATTGAAACTTGGAATTAGAAGGAAATAAACTCAATAAATTGTAGTAAATTTCTATAAATAACTCTCCACTGCTTGCCTGAATAATAGCTGGATCATTGTTTATGGGTGGAGTAGTTTGAACAGGTGGGGAAGATTTAACCTGTAAATCCTGTGAAAAGCATGATATGTGGTTAAGTAACAACAGATGCAGATATAAGAAAACAAGAAACACTACTGGCATGCCATATATGAGATCTAATTGACCAGACTTCAAATAAATTCACGGACCAAATTGAAGGAAAAAATTATAAATTCCAAAGCTCAACAAGCCTCTCAAACCCTTTGTCAAACTTCCATAACTTTGCAGTGATTATGCAAATTTTCTCTCTCTTTTTTTATGGATAAGTTGTAACATCCCATGTACATAAAAGAACAAGCCACAGAATACCCCAAAATCAAAAGCATCTCCTACACCTACATTACACCTGATTGTTGCTGAGTTAATTATTCTCTTCAGAGATTACTTCTTCTTTACTTCTGCTTACTTTCTATGTTATTTCTCTCCTACAATGGTCTTCAATTATCCGGCCATAATAGATAATTGGGGCAGCCCAACCACATCAGGAGATTGAACGGGTAATAGCGGCAATGCATATATTGAAAAACAGACAATTGAAAATTATTTTTATGCTGTAACACATGTGACAGATAGAGCAAGCATCTCTGAGTAACCTACCTTGATATCACTTCCTCGGAATAGTATATATTCATAAATCTTATCACTGGGTGGGACTTGTGGGCCATCTTTCTTCCGCCCTTCAGTTCCAAATGATCTTACTGCCATGAGGTACACAGAATTAGTTTGCTTCCACACTTCATAACATGAATAAATCAATAATCTACAAAATGATTATTCAGCATCTAAGTCATTTTTTTAACATCATGATAAACTATCGAGTAACAATTTTCTCAGGTACTGGAGTATATTATATGCAGATAGAATGATAGAATGCATAAGACTGGATTTTTCTAAACACTACAAATAGGGCTTCAAATGCATCAAAACACTCGAAACCAAGTTATCAATGTGATGCACAATTGGAATAGTAATACAATGTATTTTTTACTTTGGTAAATGACTAAATCTAATACTTAACTGTATAGAAAAAGTACGGGATAGGGCTCAATTAGTTAAGGGAAAGCTGATGGTACTTGCATATAAACAAGCCAGAATCACACTTATTTCCAGTAATTTAACAGGAAGTATCAAGCTGTTCAACGTGATTTACTTCTCGAAAAGAAGTTTTGGATCAAAATGTACTCACTTATACCTCAATGCAAGTTCTGCAAAATCAAAAAGCTCAAAAATCCAAATTATTTTCTTAAAGTACCATGTCAAATATCCAAGTATCCTAATTTAAAGATCAAACCAATCCTGACCTTAGAATTTTTTATGCTAATCAAAATTCCTTAAGGCAAAAGACATGAAATTAACTATGTTTTACCTCTCTAAAAACACAAATTTCAAAATTAATCAGTGTAAAATCCATAAAAATTTCATTTTATCAATTAGCACCACCAGTTAAACATATAAATAAATAAAATAAAGCACCAATCACATAAAATGGAACAACAATTAACCATCACAACCCACAAATAAGTAAAAAAAAAAAGCACAAAAATTCACTTAAAAGGGCAAAAAAGTTGATTTTATGTACGAAATAGGTCAAAAGAGTTGAACTTTACATAATTGAAATAAGGGGTAAAAGTTCATCAAAAACGATACTCTGAATTAATAGCAACAAAAAGATACACAAATTAATCAAATGAACCAGTAATCAGTTAAATAAAACACGAATTAACCATAAAATACACCAAAGATAATTAAAAAATTAATTAACAATAGCAAAAAGTAAATATTTTTCCAGCAAAAATTCACTTAAAACGGCAAAAAGCTAAATCTTTTGACAAAAATTGGGCAAAAAGTTGATTTTTACATAAAAACACGCGAATTGAAAAATAAGCACTAAAAGTTCCAAAAAAATACAATATTTTCAATTTATAGCACCAAAAAGATATACAAATTAATCCATTAAACCAGTAAAAAGTTAAACAAACCACGAATTAACCAAAAAATATCTCAAAATTCTACTAAAATATACCAAAAAGTCGAAATTCAATAAATACGGCAAAAATACAATAAAATTTACCGTTACGAAGGCCGATGTTGGATTCTTCAGTGTTGATGTTGTACAAAATGCCTTCGTATCTGATCTCGCTCTTCGACGTCAAGCTTATCAAGCTCCCGATGTACGAGTCCGCCGCCGCACCGCCTCCTCCGCCGCCGCTAGATCTGGCCGCTGACGATGAACTCTCCGCCGCCGCCGCTGCCGCTGCCGCTGCCGCCGCCATGATTGTATCACTAGTCAGTGTGGTCTGTGAGATAATGTAGGGTTTCGATTTTGTTTGGTTTTTGGTAATTATTGATTTTTGTGGGGGTGTGAGATAATATAAAGGTAAACACGTCGAGTTTTTTCATATAATAACATCATTATATCATCGTAATATTATCACTTGGTTTGATAATTATCAGATGGATAATTTAGGTTTTTTTAAAATTTTTTGTCAACTAATATATTTATTAATTAAACAACGATAATACAACCAGAGTTTTGGACCTAAACTAACAAAACCCCGAGAATAAAACAAAAGTATAAAATACAAATACATGCCAAAGCAAAGGCTCACAGCCAAAATGTCACCTAAAAATTTCAACGGGAGTCAATACGAGTTATACTTTCAGATTATTATTAACCACCAAATACCTATTGGACTGTCACACAAGTGACAAATAAATTCGCCAAGGCTAGCCACAACAAAATGCGTGAAAGGGAGACACGCAACCCAACAGAAGAATATTGTTTAATACTCCAAATAGTGGAGTAAAAATCCAACCCTCTAACAATAAATGTGTAGTCCACTTATAGGGAGGGACAGTATTAGGGGAGAGCCGGGCCTCCAAGTTTTAGAAAAAGAAAAAAATATATATATGTAATATTTATTTTAGTTTATAAAAATATATGTAATATTTTAAAAAATTAAAATATCCGACCCCTTAATTTTAAATTTTTATTAAATAATATTTTTGATTGAATCTTAATCTCCAATTTTAAATTTTTTGTTCCGTCCTTATCCACCTGAACTTTCCAACTATATCCATACAGGTATTTAATATCACAGTAGTGAGGATCAGAAGCAATAGTACTTGACCAAAAAGAGTAGAGACATACATTGGTAACAATTCAAACACACAATATCACAACCAAATCTATATTAGAAAAGACCAAAACCAACAAAAATTTACACCAAATATATACAAAAGTAACAAAAACGAAAGAAATAGAAAGAAAAATAAGAAAAAACGAACCAAGAAAGGAAGGGAAGAGTTGGGTGCTATTGGTGAGAAGGTCAAAGCACCAAAAATAACCATACAAAAGTGAGGAGATAAATTTCAACTAGAAGGAAAAAAAAAACCCTCCTTGGAGGGTTGGGAGAGATCTAGAGAGATGAGAGGTGGTGCATGGAGAAGATAGGCTCAGGATCATTTTGGTGTTAATTAATAGAAGGTGGTCTCATATAATCACTTATTGAATAATTAGTCCCGAGTTTAAATAGTTATTGGTTAAAAAATAAATTCAAGTAATTAGTTTTGGAAATAAGTAATTTTTTTATATAAATCTTAAAATCAGACTTTCCTGATAATAAAAGTAATATTTTATGATCACTTTTTAAAATAATTGATTTTAAGTTCAAAGAATTGGTTTTAACATTTTCTAAAAAAAGATTGAAATATCGAGTACACTTATTATCAATAAGAGGAAAGCAGTGTCTAATAGTAAGTTAAGTATTTAATTATGAATTCAAGTTTTGACAAAAATTATGTCAATATAAGCTTTTTCAAAATTTGTCAGTTTAGTATATTGAGTATGATTTTTTTTTTCTAGTATTATGGTGAAAATGGGATGTATGGTTAGTATATGGGAATATCGAAAATTTGTAGATTCTTCTTAAGTGGATATTGTTTTTCATTATGGTGATAAAATGTGTAGCCAATTAAAGATATACACGTAAAGTAAAACTGTGACATGATCATTTGTTTTATTTGATATGAAATTAAATTTTAAGACTCTTAATCTAGCATGATTTGAAGTCATATTGAGCTTACTTTATAACCCAAAAAGAGTTTTATTTTATTTTTTTGAAAAATGACACTTCACATATTTCTTTTAATATCATATTGCTTTGAACTACAAAAATCACTTAATCTACTATGATTTAGATGTTGTATAAAGGTACCTTAAAAAACAAAAATAGAAAAAGTGCGTACTTGACATTTTTCTTTTTAGCATCTAATTGATTTATAAACTACATAAATTTGGAGAATAATTCTAACTCATGTCATAAGTGTTTGTTAGGTAATGCTTAAAGCTATCTTCATGTCTCCATGGATTTTTGTTTATGGTCTTCTGTTGTACTATATGAGAACATTTCACTTCTTTTGATTGACATACAAAAGAAAAAAGGAAGATTGAACATCAAAAGGAGCAATAGAGGCACCAAATTACAATTACCACTAAGAAATAGCTCGAGTGTTTAAGACTGAGTTTTCTTTTGGTTAAGTCAGTAAGATATTTTTGTTAGTATTGGTGAATGAGAAATTTATGATAAAATTGAAGAGTTGAATTTGGAAATAAAATGTAAAGTGGGTTGTACCTATATCAAAGAAATAAAGCGTTTTGATTGGATCCCAAAAGACTTTGGTCTGGACAAGCATTATTATTTAGTTGTTACTAAATAAATTTTTAATTTTATCTTGAGATTAATTTAATTTATTTTCTTTTTAATGACTAATTTTGAATGATCATTATCGTATAATTTATTCATCTAAGTGAATAAATCACCCTTTGAACTCTTCATTGCTTGCCTCGAAAAGGCAAGTTTTAATGCTGAGATTATTCATGCGTGTTTTTGGAGATGAAGCAGAAGAGTTGCTGCTTTAAGTGGCTTGTCATTATAGCTTTTATGATGAATTTTAGTTGGCATTTATTAGGCATGTTTGATTATCTTCTACTTTTTCCTATAAATAGCTAAGCTATTCACATTGTCATTCACAGCTTTTACGAGATAGGATAATAGTTTATACATATCATAGTTTGAGAGAGAGTTCGAACGTTGTGAGTTCGCAAGCTTTTGTAATTTGCAGTGCTTCTATTACGAAAGGTAATACCGTTGTATCCTGGGAGGTTAGTGCTATCGAGTCGTAAGCACCTTAGCGGAGCATTATAACCTTAAGGACATCGAGTTTAACTTGAGCCTCGGTTTGTGTTTTTTTTTTAATTACAAATATATTAATATATTATTTTACTGTTCTTTAGTTTATTATCCAAAGCACAAATTTATTATCTACAGATTTTTCTAACAATCTTAAGGTTATAATTGTTTATGTTTTATTTTGTGTCTTCTACTGAAATAAAATTATCCTAGAACATATTTTTTTCAGAATTATTTTCAGTTTACAGTTTTCTTACTGCAATTATTTTCTATTCTTTCCAGTCTCTTTATTTTTTTTGGTACTGGAATTAAGTCCTCTTAGATCAATATCTATTGGGACATATTTTAGTATAAATTTAATTGTTTATTGCCTAGTTTTTCTTTATTTCTCCAACTTCCAGTTTCTATTTCTTTTAACTGCTTGTGTGACTAACTTGTACCTTTTAAGTGCAGTTGGTGAATTTTGGACTTTATTTTTTTAAAAAAATGAATACCGAAACTGGAATCCCTAACGTTCCTGGAAATGGAAATGACGGAATTGGATCTGGATCAGTACTTATGCTTGGTAGTGGATCAACTGGTGGATCCACTGGGAATGAAAATGTACCATTGGCAAGACCATCGGTAACTATTACTTCCGCTACGCCGTTTGTGGCGACACTTCCTGCTGGTCATGGCGAGAGGCCAGAAAAATTTGATGGGAGGGATTTCAAAAGGTGGCAGCATAAAATACTGTTTTACTTGAACATTTTGAGTCTGACTTGGTTTTTAAAGGAGGATGCACCGGAATTGGGTGACAATCCTGATATGCAAACCGTTGTTGTCGTTGATGCTTGGAAGCATGCGAACTTCCTCTGTAAAAACTATATCCTCAACGAATTGGATAATGCATTGTATAATGTTTATAGTCCAATCCCAACAGCAAAGACTTTGTGGGAATCGCTGGATAAGAAGTATAAATCGAAGGATGCAGGCACGAAAAAATTTATAGTTGGCAAGTTCCTAGATTTCAAAATGGTAGATTCTAAGCCTCTACTGCCCCAGGTAGAAGAATATCAATTGATTCTTCATGAGTGTCATGCAGAAGGAATGAAAATAGGTGAAACTTTCAAATCTGGTGTACTCATTGAGAAGTTACCTCATAGCTGAAAAGACTTCAAAAGCTATTTGAGGCACAAGCGAAAGGAAATGACAGTTGAAGACCTGGTTTTGAGGTTGAAGATTGAAGCAGACAACCGTAAGAATGAAAAAAGGGTTGGACTCCCGCCTTTAGAGTCAAAGGAAAATGTGGTGGAGCACGGCCCTAGTAACAAAAGGTGGAAGTTCAATGGCCAGAATTAAGGAAAAAAAGGTACTGATAAGAAGAAGTTTGCTGGTAACTACTACGTCTATGACAAGACAGGACATAAGGCTATAGACTGTAGACTCCATGCCAACAAGGGAGCTCAGAAGAAAAGAAAGGCTCAGGCTAATGCTGTTAAAGACCTGGGAGAAGAAATGTCCGACATGAATCTGGCAGTGGTCTTGTCAGAAGTTAATTTGGTTAGCAATCCAAAACAGTGGTGGGTGGACACAGGAGCTACTCGTCACATTTGTTCTGATAGGAATAGTTTTACCACCTACCAAAAATCTGAATAAACCATCTACATGAGGAATTCCTCCACATCAAAAGTAGATAGGGTTGGAAAGGTTATTTTGAAAATGACTTTAGGGAAAGAGCTGACACTCAACAACGTGCTGCATGTCCCAGACATCCGGAAGAATTTAGTTTCTGGATCCTTGTTGAGTAGAAATGGATTCAAGCTGGTTTTTGAGTCCGGGGTGTTTGTTTTGCTTAAGAACGGTGTCTTTGTAGGCAAAGGTTATGATTGTGATGGGTTATTTAAGCTTAATGTTATGACTGTTGTAAAGGCTGATAAGCCATCTACTTCTATCAATAAAAACAAGTCATTTGTTTATGTTGTGGATTCTCCTAATTTATGGCATGATAGATTAAGACATGTTAATTTTGATTCATTACGAAAATTGGTCAATTTAGGACTATTGCCTAAAGTTGATTTTAATCTCAACAATAAATGTGAAGTTTGCACGGAATCAAAGTTAACAAGAGCTTCTTTTAAATCAGTGGAAAGAAGTTCCGAACCTCTAGAGTTAATTCATAGTGATGTTTGTGACTTAGAGTTTGTGCAAACTAGATGAGGGAAAAAATATTTCATCACTTTCATAGATGATTGTACGAGATACTGTTATGTTTACTTACTTAAGAGAAAGGATGAGGCTTTTGAAGTATTTAAACTATACAAAAATGAGGTTGAGAATCAACTGGGCAAAAGGATAAAAATGCTGAGAAGTGATAGAGGGGGAGAATATGTATCTCCTTTTGAGGATTTTTGTGCTGAACATGGTATTATTCACCAAAAAATAGCACCGTACTATCCTCAACAAAATGGAGTTGCTGAGCGTAAGAACAGAACTCTTAAAGAAATGATGAATGCCTTGTTGATTAATTAAGGCTTACCTCATAACTTGTGGGGGGAAGCAGTGTTAACTGCAAATCATATTCTAAATAAGGTACCTTACAAGAAGTTGAGCAAAACACCTTATGAGTTGTGGAAAGGTCGACCACCTTCCTACAATTACTTAAGAGTGTAGGGGTGCTTAGCTAAGGTGGGGGTTCCTGCACCTAAAATGGTCAAAATTGGTCCAAAGACAGTGGATTGTGTTTTTATTGGATACGCACAGAACAGTGCTGCATATAGATTTTTGGTGTTTAGGTCAGAAATAACTGATATTCATCAGAATACAGTTATCGAGTCAAGAATTGCAAAATTCTTTGAGGAAAGATTTCCTTATAAGCAAACACAAGAACCAAGTTCTTCTAAGAGAACTTATGGAACTGAAGAGAAAGATATGGATGGAATAACTATGTCTAATGATGTTGAAGACGAACCGAGACGTAGCAAAAGGGCTAGAACGGTTAAGTCTTTTGGTCCTGATTTTCTAACTTATTTGTTAAAAAATGAGCCTCGTACCTTTAATGAGGCTATGACAACTCCTGAAGCTCCTTTATGGAAAGAGATTGTCAATAGTGAAATTGAGTCCATCATGCATAATCATATATGGGAACTGGTGGATCTTCCTCCTGGAAATAAACCTTTAGGGAGTAAATGGATTTTCAAGAGGAAGATGAAGGCTGATGGATCAATTAACAAATATAAGGCCAGACTTGTCATCAAAGGATATAGACAGAAAGAAGGTTTTGATTATTTTGATACTTATTCACCGGTTACAAGGATTACGTCCATTAGGATGTTAATAGCGATTGCAGCTATTAATAATCTAGAGATCCATCAAATGGATGTAAAGACTGCCTTCTTGAATGGGGATTTAGAAGAAGAAATTTATATGGAACAACCGAGGGGTTTGTGGTTTCAGGTAACGAGAAGAAAGTTTGTCGGCTTGTAAAATCCCTTTACGAATTAAAACAAGCGCCTAAGCAATGACATGAAAAATTTGATGAAGCCATGATATCTAATGGATTTAGAATTAATGAGTGGGACAAGTGTGTTTATGTGAAAGGCACAAGTCAAGAATATGTCATTGTCTGTCTATATGTAGACAATATGCTTATTATTGGGAGTGATAATAACGTCATTAAGGCTACCAAGAAAATGTTATCCAAGAACTTTGACATGAAGGATCTAGGTGTAGCTTGTGAAACCCCACTTTTCTATCTTATCTCGTTTTGCGTACTTTATCTCGTTTTGCGTGAATTAACCTGTCTATGTGCTATGTGACTTAGAATGTGGTAATTTTGATATCAATACTCCTAGAACATGCTAAATGTGCATTCATGAAATTTTTATAAAAAACGGAGTCAGAAATTTTATCGTCGATTTTTAGTGAATAGTATTTTCGAAACACGTCCGCTAAAATTTTGAAACTGGTCTTTTTAACCCTTTTAGACCTAGTCCACAGACTTTAATAGACCTGTGTTTGATTAAAACGGTTTTAAAATCGGCTTAAGAATTTATTAGGGTTTTTACACCGACTTTTATGAAAATCGAGTTTTAAGCCGACTTGGGTGAAATTGTTTGATTGTAAAACTTCTTGTCACCTAAAAATAACCTACTTGAGCTATCTTGGGTGTTGAATAATTGTTTTGAACTTTGGTGATCAATAAAATGCATTTAAAGTCAAGAAAACACTACAAATACTAAAGTTTCAATTTTGACTTTCATTTAACTCGTTGACTTTCATGCATATATCACCAACACACACTCACAAAGCACAAAACACCCACAATTTCACACACATTGTTGAGAGGAAGAAGAGAGAAAAGAGAAAAGAGTTTTCAAGGTTTGCAAAGCAAATTTTCAAAGAAAAACCTAGTTTTTGTCCGTAGAACTTCGTGCCGAGTTGGATTCCGCTTGTTGGGCACACATTGCATGCATTCCTAGGATTTTATCGCATCAAAGGTGAGAGAAAAATTATGGATCTCAAAACTCATTTTTATGTTTTTGCTCATAATTGTATTTTGAACCGTTAGAATGTTAATCTGATGTTAGATTATTGCTCCATGCATGCTAAGGATCGTTTATGTGTATTACTACGAGATTTGAGCCATTGTAGCGAAATTATTTATTTTCGGGTATTTAAAGTTGATAGAATGGCTTTTTGAGGATTATTTTGAGTTGTTGTAGTTGGAATCGATTGCCGTCGATTTCTAAAAGTTTGTTAATTACGTGGTAACGCCGTTATAATGCCGAATTTTCGATTGCAATGTTTGGGTGAAAATCCAAAAATTTCAGCCTAGGTGCCTTGAGGTTTTAGGGTTGTTAGGCTTGATTTTGAGGTGTCTTGGTTGGTTTCCGAGAGGGCTAATGTAGTTGATCGAATGGGTGAGTGTTTGAAGCTGATTTGGAGTTGTTTGAATTAGTAGAATGTAAGATATGATTATTTGAAGTTTATGTTATCTTTCTTTAAATTATTGAATTGAGCCTTAGTTGATTGGGTGTGGTTTGAGTGATTGAATTGTGAGTTGTTGATGGGTAAACTAGGGTTTGATTGTGTGTTTAATGCATGTTCGGTTGGATGGCCTACTTTGTCATCTAACTTAGTTATTTGTTGTTAAATTGATTATTGATGTTATTATGATGATAATATGATTATTGATGATGATTGATGATTATTGATTGATGATTGATGCCGGGAGGTAGGCAGTTCTGCTAGACTGTCCTCCTGTGAATGATTGATGTTTATTATTATTGTTGAGTCTTTGGTATGTGTGTGCCATCTCTCGGGCAGCATCAGGCTGTCGGGTTGATAACGGCATGACTACCAGAGACTGCCTTCAGCTCGCATGACGGAGGTGTCATGGAGGGAGAGGTTATTGGGGTACCTCGGGTGCGTGAGTTTATGGGAGTCACAAGAAAGCTGTTATGATCGTGATGGTAATTGGAGCTACATCAACTAGTGTATCCTTTATTGAATGGTCATTATAGATTATGTGATGATAGTATTATTGATGTTATTGTGTGTTTACTTGCTCAAAGGATTAAATCCAAAGAGCATAGTGAATACTGTAGAGATCTATCGGATCCTCACTGGGCTTATTTTATATAAGCTTACTCTCTATTATTGTATGCTTTCAGGTGTTCTTTCTCAAGATTACGGGTACGTGCCTCCTGAAGAGGAGAATGTGGAAAATGTGCCTTACGTGGATGAGTCTTATGTTCCGAAGTCTTATCCTTGATGTTGTATTGTTTTACTATCTTGTAAATTAACTTAGTAGACTTTTATATGCTTTGTAGTATATAATGTATAAGATGTTGAAAAGATAATGAATTAGTTGATGATGTCTTAGTAGCCTTCCTTTTGTTTATGATTAGGTTGCTAGATTGGCTCAATATGATTTTGTAATGTATATTAAGGTTCATGTATTATGTTTGAACGGAGGCATATAACGAGGAATGTCATATTATGATGTATGTTGTTATTTTATTAAAGAGTTATTTGTTGTATGGTTATGGAGTTGATGTATGATGTTCTATTGAGGTTGGTTTAGAGTCTCGGTATCCAATTTACTGTCGTTATACTGCCGAAATTCCATTGTGTCCTAACTGATTATAGGAGGGGTCGAGTTGGGGCGTGACATTTAAGTGGTATCAGAGCGCATTTTAGTTGTCAGCCGGGGTATTCTCGGAATATGGGTAATGGTCTTAGCATGAAAGTATGTATGAAAAGAAAGAAAAGTGATCTATGTATTAATATGATTAAATGATTAAGTGATTATGTGATTATGTGATTTAGTACTTATGTGATTATGTAATCAATTTGTTTATGTGTTTTATATGACTTTGTTGTTTATGTGTTAATAGTTGTTCATAACCTATTTACGTGCTATAACCTGTGCTAACTCTTTGATTAGTAGAATGACGGGCAGACCGAGAACCAGAGGTAGGCCTAAGATGACTGATGAGACTCCTGGTAATGCGGCACCGGGCCGTGATAGGGGTGATGACCGTTTGGGGGCAGCTATGGAGAGGATTGCTGAGTTAGTGGCCGGTCAGGCTCAGTTGTTAGCAGGGCAGGCTGCCCAGACTCAGGCTTGGCAAGCTCAGTTGTTGAATGTGCAGGGTGGAAACCACGGGCGTGGTACCTTAAAAGAGTTCTTAGGGTATCATCCACCTAGATTTCAGGGGGAACCCGATGATCGGAAGGCTGAAGCGTGGATTAGTAAGTTGGAGAAGATTTATGATCCTCTTGACTATATCGATGAGCAAAAAGTCTCCTTTGCCGTGTACTTGTTAGATGATGAGGCAGAAGAATGGTGGCGCACAGTGAGAACTAGCTGGGCAACTCAGGGTATTCCGTATGTTTGGGGTGCCTTTCTGTTGGCTTTCCGGGCAAAGTATGTCCCGAGGATCGCTAGGGAACGAAGAGATGCAGAGTTTCTAGTCTTAGTGTAGGGAGATGCTTCAGTAGCTCAGTATGAGGCCACCTTTATTCGATTGTCCCGTTATGCACCGGAGTATGTGGCTGATGAGGAGCGGAGGACTCGTAGATTCATGTTGGGGTTGAGGCCCGAGATTCAGGATGTGATGGCTCTGAATCGGTATGATGTATTCACTGAGGCCTTTGAGGCAGCTTCTAGACTAGAGAAGAGGAAGGGGGATCAGCTTGTTTCTAGTCAGCCCAGTAAGAGGCCGTATCAGCCGCAGTATCAGCAGAGTATGTATAGGCCTCCCGTACAGCAGGTTGTGTACAGGCCACCAGTTCAGCAGGGTTCTTTTAGGCCACAGGGGCAGCAGAGTTATTATCGGCCTCAGTTTCAGCAGGGGTCATATCAGGTTCAGTCCCAGTTCAGGCCAGCCCAGTCTCAGGGTCAGTACAGGCCCAGTTTGGTAAGGCCTCAGCAGCAGACTGGTTCAGCTATTCCTTCAACTTCTGGTTCATCCAGGGGCAGTGTTAGTGCATCATCACCGAAGTGTACACACTGCAAGCGCACGGGGCATGTGGAGGCCGATTGCAGGGTGAAAGCAGGGACGTGTTTAGGATGCGGCAGCAATCAGCACAGGGCGAGGGATTGCCCTAGGTATTCGAGGACTGAGGGTCGGACAGCGACTCAGGGTTATCAGGGCCGACCTGCGGCTAGTGCACCTCAGTAGCAGCGGGTCCAGGCTCGGGCTTACGCAGTTGACTTAGAGGAGATGCCTGAGGAGATTGCAGTTGTGGAAAGTAACTTCCTTATATTTGATCAACTTGTTAAAGTGTTGATTGATTCTGGTGCTACACATTCTTTCATTACTCCTGCTTGTGTGCAACGTGTTAATTTGCAACCTGAAAGATTGCCTTATGTGGTTGAGATTAGTACCTCTTTGACTGATAAGTATGTTACTGGCTTAGTATGTAATGATTGTATAATACATGTTAAGGGGCATAATTTTCCTTCGGACCTTATCTTATTTCCTATCCAGGGGTATGATGTTATCTTGGGTATGGATTGGCTTTCTAAGTATGATGCCCAGTTGAACTGTAGAACCAAGGTAGTACAATTTCGTTTGCCAGATCAGCCAGTAGTTGAGGTAGTAGGGAACCGGGGTGCAAAGACGAGTTTTGTTATCTCAGCAACTAAAGCCGTTAAGTTAGTGAGTAAGGGGTGTTCGGGTTATCTAACTTATTTGATCAACAAGCCATCTGATAAGCTGCAGCTTGAGGAAGTCCCTATTATTCGGGAATATCCCAATGTATTTCCCGAGGAGTTGCCGGGGTTACCGCCAGAGAGAGATGTGGAGTTTGTGATCAATCTTATTCCCGGTACTCAACCTATTTCTAAATCAGCGTACCGGATAGCACCAGTTGAGTTGAAGGAGTTGAAGACTCAATTGCAGGAGTTATTGGAGAAGGGTTTCATTCAGCAGAGTTTTTCACCTTGGGGAGCTCCTGTTTTATTTTTGAAGAAGAAGGATGGTACCTTGAGATTATGTATTGATTACCGTGGTTTGAATCAGGTGACCATCAAGAACAAATATCCTTTGCCACTGATTGACGAGTTGTTTGATCAACTTCAGGGAGCCAAAGTCTATTCTAAATTTGATTTGAGGCAGGGGTATTATCAGCTTCGGATTCGTACGGAGGATGTTCCGAAGTCTGTTTTTAGGACTCGGTACGGGCATTATGAGTTTGTTGTTATGCCCTTTGGATTAACTAATGCACCGGCAGCATTCATGGATCTTATTCATCGGGTTTTTCAACCGTATTTAGACCAGTTCGTGGTAATCTTTATTGATGATATCTTGGTCTATTCTAAATCTGAATTGGAACACGAGCAACATCTACGGCTTGTCTTACAGAAGTTGCAGGAGCATTAGTTGTTTGCCAAGTTCAGCAAATGTGAATTTTGGCTGCAACGCATATCTTTTCTTGGCCATGTTATCACACAGAGCGGTATTTCTGTAGATCCCACTAAGATTGAATCGGTGATGTCTTGGAAAAAGACCAGAGAATGTTTCTGAGGTCCGTAGCTTTCTTGGCTTGGCGGGTTATTACCGTAGGTTTGTAAAGGACTTCTCGAAGATTGCTGGGCCACTTTCTGAGTTGACTCAGAAGCATACTATCTTTGCTTGGGATAAGAAGTGTGAGAGTGGGTTTCAGGAGTTGAAAAAGAGGTTGACTACTGCTCCAGTACTTGCTCTACCAGAGGGGACCGATAATATGGTTATTTACAGCGATGCATCCAAGGAGAGCTTGGGATGTATTCTTATGCAGGATGGCCGAGTTATTGCCTATGCTTCTAGGAAGTTGAAGCCTTATGAGGTGAAATATCCGACTCATGATCTTGAGTTGGCAGCAGTTGTCTTCGCACTGAAGAAGTGGCGTCATTATCTGTGGGGCAGTAGGTTCGAGATTTTCACTGATCATAAGAGTCTGAAGTACTTGTTCTCACAGAAGGAGTTAAATATGCGCCAGCGGAGGTGGATGGAGCTTCTTGGAGATTATAATTATTCTATCAATTATCTGCCTGACAAGGCAAATGTTGTAGCAGATGCTCTTAGTCGTAAGACGAGTGTTTCTTGTTTGGCTGTCAACAAATGGGAGATTCTTGAGGAATTCACTTATTGGAGACCGAAGTTAACTCAGGTTGGGGTGATGTGTTCACATCTCCGTATTCAGCCTTTATTGTTGTCTCAGATCAGGGAAGCTCAGCAGCTTGATGTTAAACTTTAGAAGATCAAGGATCAGATCACAGATGATCAGTCTGACTTTAAACTGCATAAGGATGGTATTCTTCGGTTTCGGAATAGGGTTTATGTTCCCGATGAACCGGGCTTGAGACGAGGTATTTTGGAGGAAGCTCATTATTCTAAGTACACTATTCATCCCGGTGGAACCAAGATGTATCGGGATTTGAAGCAACATTATTGGTGGAATAACATGAAGAGGGAGATTGCTCAGTTTGTATCTAGATGTTTGACTTGTCAGAGGGTGAAAGCCGAGCATCAATGACCTGCAGGTTTGCTTCAGCCGTTGGCTATACCACAGTGGAAATGGGAGCATATTATGATGAACTTCGTCACTGGTTTGTCTAGAACACCGAGGGGTAACGATGTAGTTTGGGTTGTCGTGGACCGTTTGACGAAGACAGTTCATTTTATTTCAATGAGGATGGGAGATGAGGTTACAAAGTTGAGGGATCTTTATTTGGATCAGATTGTTAGACTTCACGGGATTTCATCTAGTATTGTCTCAGATCGAGATCCTCGATTTACTTCTCGTTTGTGGGAGAAACATCAGGAGACCTTGGGTACTCAGTTGAACTTCAGCACAACGTATCATCCACAGACCGACGGTCAGTCTGAGCGGACTATTCAAATTCTGGAAGATATGCTTAGGGCTTGTGTTCTGGATTTTGGGAAGAATTGGGAGAAACATCTACCACTTGCCGAGTTTGCCTATAACAATAGTTATCAAGCTACTATTGGGATGGCATCTTTCGCAGCTTTACGATCGTAAGTGCCGTTCACCTTTATATTGGGACGAGATAGGGGAGATGAAGACTATTGATCCGACTATCATGCCAGAGCTTCTTGAGAAGATTGAGAATGTTCAGTTGATCAGGCAGAGAATACTTACAGCGCAGAGTAGATTCAAGAGTTATGCTGATAAGCGTCGTCGGGACTTGGAGTTTGCAGTCGGAGATCGGGTTATCTTGAGATTGTCTCCTCGTAAGGGGTTTGCTCGTTATGGTAAAGGTGGAAAGCTGAGTCCGAGATTTGTTGGGCTGTTTGAGATTACCGGCAGGGTTGGTAAGTTGGCATATCGGTTGGATTTATCGGAGAACTTCTCTAATGTCCACGATGTATTTCACGTGTCTAATTTGCGGAAATATAATCCAGATCCTTCTCATATTCTTGAGCCAGAGCCGTTACAGCTTCGTGAAAATCTGACTTATGACAAGCGTCCGATTCGTATTCTTGATCATATGGAACGAGAGTTGAGGTCGAAGAAGATTCCGATGGTTAAGGTGTTGTGGAAGCATCACAGTATCGAGGAAGCTACTTGGGAGAGACGGGATCAGATGCAGCAGCAGTACCCAGATCTGTTCAGTACATCAAGTAAGAATTTCGAGGGCGAAATTTCTTTAAGGGGGGGGAGAATGTGAAACCCCACTTTTCTATCTTATCTCGTTTTGTGTACTTTATCTCGTTTTGCGTGAATTAACCTGTCTATGTGCTATGTGACTTAGAATGTGGTAATTTTGGTATCAATACTCCTAGAACATGCTAAATGTGCATTCATGAAATTTTCATAAAAAACGGAGTCAGAAATTTTATCGTCGATTTTCAATGAATAGTATTTTCAAAACACGTCCGCTAAAATTTTAAAACTGGTCTTTTTAACCCTTCTAGACCTACTCCACGGACTTTAATAGACCTGTGTTTGATTAAAACGGTTTTAAAATCAGCTTAAGAACTTATTAGGGTTTTTACACCGACTTTTGCGAAAATCGAGTTTTAAGCCGACTCGGGTGAAATTGTTCGATTGTAAAACTTATTGTCACCTAAAAATAATCTACTTGAGCTATCTTGGGTGTTGAATAATTGTTTTGAACTTTGGTGATCAATAAAATGCATTTAAAGTCAAGAAAACACTAAAAATACTAAAGTTTCAACTTTGACTTTCATTTAACTTGTTGACTTTCATGCATATATCACCAACACACACTCAAAAAGCACAAAAACACCCACAATTTCACACACATTGCCGAGAGGAAGAAGAGAGAAAAGAGTTTTCAAGGTTTTCAAAGCAAATTTTCAAAGAAAAACCTAGTTTTTGTTCGTAGAACTTCGTGCCGAGTTGGATTCCGCTTGTTGGGCACACATTGCATGCATTCCTAAGATTTTATCGCATCAAAGGTGAGAGAAAAATTCTGGATCTCAAAACTCATTTTTATGTTTTTGCTCATAACTGCATTTTGAACCGTTAGAATGTTAATCTGATGTTAGATTATTGCTCCATGCATGCTAGGGATCGTTTATGTGTATTACTACGAGATTTGAGCCATTGTAGCGAAATTATTTATTTTCGGGTATTTAAAGTTGATATAATGGCTTTTTGATGATTATTTTGAGTTGTTGTGGTTGGAATCGATTGCCATCGATTTTTAAAAGTTTCTTAATTACATGGTAACACCGTTATAATGCCGAATTTTTGATTGCAATGTTTGGGTGAAAATCCAAAAATTTCAGCCTAGGTGCCTTGAGGTTTTAGGGTTGTTGGGCTTGATTTTGAGGTGTCTTGGTTGGTTTCCGAGAGGGTTAATATAGTTGATCGAATGGGTGAGTGTTTGAAGCTGATTTGGAGTTGTTTGGATTAGTAGAATGTAAGATATGATTATTTGAAGTTTAGGTTATCTTTCTTTAAATTATTGAATTGAGCCTTAGTTGATCGGGTATGGTTTGAGTGATTGAATTGTGAGTTGTTGATGGGTAAACTAGGGTTTGATTGTGTGTTTAATGCATGTTCGGTTGGATGGTCTGCTTTGTCATCTAACTTAGTTATTTGTTGTTAAATTGATTATTGATGTTATTATGATGATAATATGATTATTGATGATTATTGATGATTATTGATTGATGATTGATGCCGGGAGGTAGGCAGTTCTGCTAGACTGTCCTCCTGTGAATGATTGATGTTTATTATTATTGTTGAGTCTTTGTTATGTGTGTGCCACCTCTCGGACAGCATCGGACTGTCGGGTTGATAACGGCATGACTACCAGAGACTGCCTCCAGCTCGCATGATGGAGGTGTCATGGAGGGAGAGGTTATTGGAGTACCTCGGGTGCGTGAGTTTATGGGAGTCACAAGAGGGCTATTATGATCGTGATGGTGATTGGAGCTACACCAACTAGTGTATCCTTTATTGAATGGTCATTATAGATTTTGTGATGATAGTATTATTGATGTTATTGTGTGTTTACTTGCTCAAAGGATTAAATCCAAAGAGCATAGTGAATACTGTAGAGATCTATCGGATCTTCACTGGGCTTATTTTATATAAGCTTACTCTCTATTATTGCATGCTTTCAGGTGTTCTTTCGCAAGATTATGGGTACGTGCCTCCTAAAGAGGAGAATGTGGAAAATGTGCCTTACGTGGATGAGTCTTATGTTCTGGAGTCTTATCCTTGATGTTGTATTGTTTTACTATCTTGTAAATTAACTTAGTAGACTTTTATATGCTTTGTAGTTTATAATGTATAAGATGTTGAAAAGATAATGAATTAGTTGATGCTGTCTTAGTAGCCTTCCTTTTGTTTATGATTAGGTTGCTAGATTGGCTCAATATGATTTTGTAATGTATATTAAGGTTCATGTATTATGTTGGAACTGAGGCATATAACGAGGAATGTCATATTATGATGTATGTTGTTATTTTATTGATGAGTTGTTTGTTGTATGGTTGTGGAGTTGATGTATGATGTTCTATTGAGGTTGGTTTAGAGTCTCGGTATCCTATTTACTGTCGTTATACTGTCGAAATTCCGTTGCGTCCTGACTGATTATAGGAGGGGTCGAGTTGAGGCGTGACATAGCTGATGTAATTCTGGGTGTGAAGATGACTAAAACATTAGATAGACTACTCTTGTCCCAGTCTCATTATATACAAAAGATATTAGACAAGTTTAGTGAAGATGATGATAGTGTTGTTAAGACGCCTGTGGATGTGAATAGCCACCTTGCTAAGAACACGGGTGAAGGGATATCTCAGCTAGAGTATTCTCGGATAATTGGTAGTCTAACGTACATTATGAATTGTACAAGACCCGATATTGCACTTGTTGTTAGCAAACTTAGTAGGTATACAAGTAATCCAGAGCAAGCCCACTGGACTGCTGTTGTGAAAGTTCTAAGGTATCTTAGATACACTTTGAACTACGGGTTGCACTTTTCAAGATATCCAGGTGTACTAGAAGAGTACAGTGACGCTAACTGGATATCTAATACTAAAGACTCAAAATCCACCATTGGGTATGTCTTTACGTTAGGAGGTGCAGCTGTATCCTGGAAATCCACTAAGCAAACGTGTATAGCCAGATCTACAATTGAATCTGAGTTTATAGCTTTGGATAAAGCTGCTGAAGAAGCTGAATGGCTCCGACATTTCTTAGAGGATATTCCAAAGTGACAGAAACCTGTGCCAGCTATTTGTATATTCTGTGATAGTCAATTGGCAATTGGTAGGGCATAGAGTAGTATGTATAATGGTAAGTCTAGATACATTCGTCATAGACATAATACCGTTAAACAATTGCTCTCAAATGGGGTTATCTCTATTGACTATATAAGTCAAAGGATAATATTGTGGATCCGCTTACCAAATGTTTACCTAGAGAGCAAGCTTATAAATCGTCGAGGGGAATGGGCCTTAAGCCTATTTCTTAAGAGTTATCATAATGGAAAAGGGCAAAAACCATTTTGGTCCCTGAGGTTTGGTATAAAGCCCAAATTAGTCCTTGAGGTTTGCAAAAAGACCAAATAGGTCCCTTCCATTATCTATGACTTAATAGTCAAAGATTTGACTAAATAAAAAGACTTAAATGCCCTTGCTTTAGTGGTTAGAGATTTGGAGGGAAAGAAAAAAAAAAAAGATTGAGACCATGCAGCAGGCGCAACTATTTAAGCACTCAAGCTATTTTTTTTTTTCTTTTCTCACTTTCAATTCATACTCTTTCTCACCCAAAAAAAAAAAAAAAGAACAACGACAACAAATGTTGAATTTAGTATCGAGTAGCCACTAATTGTGGCTTTTAAAGTCTTAAATTTTGGATATATGTCCTCCAACTACAAATGTTGTCTGACTTTTAACTAACATAAAAAATATATTGAGGTGCAATATTAGACAATAGAATATATAACCTTGTAATTAATTCACTATAATTCACATGTAATGAATTCCTCATCATTTGAAAACAAAAAAGAAAAAATAATAATAGACGAGGAATTCGTTACATGTAAATTATTTTTTCACATTTAATATTTGTATTTTTTTCATCTATTATTATTTTTTCTTTTTTGTTTTCAAATGACGAAAAAAATGGCTTGGGTGCTTAAATAGTTGTGCTTGTTGCATGGTCCCAATTTTTTTTTTCCTTCCCTCCAAATCTCCAACCATTAAAGCAAGGGCATTTAAGTCTTTTTATTTAGTCAAATATTTGACTATTAAGTCATAAATAATTGTAGGGACCTATTTGATCTTTTTACAAACCTCATGGACTAGTTTGAATTTTATACCAAACCTCAGGGACTAAAATGGTTTTTTCCCTAATAGAAAACCCTACCTTGCTGACAGGAGATACCTGGATCTAGGTTCAAAGGGAAAAACTGAATTATGTATAACTCACTGGGAGCACTGTGGGGGTAATACTCCCACATATTCATATGACGAGCAGACAGTGCTGCCTGTGTGTTTCTTAGGTTAAGTTATGCTTTTAACGATTCTTATATCTTGGAAATCCAAGTGGGATATTGCAGGGATACTCTTTATAAGCATCACCTATATGAGTAGGGAGGAGACCGATCCTACGAGAATTTGAAGGCTGAATTCTCTAGAGTATTCATGAATACCGGGAGTTGTTCATGGCCAAAATAAACACAACCGTGAGAACTTTACAATGTCAGAGAGGTGTTGTGTGGTCTCTATTGTCTTGGTTTACACCAAAGCTGAACAGTTCAAGACATCGCGTTCACTGGTTAGCAAGTAAATTCGATAGATTTCACTAAGGAAGGTTCAAGGCCAAAAGCTACCTATCCTGATGCAGTATCTTTCTATTGAACTCTCTCTTGTGTCTGCATGTTTTAGCGCTCTTTCTAGCTAATTTCATTCATGTGGGGGATTGTTAGCATTGGTGAATGAGAAATTCATGATAAAATTGAAGAGTTGAATTTGGAAATAAAATGGTAAAGTGGGTTGTACCTATGTCAAAGAAATAAAGCGTTTTGATTGGATCCCAAAAGACTTTGATCTGGACAAGCTTTATTATTTGAATGTTACCAAATAAAATTTTAATTTTATCTTGAGACTAATTTCTTTTATTTCCTTTTTAATGACTAATTTTGAATGGTTATTATTGTATGATTTATTCATCTGAATGAATAAATCACCCTTTGAACTCTTCATTGCTTGTATCGAAAAGGCAAGTTTTAATGCTGAGATTATTCCTGCGCGTTTTTGGAGATGAAGCAGAAGAGTTGCTGCTTTAAGTGGCTTGTCATTATAGCTTTTATGATGAGTTTTAGTTGGCATTTATTAGGCTTGTCTGATTATCTTCTAACTTTTTCCTATAAATAGCTAAGCTTTTCACATTGTCATTCACAGCTTTTACGAGATAGGATAATAGTTTATACATATCATAGTTTGAGAGAGAGTTCGAACATTGTGAGTTCGCAAGCTTTTGTAATTTGCAGTGCTTTTATTACGAAAGGTAATACCGTTGTATTCTGAGAGGTTAGTGCTATCGAGCCGTAAGTACCTTAGCGGAGCATTATAACCTTAAGGACATCGAGTTTAACTCGAGCCTCGATTTGTATTTTTTTTTTTCATTACAAATATATTAATATATTATTTTACTGTTCTTTAATTTATTATCCTCAGCACAAATTTATTATCTACAAATTTTTCTAACAATTTTATTCAATTTTAAAAAACAGTATGGTAAACCACTTTAAGATTGAGTGTTTGACATGCCTCAAAGTTCAAAATCCAATAAATGTTGGGTTCTTTGTATTGATCTTTTCATTTTTGTTGTAATAGTAGTTTTTTGCTATTCTTGGTATAAAATGTCAAAGATTCTTAAAAAAGAGTCAAATCTACTGACAAATATCATAACAAGATATTTATGCACCGACCACCTTTTTTGCAGTTGAATAAGGAAGCTGCAAAATTTAAGCACTTGATAAGTTTCTTTGAACTTCATGAGATATATCTACATGGAACTATGAAGTTACATGACAAATTGAACAGCCTGCTGAAATTTGCTTAGCATTTTGGAATACACTAATTGACCAATGTGTCATGATCAATGGTAGAGAGCCGTGACCCAATGGCATTAATTTTGAGTTTGAAGGTCTTATTTTTCACATGGGACATCAGCATCCGCAACATAATGGTGATACCAAATTGGTAACAGAGTCAATAGTTTAAAAATATTAAAATAGTACGAGTGAATTTCCAATTTAAATCTGTTAATTATAATAAATAATATAATAAATTTCTCTCTAATAGTTTAAATTTTTAGATAAGACGGTCACTTAACAAAGCCTTTTATTAAAGATGCTGTAGGATTTTTATTTTGTTAGTATGGTTATTCGGTAATTACTGGAACCCTTTTTAGGCGGATTATTTTTTGTATGTATTTTAGAAGGTGGTGGCACATAATCAATCATCAAATATTTAGTTTCGAAAACAAGTAATTCTTTATATAAATTTAAAAGCAAGTTGTCTAATAATAAAAGAGTAAAAAAGTTGTCGAACAATAAATTAAAAGAGTAAGCTTACCTACATCTACCTTCTCCAAAGAAAATAAGAGAAAATCGAGTGTGACTTTTTTAAATGAAAGTAAGGTGGTGACATATATCTACTAGTTAAATATTTAGTTTCGGGTTCCAATCTTAAAAAGAACATGTAGATGTAAGTTTTTTCAAACCTTGTTAGTCTAGTGTAAGTATGAAAACACACTCTTGGGCTCGTTTGTTTGCCCTAAAATCTTTTCGTGGAAAATGTTTTTTAATTTTTTAATATTTGGTAACATAGTAAAATAAATTAATTGAAAAATATTTTTAATCAATATAAAAAAGTTAGTTATGATTAGTGTAAAATATTTTCATGTACTTTAGTTATGATTAGTGTAAAATATTTTCATGTACTTTAAGTGATTAAAATAGTTTCCACTCTACACTTCATACTCCAACTAGCTATGATTAGTGTAAAGAAACTAGTTATGATTAGTATAAAATGCAGCATTTGTGTTGTGTTTATTAAAAAATTCTATTGTTACTGTCAAATACTAGAAAATATTTTTCAATGTGACAATCAAATACCAAATAATATTTTATTTTTTTGATAAATATTTTTTTATAAAAATATTTTCTCCTATCAAGTTATTTTTCTGCTAATAAACGGACCCTTAGATAGAGAAATGGAGTTGCTAACTCCATGGCCAATGTGAGAGTGAACCGACAAGAGGAAATTTTTGTCAACTGAAAAATCTTTGCAGATTTGAGAACTAGATCTTGTCTGGGGTGCTTTGTTCACATTGGGTACTTTTAATGCTGAAATGATTGTGATTAATAACATGTACTTTGTGTGGGAAATACATCATATCGATGAATAGGTTATAGGGTAAATTACGTCAATGGTACTTAATTTTCACTGCTATAGTGCCTACCTAATTTTTGGTGTCTGACAACGCTACGACTCCAAGTGCAAAAAAGAGAAAAGGAAAAAATATATCACTTATCGTTCTTATGCTTTATGTGTTTGTGAATCTTGATGGTGGAGATAATAAATTGAATTGTTCTGAATTTATTATTTCTTCTTAATTTAAAGTAATTAATAGGATGTAATATTCGGAAGAACATCTGTTGGATATTTAAACAGCTTAGCTACATCAAGCAGGTCGAAAGTTATTTTCAACTTTTGATTTATTAATAATTCACTTATTAAAAAAGATTGGAAAAGCCTTGAGCATGATGAAAATTCGATGGTTTTGTTCGTGCTTCTGTGTTGAGGAATTTGTTTCAAAACCATCTGATAATTCAAAACGATCTAGATGGGTGTGTGTATGGTGTGTAAGTTCACATTATTTGTTAATTCTATACACTTTTAATAGAATAATCGGCTCACGTACCTCCCTAATAAAATAATTGTTTGGGAGCCTAGCCATGTGTTGAATCCTTTTATGTCATATACTCATCTGCACAACGTGGTCCAAACGGGCCCTTTAAGGCTTGATTTATCATCTTATCCGCGAATAAATGAATATATGCCTACCTACTCTCACTAGACAACACGCGAGTGTTTGGCTTTGCTCACGTCTGTCCCCTTGCATTGGATATGGAAATGGTGAAAGGCATTTGAGTATCACTGTTTGTAAATTCTTGTATGGTGATATGTTATTCGCTGAGAATGTAAGAAATTGTGAGATCAATTTTTATTAGTGATATTTTTTAATGTGTGTCGTATGGTTTACTATTCATTTGAATAAAAAAAGAGAGAAAAGTTACTTTAAGAATCTCTTTTTTAACAAGGCCTAGAGCGGGGCCACATAGGGTATTCTTTTTTTTTTTTTCCTTCGATGACGAGAGATACTTATAGAAGTCTTTTGAATTCACACATAATTCAAATTTCAGACATATGACTCTCTCGGAAGAGGGATGATCATAGTTAATTAGACATAAGGCCTATCGACATTGACCCTAAGGAGATAGTCTCTTGACGGATCTAAACACAAAATATAGAGTAAATATCTCACTTACATCTTAAACGCTCCACAACTAGGTTAACCATTCAAAGTTAACTCTAGTCTACTTGTTTTTCATTTTCTACTCATTTTTTTTCTCTATACAGACTTTAATCCTTGCTTGGAAAGTTATTGGATTCGGCTGACTCAACAACTCACACACATAAAAAGGCCACATTATTTGAATCTCACATAATGTGAGAGCCGTTTGAATTCAATTAGTCGGACCAAACATTTTCCCCCTTAGTTTCTTTTGATCTTCAAACTGATCATGTTAATTTTCAACCTTTGTACATCTATCTAGTAAATATTAGAGTGAGGCCAAAAATGCAAAGCTATGAGGAGAAAATGACCAGTCAGCTTATTAAGGCCTGGCAAGAAAATTGAAGTGAGGGCTAGGCGCTCTTTTCTAGTCTTTACCGTTCTCTGAAGCTGAGATGGGTGTGGTCCTTACTCAGAGCAAATCTATTCCTACCTTCATTAATTACTCTAGTAATTATCTTCTGGTCCTTCTCTAACTAAAGTCTTTGCAATATGGGCATGTGCAACTTTTTCTAGAATCTAAACTAGGTTTTGCAGATTTGAAAGAAAAGTGATGTACTTTGTGATTGATAACCATTTTCATCGGAGATAAAGAGGGGGATGGATGAGGGAAGAAAATAGGGTTTGTATTTTTTCATAATGTTTTTTGTTTCATTATATTATAAAAAAGATTTAGACGATTGATTGTTTGTATGCAGTATATAACTTATTGTTGTACTTTGCTCTCTAAGTGTGTTTATTCCCTCCTTTCTTTGTTCCATTCTTTGTGACGACATCTCTCTGATCTTTATTACTACTTCTTAAACTTACTTTCTTCAAGATAAAAATGTATAGCTCGAAATATTCGATAACAACGAAATGATGATCGTAACTACAAATTAATTAAACAATTATAAATAAAAAAATTGGTTTATTTGAACCTTTTTATCATCACTTACATCACCATTAGATGGAACAGTTAATGGCTAAGATCTCCCTCATTATATCATGAGGAAGAGCCACGATCCTATATGTGGTCAGTAGGTACACTTATATTGTAAGAGGGATTAATAGATGTACTCATACAATAAGAGCGGTCCAAAAAAATAATTTTTTTAACCAAAAAAATAATTTTTTTTCAACCAAAAAAATAATTTTTTTTCTAGCAGATACACCCTCAAGAACATGTGATTCTGTTACTAATTATGAGACAATGTTCGTTTTGAATATATCCAAATCCAAGAAAAATAAGTAAAAAAATAAAATGTAGAAAGTCTCTATCATACATAATAAGTTGTCACACATCAAATATTACTCGATCGGCCAAGCTTCTTCTCCATTATTTTGTTGTCTTTAATTGCTACTCCCCCATAGGTTTTTATTCCCATGTGCCTTTGTCTCCGATTGGAAAGTTCATAGAAGCATTTGACAAAATAATTAAAACCAAATGATTGGGACCAATGTTATTAGGGCTAGGTATCTTAATTAGCCATATTTCATGAAAATAAATTATTGAAAAGAAGGCAAACCTCAAAAGCTACCTTCTCATTAAAGATGATATTATTACATGCATTATGAACCTTTTAAAAATGTCTTCTATCTAATAAATAAACTTGATTTTACTTTATTAAGCCGAATTTTATTGAATTTACTTGGATTATATAAGTAAATGCAAAACATGATTGAGGTTCATGCAAGTTCTTCCTTTCATTTTTTTTTTTTTTTAAATTAAATTTTGTGCCATTGTAAAGCATGGTTTGCAAGGTATGGTTGCCTGAATTTTAATGTCAGGGAGTTTTGACATAATAGTAAAGTTATCTTTATGTAGCTTAAATATACCGTTTGAGAATGCAATTTATGGTTGCATGCAATAGAGTGACTCTTTCATGGACCTGTATATAATGAAAATTTCGTACACTAAACTAACTTTTATCTATTATTGGGACACTCTTTGGACAAGTTTGTAAATGGCACGGGTAGTGCTTCTATTTGGTAAACGGCCTTCGACATCACTCACAAACATATGGACCCCATAAGACGAAGTACTGTCTACTGGGGAGGAGAATTTTTCAAATAATTAGTGATGGTTGCAAATATTGCTTACACCTTTAATAAGGCCTAAAATAAAACAATATAAGATCCATTAGCAGCTCCCAAGCAGACTGACCACTTTCCACAGCCTCCCAATGCCACTTCTTTGTCTTCTGTACCTAGTTCAGAGATATGCTTGAAACTCAAAAAGCTCAAAAAGAAAGAACAAGTCACCCAGAGCCAAAAACTCGCCTTTGTCTTGCATGCAATTACATGCACCTCTCTCCACTCTGCATAGCGAAATGGTCCCCTACCCCCTACCCACAAGCTTAGACAATCCCACTTCAACAACCCGGTGCAACTATAAATCTAAAGGTTAGGTTACTAAACAATCATTCTATTAAAAATACGTGAAATTCACAAACCGTACACACACAATCCAAACAACTACCACACCATTTAACATATTCAGTAATTTATTAAAGGATGATCAAGCTCATTTATTGCTAATCACAATCAATCTCTTATAAAGCAAATAATAAAGCTTTCAATGCAGAACCTGTAATAGGGGTTTTAGCTAACTTTTTCTCTATGCCCTTCAGTTACTATTGTTCACATCTTGTTATTGCCATTACTATAATTTCTCTTTTGGGCATTGAGAACTGTGCTATCTATAGCTTTTAGCTGCAAAGACATCCTAGACTTATGTCTTCTGCTACTCTACACTATCTTTTCTACCTTAGCCTTGCTATAAACACTTGCAAGAAACAGCTTAGAACTTGCAACTTAGTTCTTTGCTCTCTTCATTCCCTGTTTGATTGAAACCCGTTTGAAGTTTATGGTTATAACAGTATTTTTTATGCATATGCAGAAAAGTTCATAAACTCAAAGGCTGCTTCATTGTTTTTGGCATTAAAGTTCAAATAGGTGTGATGATAAGAAAGTTTTGAACTGTGTCTTTAGCTCTCTTTTAAGCTGAGTACTTGTGAAGTTGAATAGTTTTGGCTCAAGAACTATGATGAAGAAGCTTACAGGTTTAAGGTGCTCAATTCTTGTTCTCTTCATACTATATTTTGGTAGTTTCTGCAATGGTGAAGATGAAAGTGTAGCAGCTCCAATGGAGATTGGTGAACAAGAGGCTTTGTACTCTGCTATTCAAGGGTTTGTGGGCAAATGGTGGAATGGTTCTGATCTATATCCAGATCCTTGTGGTTGGACCCCTATACAGGTAATTCTTATCTGTTTATTTTTCTGTGTTGGTACCTTGAAGATAAGTAAGGACGCTGTGCGTTATAAACATGATTTAATGCTCTTGTTTGTAATATCATAATGTTATAAATATATTCTTTTCGTATAAACTTTTCAGCGTTGCTACTTTTTGTTGCCACTTGGAATATGTCTTTCATTTGCCTTTTAGAATCTTTCAAGAAAAGAGGAATCAACTTTTACTTGTTCACCAATGAGTGGGGAAGTCAAATCATAGAATCAGAAAGCAAACAATAAAAAATAGAAACTTAAGCCTTTAGTGAATGCAACTGGCTACAGTTCTTTGTGCCGGAAAAAGGATGAATTACTGTGCTGGTTATTTTGTCTTTTACCATTTTATGGTATCATTCCTTTGTAGAATATAGATATTCAATTGCGTGTTACGAAATTTAATAATAGTGAATTGATAATATGGTCGTAATAAAATGATTTTGACAATTTAAAATTATTCAATTTTATGAGAACTCAAGAATTAGAATCACTTATTGATTATCAATAATAGCTCGTTGTTTTATAGGCTTATAGTGATAATTGTAAAAATTTACTAGGGATCAAAGATCAACATGACAAGTTGAATTTAGGCAAAAAAACATGGTTATGTTTGTTTCTTTGTGGTTGAATATGTTTAGTGTACCTTTACTGATGCTGTTTTTACTTTTATCTTATTCTTATTGAGTCAAACATAAAGTATCTGGACCTCTATTATTCTTCTCACATGCATATTCATCAGAAATAAGAAACCAACTATTGTTTGGATTGTAGCTTCTACCCATGTCTAGCATTTTTTTTCAAAACATCTGGATATCTGAAAATGTTTGGATTGAAGTGTGTAGGTTCCATATGTATGTGACACTCACGTACTATACATTAAACATTTTTAAGTACTGCCCTTATGTTTAATGTTTGTTCAAGATCCTTCATAATGTTTTTTTTTAATCCTTTTTCTGCAGGGTGTCTCTTGTGACCTCTTTGATGGCTTATGGTATGTTACTGAGCTGAGCATTGGACCCATTCATGATAACTCTCTTTCTTGTGCTTCAAATTCTGAAATAAGCCCATATATATTTGCACTAAAGCACCTAAAGTCTCTCTCGTTCTTTAATTGCTTTACGTCACCCCTTCATTATCCTGTCACAATTCCTACGGAAAATTGGCACGTACTCTCCAACAGCCTAGAGTCACTAGAGTTCCGATCAAACCCGGGTCTAGTCGGACAAATTCCTTCAACTTTTGGACACCTCTGGAAGCTCGAATCATTAGTGCTAATCGAGAATGGATTAACAGGCGAATTATCGCCAAATGTTGGCAATTTGATCAACTTAAGAAGGCTAGTCCTTGCTGGAAACAAGTTTACAGGCAAAATTCCAGATAGTATTGGAGGGCTTAGCAATCTTTTAATCTTGGATATGAGTAGAAATGCACTATGTGGCTCTTTGCCTTCAACTCTTGGAGGGTTGATTTCACTTTTGAAGCTTGATTTGAGCAACAATGAGTTAGATGGAAAAATCCCAGAAGACATTGGAAAATTGAAGAATCTAACACTCTTGGATTTTCGCAACAATAGGCTATCAAGTGGATTAACCAAGTCACTTCAAGAAATGGGTTCATTGGAAGAGTTGGTCTTGTCAAACAACCCCATTGGTGGTGATTTAATGAGCATTGAGTGGTATAGCCTAAGAGGCTTACTCAATTTGGATCTTGCCAATATGAGCTTGACAGGTGGGGTCCCAGACTCCATTGCTGAGTTAAAGAAGCTCAGATTTTTGGGGCTCAATGATAACAAGCTCACTGGGGATATTTCACCAAAATTTTCAGCTATGCCAAATGTGAGTGCAATCTACCTATATGGCAATAATCTGACAGGAGAGCTTAAATTCTCTGAATGGTTTTATGGGAAAATGGGTACGCGTTTTGGTGCCTGGGATAATCCGAATCTTTGTTATAATGACATGAGGGGATCCAGGTCATCGGCGAGCCATGTCCCTTTTGGGGTAAAACAATGTCAGCAAGAAGTCACTCTACATGAGATAAATTCAGAGCAGAAATCTAGTTTGGGTAATGCGAATTGGAATCATAATTTCGATCACATAGCTTCTTTGGGATTCTCAAGCTATGGTAATAATGGACTTTGGTACATTTTTCTTGTTGGGATACTTTGCTTTGTAAGGTTAACATGAAGAGAAGACAAATATATTTAGAATTTACAGGAGCTTACCTTTTCGATTTATTAGCTAATACTTTGCCTTGTGATATTGTGTATTTTGTGTGGGAGATTAATGGAGGTGAATGTGTGTATTGTGTGTATGAGATTGAACGATAAGGACTAATTTGACAAACTTTGATAAAAAATAAGAACTAATTTGACCATTTCAGAACAAAGGGATTAACTTGAAAAAAAATAAGAAACAACCACGACTAATGATATAATTAATTCTAAAGGCAATTTAGTTGTTTTATGTGTTTTTCATTAAATTTAACCAAGCTTTTAAGGTGAGGACTAAATTGATTAAATTTTATAAATATTGGGGACTGATAATTTAACTAGAAATGGACAATTGGAACTAACTTAAAAAAACATGAAAATAATAAGAACTGACGGCATAATTATATCAACTTATAAATATATGTATGAAATTATGAATGCGAGGTAAGCTCTTTCATCTCTCCTCTTCTCTTTAGCTTTTGAATCTGCTATTTCTATATTTTTAAAGTCTAAAAGTTCTACCTACAATTTTTTTCCTTTTTCAGTTTCTATCCTATTGTGTGCCGAGCAAGCTGAAAAACAACCCAACCTGACCCTACGGCTCAAACAATGCACGTGGAGTCCACGCACTAAAAATAATAAGCTGATCAATTTAAGCAATTAGATCATTTTGAAGAGTTTTCAATCATGTGCAGCAGGGGTGACACCAAGGGAGGGGCCCTGGTCCCCTCAAGGTTTCTAATTTTTTTTAAAAATATCTATGTAGTATTGTTAAAAAAAAACTATCGATCCCTTTTTATTTTAAAAAAATTATATAATATCATTAAAAAAATATTTTAACCCTTTAATATTAAATTCTTATTACCGCGCAGGTTAGTAGTGTTTAATTGATTATTGTAGTAAAGCTTTTGGTGTTGTTTAAGCTATGGCTGTCTGCTTTTAATGCAATGAAAGTGAAGTCTACAAAAATATAGTAGTAGATCATTAGGCATTAATGGGCTTACCTCTATCATTTAGAGCAGATCTAGTAGCTTTTAGGAAAAAAAAAGAAAAAGAAAAGGTCAAAAAATATCTACACGAATAGCAAACCGATCTTTGACTTCGAATCATTTCGCTTTCGTTTCTATAACTTTCTATCAACTAATGGAATTGTTTAATCTTGAAGGAAATTTTCTATAATTTCGCATATGAGGAATTATTTCTTGATTTTGTCTGATTATTAATAACTTATAAATCAAATTTATCAGACGAGAAACAAAATTTTGCACTGCAGCTGAGTCGTCAGATTTATCTATCATGGGATTCGTGGAATTTCTATGAATTGCGTTGGGGGAAATTTACCAAAGCTAGACAAATAGATAGACTCATTTCCCGCTGCTAAGGGAGAGCAAAAAACAAAATAAAATAATTGTTTTTTAACCAGCACCCCCTTTAGGGTATGCAGATACTAAGAGTTCTCTCACTACCAACCAGCAAACATCATCTAGCTGGGACTTGCCGGTATCAACAACGACAAAGAAACAACCAAATGAAAACAACAACTAACTATAGCTCTTGGCCCAAACAACATCCTAGGCGTAGGGGAGATCAGAGCAAGAGGGAATGCCTAAACGATATAATTATTTTCAAATTTTTGTAGTAAAAGGTTCTATTAAAATCAAAAAGTATATATTTGCCAACCATCTGTATGAAAATAAATAGAAGTTTTCGAAAAAAAAACTTGCTAGTAAATCGTACGTGTGTATATGAAATCACCATATACTACACAATAGCAATGTGGGTAAATGGTATTATGTGAAATCACCACTGTATTATCTTCTAAGTTGCAAAATGACCCTTATAATTTTTGTTAAGAAAGGACAATTGTATATTTAAAATAACCACGTCCCTCTCTTAGATTCTGTAGACAAAACGTTCCCTTCTCTTCTTCTTCAATTACACCCACATCACAAGTAACTATTGGGTCCGGCCAATCAGACCATGTGACACTCACATATTGATAGAGCTTACATTATGCGAATCCTATTATTTTGTGTGAGCCGTTTAAGTCCAGAATTTTCCCCCATCTCACATGTTGGCACAAACAAACACACACTGCCTAGACTAACACACAAATAACACCACCACAACAATAGAACCAGCTATGAAAACTACTGAAGACACTAAACTAATTAAATATATGCTATCTAACAATTTAAATTTTTAAATGAGATGACCATTTATCATGGTATCAAAACCTTATTACTAAAATGGTCCTGAGTTTAAGTCTTGCTATTTTTATCCTATTTACCACGTGCATAGCTCCAAAAAAAAAAATGCTATATACCACTTTAATTTTCACACTCAAATACCACTTTCTATATGTATGCTTAATTGGCATACTAAAAGAAGAAAGTTAAATTAAAAAGTTTATTATTTTTGTATGTCAACTAAATATCTATGTAGGAAGTAATATTTGGGTGATAAAAATAGAGTGGGATATAGCAATACTAAAAAAAAATTGCTTGCATATAAGGGGGCATGTTGGAGGCACAAGTCTTACCACTATATTCCTATCTACCACGTACATAACTTAGCACACGACAGGAAATTTTTAAAATATCAAATTAATTAAATATATATTATCTACCAACTTAGGCCTTTTAAATGAAATGATCATTATCAACGACTACAACGTTCTGCCTCTTACAGAGAGCAGCGCACGCACAAACCCACCCAGAGAAATAAAAATCTCTTTGAAAGAGTTTGATAAAAAAATTGACTAATACCAATGCATAGTTCTCATTCAGTCCTGAAATTATTTTGGCTAGTATCTTAAAAACTTATTGCAACTTTCAGAAATTTCTGTAATGTTTTCCCCGAATTGCAAGACGTTTTTCTATTGAGAAAATGATTTCTACGTCATATAGAACTGCAATTATAGTCTAAATAGAGGAAAAATTGTATTCTTTTCCTAGTCTTTAAACCATTACTTGTATAAATTATTCTCTGGAAACAACAAACCTTATTTGTTTAATGGAGAGATCTATTTCCTCTATCTGAATTTCTTAATCTGTGACTTTTCTTGTCGTGTCTTCTTGTGGAAAAACTCTAGTATGCTTGCTTGATCAAGCTTCCTTTTGTGCTTGACTGAAGAAAAACTATAATACGGGATTGGCTGAGTAATTGTTAATTACTCAAATGTAATAAGGATATGAAAAAAAGAAACAATAAAATAATCAATAGAGACCACCATCAAAGGTATTGCATCGAGATTCAATGCACAAATACCTTGAATGACAGTCTCCAATGCAAAATTTGCAACCGAGAAGTACGACGAGAGCAACAACTTTGGCTTGTGGCAGTGCACAGTCATCTCGCAGCCGTTTGAAGATGCATTCGCATGAGTAGCTTGAAAGAGAATTAGCATAAATATTGAAAAGTCTTTTCTTTCATTGCAGATATATTGTAAGCTTTTTCTCCTTTGTATTAGTAACTAAATTTATTTTGTTGCTCTGTGAACTTAGGCATAGTCAAATCGTAATTCTCGTGTGTTCTTACATTATTAATATTTTTTTCTCTCATATCTTTATTACATTCGAGTAATTAATAATTACTCAACTTATCAGCATAACAATTAGAGAGTGCAAACTTAATTAGGTTTTATGTCTTAAACGTGTTCCCTAGGATATAAACAAAGTTTCTTAAGTTATACATATGGTACATAATAACGAAAATTGAATAAAGAACCTTTTCAGTAACAAGGCTCTAAGTTTGATCCCTCTAACAAATATTATATAGCAGTGCAAATGAGCCAACACACATATGATAACTTTTTTCTAAGGAAAAAAAAAAAGATGGGAGGTGACCAAGATCATGTTCTAAAACTTTGAACCTTCCAAGGTTATTATTACATTCAAAGTCTCCGGTCTTCATGAGAGCACGTTCTCTATCTCATCTATGTTATTCCGCAAATCTTTTACTGGCAATTCTATGCTTTCTGTCTTGTAGCTGGCATTTGTTGTCAATTATTTACCTTATTTTTCTTTCCTTTTTTGTTGGCTAAGGATGGACTATTTGATGCACATGTTCAATTTATACTAAAATACTTATTAACTAATGAATCATCTTCATACTTAATAATAATCTATGATGGATTCCAGCTAAGTTTACGTTTGACGAGGAGTTTGTGTTAATCTAAATGTGTTACATGCGAGTTGTTAGATGCGCGATGGTCAAACGTATACATCCGATCATTTTTTCTTTCAGCTGGACGGTAAATATAGGAACATGTCAATGACCCAAATTGGCAAGATGTATATACTAATACATCAAGGCTGTTCAAAGGTCTAAACATAACAAAAATTTTCCATGTGGAGCAAACCAGAAGGGCAAGAATTTCAACTCTTGTTACTCTTGCTCATGCAGTGCATTGTACAACCCATCTCTCATGGTATAAAGAAAGCACAAAAATAACAGTCACTTGATTTTGCCAGCATGATCAATATGACCTCTTCCATTGTCATTTTTCAATTCTTGCAAGCACGGACGGATTTAATTTTTTTTTAAAAAAAGATATAACATACAACTTTTTGCACAATTTTTTTCTTTTATGGGGAGTAATTTATTCAATTTTGGCTAAAAATTCATATAAATTTAAATGTTTAGTGAAATCAATGACAGATAGGCACCGCTGCCTCCCACTGGATCCACCCTACACGCAAGCAAATTCGTTAATTAACAAAGAGTTTAATTAGGTTTATGATATCTATTAGGAAACATGAAGTTCTTTTTTTTTTTTTTGGGCTAAAGTGTGGTTTAGGTAAATATCTAATGCATTTTCTAATCGGAGAAGAAAGTATGTCGGGCCCTATCAACCTAATTTTTGGTTTACGCCCCTGTAACTAGAAGTGACTAGAAAAATGAAAGTAACCTAAATAGTGAAAACAGTGTTGAACTTAAAATTTTAATTATAACAAATTAATATTCGATTATTACATTTAACTCTTAGGTGTAGAAACACTGTACTAAGCTTAAGTATTGAATCACAGGTCCAAACGGACAATATAGGAACAATTTGGTACAGAAATTAGAAAATAATGTACATGCATGTAAATTTGTCCTCGTCATCAACAATTATCTCATAGTCCATTTTCTCAACAACTCAATTCCATTTAGTCACTGATTTTGTTAACTTTAATACGCTATGCTTACAATCTTTATCTGCTGTCGGCTTATTCCATCAGTCTTCATATCTTTATCTCGTCAAGAGCAAACATTACATTGACCAAGATAGCCTCTGAAAGTTGACTTCTAAAAATTATTTCATACTTGTGTGCCACTTGTTCAACGTGTAGCTTGCATTCGATTTGCTGACATGGACATTTTTTTCCTTTTCTAATTAGTTGTTTATTCTAGTCAATAGACTTGTATAATTGGTATCTAAACTAGGAGACTGTTCATTTTTGTTAAACACGATTGATTATTTAAATATTGAGAGAAGACTTTTTTTATTGCTATACATATTAGATGAAATAATTATATAACGATTTGTGATAAAAGATTCGGTATTTAAATTTTTGTCATTTCATTACAAATATTTGTGACCTCTTAACTGACTAAAACATATCTTAAGACGTGTTGTTGTACATAGAGATTTATAATTTTAAAATAGATATAATATAATTATGCTAAGGTGGATTGCTCGTCATATAAAATTATATTTTAGTTTGTTTGAGAAAATCTCAGTGAATGATAAGGATTATGCACCAAATCCAGATGGCAATCAATGTCTGAAATGGTTGTAGTCTCAAATAAGTGGACCCTATGAAGCTTGGTTTCTTACGCAAAAGATCCCTTCATTGCAGGCATCCGTAAAGAAGAGATTTTCTTATCTTATATTTGTTGGCAATTCATGATCAGAAGAAAAAATAATAATGTTTTTATAAGTCTATAATGTAGGTTTAATTAATAGCACGAGTTAATTATTTTGGGTGAATATATATGAAGAATAACACAATTATGTTTAAGGGCATCTTTGGATTAGGGGTTCAGAGGAAAAAGAATTGGTTTGGAGCGATTTCGTTTGGATTCGGAGAGTTGGCTGAGGATTGGTTAAGAAGGTTTTCAAAAATTATTTGTAAAGGTGATTTTAAAATTACTTCAAATTCGGATGAAAAGGAGTGATTTTGGGCTATTAGGTTTTAAATGATTGTTAAATGCTTATTATACTATATGTATTAGTAAGAACGAAAAGAAAGTAAGACATGTTAGAAAGGGTAAAGATGTCAACTTGTTTATAAAATATATGACTCAACACACACAAAATTCTTTATGTACATTTCCTCTATAATTTTAGCCAATTCGAACAAGATTTAATCTTTTTCTTCTTTTTTCTTTATTATTATTATTATTATTATTATTTTGTCTTGATCCAAACAAACCCTAAGAGTATTTTCAATGGTGGAGACTATTCACGAAAACTTATTATTTTTGATTATTTTAGAGACATGGGTCTCTAAATTTAGAGCCAAAATAGATGGGCTCACCACTTTTATCAATTTTTACACCAAAATAGAGACTCAATCACTTTTTGAGTCTCTAAATTTAAAGTTAAAAAAGTAAATTGGATCTTTATTTTGGTGTAAAAGTTAATAAAAGTGATAAATCTCAATTATTTTGACTCTAAATTTAGAGACCCGGATCTTTTAAATAACAAAAAATAATAAATTTTTGTAAATAGTCTCCATCATTAGAGATACCGTAAATGTATAATACTAATCTCATGTGGTGTATAATGAGCCAGCAAAACACTGATCAAATTCTCAAAAGTGCGGTGGACAGAATATTATGCATGAGACTGAATTTATTGTGAATCTAGATTAGTAATTACAAAAACAATGATTAAGTTTAAATGAAGAGTATCTTCAACAAATGTTTTTCGTTGAACTAAAAGAGTATATTCAATAAATGTTTTTCGTTAAAATAATTATAACTATCTCATCTCAGTTTGTGCATTATAGCTTTCAGGTTTAAAATATTACAGAAAATATATATTTGAATAAAAACTTCATATGTAGACTCCTCTTTACAAGTATTTATTAATAGATTAGATTTGACAAATCTCAAAGAATTAATTGGTGGTACTCTAAACTTGGAATAAGTACGAAGAAAGTAGTGATATTATTTTATCAAATTAATGGATGTCATGATGAAAAAATAGTACATATTTTTCTGGGTAAATCACCTATTTAGTCTTATATTTTTATTATTTGTCACAATTTAATCCTTATTTTTTAAAATATATCATTTTAGTCTTGTATTTTTATCATTTGTCTTAATTTAGTCATTCTCTTTCAAAATTTACCATTTTAGTATAATATTTTTGTCATTATGATCTACATTAGTCATCTATTATTATTTTTATCTAAAAATCTAACGAAATAAACACGTTACTAAAAGGATCTATTTTGAAAAATAAAAATTATGTTAGAACAAATAGTAAAAATACAAGACTAAATAAATAATTTATTCTAGACAAACTAGCTAGCTTCACTAAAGATCCACAGTATACTTGTTCCCGCCACCGTGGGGTTCATGCAATCAATAATCGGATTATCATATAATTTTAATATTCATAAATTGATTCCATAATACTATATGTCACGGAAGGTTGCAACGCAGTTAACTTGGTAATTAATGAATAATTCTATATATATTACTTAGTTTTAAATTTCATTTTCTACAACGACAAAAGACAAAAATAATCTCACGACATATTTGCAACAAACGTGCAAGGAATTTCATGAAAAAATTTCTCATCATTGACTTTCATAAACTACTTAAAGAAATACGAACATGGTGCCAAAAAGAAATGACTCATAAGTCGGAATAACTAACTAATACCAATCTAATAAAGTAAAAAATAATAATTTATAAAAAACTGTCTTTTTCGTATATTTTCTTTGATTTTGTTGCTACAATGGAGTTTATGCAATTGATTATCGGCAAATTTCATTTTCTACAACCACAAAAAATTAAAATAATTTCCTCAGGGGCATGGTCCAACAGTAGTAGGTTGAAATTACTCTTGCGAGGTCATAAGTTTGACATTTCTCACTGCTTTGGAGTTTCGCATTTGACTGACTTGTTGCATGTGTGAGGGTGAACTGCTGCACCCAAAAATTTATTAGTTGGTGATCGGGTTTCGCTGAATAATTCGATGGTCGAACTCTGCCAATTAAATTTCCACGTCATAAAAAAAAAAAAGACTAAAATTATCTCACCACATATATGCAACATACGTACAAGGAATTTCAAGAAAAAATTTCTCATTATTGTCTTTTCATAAACTACTAAAAGAGAAAATATTTGGCCGGCATCGAATAACATTTGTTTTCGTTTTGTTTTCTCCTACCTATTTGGCCTCACCGTTGACATTCAAACTTTGTTTAGTCATTGGCGTGCCCTTCACTTCTCCTGACTTTCTCAACCCTTTGCATCCCTATTTTGCCAACCTTTTGCACTTTCCCATGCACGCACTTCACACACACACACACACACAGAGATATATATATATATAACCTTCTTAATTAGTTGAAAAAACAAACTTTATACAAATACATTGATATGAAAAACCATAGCAAAAAGGGCTCATTCATGGCCATTTCTTCTTCTTCTTCTTCAAATGTTCTATCATGGCATATAATCAAGATATTGTATGTTATATTACTTCTTCTCGGTTCAAGCGTTGCGACCAGAATGGGTAGAACGTGGATGGATGATCGAGTCTCGATGAAGCCATTGGAGCATCGAGTAAAGCACGAGTTACCTGAAGGCTTGTTCTTTCATTTGTTACCAAAAGGGACTCCTGTCCCTCCCTCAGGTCCATCCAAGAGGCACAATTCAGTTGTGGACTCTTCACCAAAAAATTGATGAAGTACAAAGTCATCAACCACATGTATACTTGGTTATATATTTTTCTTTTATTGATTTTTCAACTTAGATTGTATGAATATTGAAAAGAGTTTTGGAAATGTTAAGTTGTAATGAAGCCTATCATGGTCGAAGTTGAGGCGCATGTGACACAGAAGTTTTCATGAAGCCTAACAAGATCAAGTTTTTATGGCTGATTATATATTTTTGGTGTTGTAACATTGTATAGAAATATTTCTTAGCTCAAATATAACTTATTAAACTTTCATAGAGTTCGTCAAATACATGAATCCATTTCCTTTATCAGTTCTCTTTTGAGAAATTTCAGGTATTCTCTTTCTGCCAATTTGCAAACGAGGTTAGCTAGGGTTCTTATGAATCTAAGATATAGGAAACTTCAGAATGGCTGAAGTATTATTTAATCGTGATGTTATTGGTAAACATAGCCCCAAGAGTTCGATGAAATAGAAAGACAATAGTTATTCGTGACTAAGATCTCAAGTTCGAAACTTCTACCTCTTATCACCATGACTGGTTTAGGACATATATTGAGACATATCGTTGCTCAACCGGGTTCGTAACCTTGTACTTAAGGTGAGTGGCTCATCATCTGAGGAAGAAAAAAAATAGACGAAATGGGGAATTAAGAGGATCAAATTTGCCCTTGCGAGCAATTGTTTGATTTTCCACCCCATTCTTTTTATCTCCTTTTAAAATGAACATTTGTTGGGATAGCTACTACACGAGTTGTTGAAATTTTTAACTGTCGTTTGAATTGGAATGTCTTGATCCACATATTCTTTAATTTTGATGAACAATTCATTGAAAATTGGGGGTACCATTGCGACAAGATTTTGCAATTATTAATTCTTGGTATGTCTGTTGATTTGCTTGCACAAAATACAATTGTACGCAATTGAATATATGCATACATTGATGACCAATCAGTAGTAATAAATACGGAAAGTCATCTGATATTTTAAGGTTCATTTTTTATTCAAAATATGTCTAAGTTGTACAATACAAATTATAAGATGTCATTTATGAAAATCGATATCACAATCTTTCGCACTCACAAACATACCACTAGATTGAAGGCATGTTGATTAATTCTAAGTTATTTGGGACATGTTGTTCGGGTTTAAATTAATCTATCTTAGTGAAAGTGTCTCTGAGTGACTACATCTTCTACCTGAAGAAGAAAATATCATATACATGAAAAATTAGGCATATTGTGTAACCTCAATTAATTATCAAGTTAAGTTGTTCAGGAGTTCTTTACCAAATACATAATGTTGATTAAAGTATATATGTAAGGTTTTCACAATCCTATATATTCATATTCCACCGTTAGTAATGTAGCATTGTAGCCGTTTTAGCACTTCATATATATCAATTGATGCTACACTTCCAATAGTTAAATACTCATTCGAGAAAGTTTCAACTCAAGTTGCATGCAATATTGGAATTATTTACGGAAAATTGGACGAGTAGAAACTTTTCATTGTGTTGTAAATTTTTTCTCTTGGTTTAATTTATTGTCGTAGTAATCTTTTCTCGCAGTAGAAATGAAGATAATGTTAAGATTGTGATTTGTGGAATTCTTTTCTAAAATCAATATGTATTAAAAGAAGTAATTCATGATCTTATGTGGTAATTTTGAAGTTTTTGTATTTTTTATATGTGACAAGTGTATATAAGATCTTATGTGAATCGGTTTGAATAAGAAGCTTTAAAAATGAGAGTTGATATTGATATGAGCATCGAATAGGAGCGAGTCAACGAGAATAGTTGATATAGAGGTGAGTTAGTCAACAAGAAGAGATATGAGTCCCGCATGAATATGTGGACAAGATTCGGCCAAAAATTGTTAAACCATACAACGGGAAAAAAAATTGTATTTGCAAAAGATGTTTGATTCTATTTCTCGGCCTATGTGTATATATATATAATACATTGTCATGATATATAAAAGAAAATAAATAATTGAGAAATAAAAGCAAATTAGCATATAGCTGTAAAGAAGAGAAGTATAGAACTCTTAAATGATGGACAAGTCATTCTTAGCTTCTTAGTCCTGGTCAAGGATTAATACATGTGCATTTGAAATTTAACAAAGATTATGCAAATGTAAGCAATCAAAATTCAGCTAGCTTTTGGGGCAGAATCCTAATCAAACTGCTGGAAAAGCAGAATTACCCATGGAGTTGTAACTTTGTCGCTTGGTAAATCCCGCAAGTGCTTTGCCAAATGCAGCCAAAGATGACAAGATGACAAGTTGTCACTTTTTTAATGGTAGTATAAATTAAAAAAATTTACAATAATTTTATTTAATTTTAAGACTTTAATAATTGCTCATGAGATTATTTTTTCTCAACGGTTTTAAAATTATAATTTAATCGCAAATCTTTTTTAATTGTCGTCAGTTATTATTTACAAAAAATCATTGCAGTAGAAAAATTATAACAGTTTTATAAAGTCATTGAAAATAGTTTTAAATATTGGAACAAATAAAAATGTGGCAGTGGAAAGTTCCAAACCTTAGTGCTTCTTGAGATCCAAAAATTACAAAAATCCAACAACTAATTAGTGGAAATATTTTAGTGAATACAGAGATATGTCAAAAACATCTTACATTGAAATTATTTCTTCCATATCACTAGAGCAAATCTTTTACATTGACTAATCGTAACTATTCACGCTTAATATAAGATGTTATATATGTGAACTTGTAGAATTCACAATTAAGATTGCGAGGGGTTCAAGTAATAACCCTTCGAGATTCTTTTGGTTAATAGGCCTAACAAGACGTTACTTTCACCGATCTTCGCTAACTGTTAGAGGCTAGCTATCGTAATGTAAAAGTAGTGTTTAGGTTAAAATGATTGTGTCCTCTAAGGTCACGTACCCTTACTCTTAATAGCCTACACTCGAGGCAATTCAGGAGCGACGACCGCCTTGACAGGGACGACATATTGATAGCACCTGATACCTATATTAGCAGTGTCTTTCTTGTTCTAGGATCACGATATCTGTCATTTCTTTTCCAATCCTACATAGCCGTTACCTTGTTCAAGCCGAAGGCTTCAGCAACTTGTTAGGCCATGGACCACCTGGTCTCGAACTATGATGGCCTGCGTCTTAGGTTCTTGGGCCATAGATCTAGTCTTGCTCGGGGGCTTGCCCACAACAATATATAAAATTGGAAAGTATTTGTATATAATAGTGTTGATTTGGACACCTTCACCTCTTGTCAATTTCCTTTCAATCTAATTTGGCTTGAACAAAATTCTATCAGGCACAAAGTCTAACACAAAAAGAGTGCAATGAAAACATAATTTTATTGGGGGATTAATTCACTTTTGGGAAATATATGTAATTTAATTAGTGGATATTTCATTTGATTCTAAGTTTTTTTTTTTTTTCAAACATTTTAGGATTTTTTTTTATTGAGTTGTGGAGTGTTTAAATAGGGTTTCCTTGCCCGAGCCCTTTACAAATCTAAGAATTCTAGGCTATGCTAGTTACCATTAAGAAACTAAAATTCCCTTTAATTTTTTTTTCTCGATCTTTATTTATATTCTTTTGTGAATTGATTTTTACACATTGTTGACAATTGATCAAACATCCTAGCAGATGTTTCTTTGAGTGAAAACTCTTCCAAACGTTTAATGAACCATCCATTTGTGAGTGGGGTTAGATTTCATATGAGTACGAAATGCACCTCATGTTAGAGTTAAATAGATCTATTAAATGTTTGAAAGCGCTTTCCTTCTTTGAGATCAGTGCCCTTTACAAATCTGAAGTCAAATCCAACGTGCATAACAAATGCACAGAAAATCCATGCCCTCAAACGAAGCTGGTTTTCATCTAATAATTACTCCCTCTTTTAAGGAAGACTACGATAATTTTGTTGTTCAAAGTGAGAGATGCATCATGAGTGTGGACAAAGCTCCTTGTGTTCGGATTTGAAGATCTAAGAACATGAACAGGGGCGGATGTACACTGATGGAATTGTTGGAACTAATAATCTTTTGTTAATCTCAATTTTGATGATAACAAATAAAACAATTAATATGATTTTGTTTAGTGTCAAATTGAATGGAGTTTTTGTATAAATGATGTTACTGTATCAACTTAGTTACTGTACCGTGATTGAAATTGGGTACAATAGAAAATTTGAAAATTTCGATTATTGTTTGGCACTGTAGAAATTTTGAAAATTTCGGTTACTATTTGTACTGTAGAAAATTTGAGTTACTGTTTGAGACTATAACAGATCTTGCAAATAACAATACTCCCACTCAAATCAGAGAGCTCAAGATTATTATTTTTACATATATTTCAAACTTGATATTTCAAAACCTTTTTTCGACTTTATTTCAAATCCGAATATTGAAAGCTTCCTAAAGCTCGTAAGTAAAATATTTGATTATTATTGGACTATCATTCAAGGGCGGAGCCAGAAAATCAATGTTGGGGGGATCGAGATTTTTTTTTTGTATTGTGCTTTTTGTACAATATTTTTTGGTTAGTACAAAAGAATGTAGAGTATTTTTTGTACGATATTTTTTAGTTAGTACTACTTCAAGGTATTTTGTAGTTTGTACAGTATTTTTTGTACAGTTTTGCGCTAAACCAACATTCAACATAATTACGTTAGTTAGTCATGTAAACAATTAAATAAATACAGTATCACAGCAAGACTAAATAAATTTGACTTGGTCATTGTTAATTCATAATAAATATTCTTAATTAGCTATTATTGAAAAATAAATAATGAGAAATTAACTAAAAATATACATTAAATTTTTTTTATTTTTTTGAGGTTTGTCCCCCTCTCTCCCTTCCTCCGCCCTTGAGGCTAAGTACATTAATTACATCTTCTTCTAAGTGAATGGCACCATACAAGTACATTAACCCTAGCCTTTCATTTTTTTCTTCTTCTTAAAGCCAGTTCAAACTGGCCAAAAGCAAAACTCATAATTACGTTAGTTAGTCATGTAAACAATTAAATAAATTCAGTATCACAGCAAGACTAAATAAATTTGACTTGGTCATTGTTAATTCATAATAAATATTCTTAATTAGCTATTATTGAAAAATAAATAATGAGAAATTAAATAAAAATATACATTAATTTTTTTTTATTTTTTTGAGGTTCGTCCCCCTCTCTCCCTTCCTCCGCCCTTGAGGCTAAGTACATTAATTACATCTTCTTCTAAGTGAATGGCACCATACAAGTACATTAACCCTAGCCTTTCATTTTTTTCTTCTTCTTAAAGCCAGTTCAAACTGGCCAAAAGCAAAACTTTTAAAGTAAAAGTTACAGCCTGCGGGATTCAAGCATGCCACCTTTGGCTAAACATAAGTCCAGCCAACCACCAAGCTAAATCAAGAGTTGTATACCTTTTAGCAACTTTACAAATATTTATGGAGGACCAAACCTATTTTTTTTTTTAAATATACATTAAATTTTTTTTTTTGGAGGTTGGGGGGAGCTCCGCCCCTGCTATCATTCTTTTATAGTCATATAATATTTTGAGTTGTATTCTTAGAGTATAATTATAATATTTTCCTAATTGAGAGACGTTGAGCATTAGGATTTTGTAAGCAAGAAATCCTTGCATATTGATAACTTTTGGTGAGTTAACTTAGAATTTAATTTTATTCTAAACTTGTTCCTGCTGTTTTAATTGCTGTTGTACTTTTTGTTTTTATTAGTGGAAAGTTGCCGTAAAACCAAGAAATTTCTTTGGGACTGGACTGACCAACATCAAGGGATATTTGGAAGCAAAATAAATCGATCTATGTCAATTCTTCTCTTTCCCTACTCTGATTATTTCACTTGTGCAAATTTTATTTCGCAAAATTCTATTAGATTTGTTCATTTAATCTATTCACCCTCCCTCTAGATTGAACGTCGAGACCTAACAGTACACGAGAGTCAGTTGGGGTTGTAGGTCTAAAAGAACATTAAAAATTCTATGTATTTTTTTTAAAAAAAATAAATTTAAATATCTATGTATTTTTAGTCAAAAAAATTAATTAGTCCCTACTGAAAAAAAAAATAATCCTATAATTAAAAAATTATGTATTTTAGTTGTCACTGAGAAGAATTTTTAAATCCGTCTCTAAATATAAACTGTTTATATTATTTCATTATAATTATATTATTAATTCAATATTATTGAATCTTCCTTTATTGGTTATAACGTTTTTTTCACAGTGTTGGCCTCAAATTAATGATCCATGTCCTTGAGTCATGGAAATTCAGCACTAATAAAGGTGCTACCACATGTTAGTAAATGGAACTTTATGTAAAAAAGGTGGGCAAGTAAGCTTATGGAAGTATGAAATCAGGATTATATAGTCAACAATTTTATAGCAGACATTCTTGTCTATTACCATCAATTGAAGCAACCTATTGAGTGTGAACGGTTGCTTTCTTTCCTTCTTGGCACCACTCTTAGGAAAATGCTGCTTCTATGTTGCCCATTTTTTTTTGGATAACGTGAGAATTCACAAGAGTAAAGCTAGAAATTTAATATTGAAGATCAACTTTTTTTTTACAGTGTTTTTTGTACAATATTTTTTTGTCTAGTAGAAAAAAGACTCAATTTTTATAGTTTTAATTTTTTGTATAGTTTTATTTAAAAATTTTTAGTTATGGTTTTATGTTACGGTTAGCTCTATTAAAGAAAATTTAGAACTCACAAAATAATCATTCCGAGCATATTTTTGAATATCAACTAGTTTACACTTTAGATGCACCAAATTATTATAATAATTTGAAATTATATATTTAACTGTTAGTTCTTGTTCATGATACAAATTAAACAGTCTATGTATTCAATAAATATTAAACGACCTAACTTGATGCAATAGATAATAATTCTAGCTTAGTGGTTAGACATTAAATCAAATATTATGATGTCATGTTCTTTAGATATTAATTTTTTTTCATCCATAACTAAAACTACAAAAATAAATACAATTATGTTGACTTAAACCCCGACCATCAACATAATGCTATTTGTCACTAACTACCAAGTCAACTCCATCTTTTTTAAAGTTTTTATCACTTTTTAGATATTTATTGGGGGGCCCAAATTTTATTTTTTAAAAAAGCTCTATTAATCCGTTCCCTAGGAACTAATATGATAAAGTCTGATCATTAGATTGTCTGGCAGAGTCTGACCACTAATTGGTAAATTTCCGGGTGTAATAGTACGTTCTCGGCCCACATATATACCAGGTTAATTAATAATGAAAGTCTAAAGTAGTGAAAATCGTTAAACCTACAACCACACAAAAGTAATTTTACTTTCTTCCGCTAGACCATGCCCTAGGGCTTCTACGTTGCTCATGTTCACTTTACGCGCAAAAGATGTGATTAATCCTTGAAATTAACTACAGCTGTTTTAAAACAGTGTTTCTCCTAATAATGGACTCATTCGTATTCATGTTATGAACATAAGATTTGTATACGACTTGAACAAAAGCAAGGCTATATTTACATTAGATTTCATAAACCAAACAAATTATAATATAGTTTAATAATACGTAAACATTTAATCGGTTATATCATAATTATAAAATCATCTCCTCCATATAAGCTCACATATATAAATGTTTTTAAAAATAATTTCCACGTAACGATACTATAAGGAGAGTATTTGCATGAAAATGCCTTTACTAGAGGAAATTAAGTTTTAGGAAAGAAATATTAATTCCTTGAATAATGGCAGTACAAGGGGGTGTGGATATACCTTTGAGAAAGTGAGAGTTGCATTTCTTGTTGAAATAAAATTCTAAATTCGAGCAAGACAATTCTCTCTAAATAACTCAAACGACAAAATAGTCCCGTGTTTATAGTAACGTAACTCTCAAGTTTTGTTGACTTTATTGGTGAATTCAGCAGAAAGTTTTGTTACGTTTTTCGTTAGTATTCCGATCAAGTTCATTTTTCCCAAGTGGTAACAGGTATAGTCCATAAAGCAAAGCCATGCAACTACTCTCCAGGATTAGAAAAACTAAGAAAACTATATCCAAGTTTTGGATCTGGAGACTTGGCCAAGAAGGACCTTTAAAGCCTATGGACTAGTAAAATTAAAGTGATGACAGGCGTATAGTCCTAGAGGATTTGAAGTGATCAAATTTTCTTATATATAGTAAAATTAAAATTTTAATGTTATTCTTGTACTCTTTTCGTTTGATAAGAGTTAGACTTCGATCAGTCCATCGCTTGAACCCATCCGATCACTGACATGTGGGTTCACATATGTGTTTATGGATAGTTGGGCGATAGACTAACTGAAGAATTTTCACATTTGGTAGTAGCTAGTCAGAATCATGCTATCATGATCGATGTCAAATACATTCTTGTATGTTCATCTGTGAATGGTAATCTACTGATAAGGATATACTAAAATATTTTTATGAGATTTAACATGTATAAAATTCATATAACTAGTCCCATCTACCGGAAATTGACTTAATTAGTTTGGTACGTTGAAAATTTTGTCGTCCATGAATACTTTTCTTGGGTGGACATAGTACTTTCAATTGATCAATTAACCATTTTAGAACCAAATGATTGATGAATACCACTTTTTTGTCTTTTTTTTTTTATAATAGTTCAGGCACTATTAAGTTACCATCTTATTTAAATGTTTAAGCTATTAAAAAATAGTTTCGTATATTATTTATTATTTTGAATACGTCTTCAACACATTCTCTCAATGTAAACATGATTCGTTTTGAGCTTTGCATATGTATAGTTTTTTAATTTTTAGATATGTGAAAACGAGACTTGAACCCAAGAGTATTTGGTAATTAAGCTATGATAACATATTAAGTTATCAGCTCATTTAAAAATTTAAACTATTAGAGAGAATTATTATATATCTTCAATAGACACCATTTTTCGACTATCTAGACCTCTTATATAATACTAATAATATGGAAGATAGAAATTATTTCTTCAGTTATGTGAACCTGATAGCTTCTAGGTGAGTTGTTTTATTTTTATTTTTTAAAAAGCTACATGTTAGATTTAGCTGTGGGGGGGTGTATGTGTTGTTAGTGTGTGTGTGTATGTTGAAGTGATGAAGAAGGTGGAGTTTGAGTGTGAAAACAACCAAAAAAAAAGGGTAAAATGGGCTTTGTTTCTTGACAAAAAAGGTAGTGCTGACGTGGCACTACCCTAGCCTTTCATTTGCAATGGATGATCTGTATGCAAAGATAGCTTCTCGAGTGTTTGCAAGGATATGTTGGTATTGAAGAGGCGTCTAGCACTTTCATGAGCGATAGACAAAAAGGTTTGAAAATTTTCATCTGTGATGTATGTGTGAATGAATGACATAGATATTGTGCAAGACATTTATATGTCAACTTAAGAAAGAAGTTTCCTGGATTGAGTTTAGGAGACTTTTCTGGGCCGCGACAAAAGCATATAACATATATGATTTCAATGATTTTATGGGGTAAATCTTCAATACCGACACAGAGGCTCATAAAATGGTTGATGGTAGATTGTCAAGAGGATGTGGACAAGTAGGCAAGACATTGGTTTGATGAAGTGACTAAAAAGATCAAGTTACAAATAATATGTCTGAATCTTTTAACAGTCGACTTGGTCCTCAAAGAGCTATTGCCTATTCTAACTATGCTAGAGTGGATTAGGAATAAGGTCATGAAAAGATTTCACACAATATATCAAAAAGAATTGAGATGGGATACCCCACTTCTATCGAGGGTTATGACAAGAATAGATAAGAATTTTCGAGATGGTCTACATTTATGCCCAATACCTGCATCTATAATAGTGTTTCAAGTCATTGATGATAGAGCTTATGTCATCAACTTAATGGAGAAAACTTATCAATCCAAGGAATGGCAAGTCAATGGCATTCCTTGCAAACATGCTATTATTTGCATAACGTGCATAAGATATGCACCTTATGAATATGTAGATCCATATTTGACAGTTGATGCATACAAGAAGTCATAAGAGGGCATGATTCAGTCGGTCCCTGATAAATGAATGTGCCCACATGTTGATATTGTTCCAAGGCAAGCTCCGGAGAAGCTTCGAAAAAGGGGAAGACCAAAGGTTAGAAGGACAAGAGAAGTTGGGGAAACTACATCATCATTTATGCAGCAGCCAAGGTTAGTACATATAAGGTGTTCATTGTGTCGTTCACTTGGACACAATAAAACAACTTGTCCGCGTTGAAGAGTCAAAACACCTAGCACAGAAAGAAGAAGGAGGTCAAACCAAGAACCATATGAAGAGGTTATTGAATATTATTACTTTAGGCCCGAATAATTTTCATGCCTATTTTTTCCTCCAATTACTCATATTATATCAAAGTGAAATAATATTTGTATTTTATATGTATGACTAGGTTGCCCAAAATGGTTCCACTGTTGAGATTCTCGGCCCATACTTTGCAGCACTCAAGAGGGTGCTAGGCCGATCCATAAGATCAATAGTGCACCGCTCGATCACACAAGCCAAACAAATTCTTCTTCAAGGGTTTTTGAAGACCCTCTTGCACATTAGTATAGTATGTATGACTAAAATCTTTAGGAATTTATTAGTAGATTTTTACGTGACTAGTACATTACCTATTTGATTCTAATGCAGGCGTTCGTGCTAGCTTGTTTCTCATAGGGTTTATTTTGTACTTCATTGCATCTATCTTGATGGCCTTTGGAATTACCATGCTACATGCGATAGTTTGTCTCATTATTTCTATCTTATACTAGACTAGTATTCTGATGCATCTAGGGTTATGTTGTTCTTTTTAGCCAAAATAGCATTTTAACATCACGTATTTGAACTTCATTTTGGGGGATTAAACTACTCACAATGTATATAGAATGTTATCTAGTTATAGTTTAATTCCTTTTTTTGCATTTTGGATATATAGCCAATTATGATAGTAGGCTTGTCAGTTGCAATACATGCACATTTTGTAAAGGGAAAATACTACATATGAAATTAAATACATTCGGAAGTTACATTACATTTTCATGTTTACTCGCACCATAGCATAAGCAACTAGCATCATAATTAGTGCTATTATAAAGAATATGATGTTGAACTTGAACAATTTGTAATTTATATTTGATAATTTGTTGCTTAATTGTGATACGTTATTCCCCTGGATGTAGCTTGCAAACTCTGCAAATTGTTCAAATGATAGCTCTTGTTCATTGGGTACCCAAAATGTGTAAAATGAACATCTTGATCTCAAGCAAAAGAAATATAGTTTGAATGAATTGTTTTTTGATTCAAATATTCGTAAAGTTGCTTTATTTTCACAGTAGCATCTTCTATTTTTGAACTTAATGAAAGTTCCGTTTATATCTTCTCGAACAGTTGATGATGATGATGATGATGATCGATCTAGACATTTTCGCCTTGATTTGTCTTATTCGGATCGTGAAATACCAACAATTTTTTTTTGGAACTAGGATAAAAAGAAAGAGAAGAGGATGGTAAAATTGTAGCCGTATGGTATGCATGTAGCCATTGGGATAAATCCAACGGTCATCTAATTTCTATTTTTCAAATTTCCAACGACTTAAATATAAGGGCAAAATGGTACTTTTTCAACAGGTCGACCGTTAGTTTTAACTTAACGGAGGGACAAAAAATATATTTTTCTAAAATACAGGGACATGGTTCGTATTTAGTCTAAACCTTAGGGATGAAAATGACTTTTTTCATTTTTCACTTGCATAATGTCGGCTAGCTTTGGTACGTTTTATTGATCAATTGCTTGCTTTCTACTATTGGGATAAAATTACTTTTCTCTTTTCTAGTGAAATACTTTACGCTTATCTTTTTTATGATTTCGCAAGACCTATATTCAATTGCTACTTTGTTTAGTAAAATGGGCAAATTAACAAAATGTCACTCACTTTTTTTTTTTTTTTCATTTGGCCGATGCTTAATGCTAAAATGAACAGCCTCATTCATATGTCATCATCAAACGCAGTTTAAGTTAGTGCCTAGTGTGCATCAAACACAAAAGTCCGTGTTTATCTATATCCACTTCTTTTCATTAACTTAAATAATCTTTGATGAATTAATATATATGGCAAAAGATGAACATATCCTTCAAAGGTCAGGTAAATTAAGTGATCAAGTAGTGACTTGTTGTAGTTAAAGGTATTAAGTTTAAATCTATGTTCTATCATTTGTCCGATACTTGATTGACCTGGAATAAAAGTTCGAATCCACTATTGTACCATGAAGTTTATAATTTTAGAGTAAATTTAATGTAATTTTTTTTTTATTATGAGTTCCTCGTCATCAAGTAAAGAGAGAGAAAAAATGAACATGTTTTATAATACTCACCGACTTAGTGACGAAATCGGTAATATCAGAATCTTTCATTCGAATTGTTATGGAAATATTGTTCTTTTTCACATTCCATTAAAATGATACTTTTATTGTCATTTGTTAAAGTGATTGATGATAATGATTCTCTCAAAGATGGGAATGTTTATCTAGCTTTATGGCTAATGACTTGTTGATGACGAAGAATTAGATGTTTTAATCTCTCGAAACGAACTATGGACAAATAGCATTATCTCGGAATCATAAAAATTATAAGAAAATAAGTATAAAAAATATAATAAATATATAATGATCAGAATCGAATGTGTATCCAAACTTTTTCCAAAAGAAATACAGTATAACCTCTTTAAATTAATACTCGATAAATTAATAATCTCTTTTAATTAATAAAAATGCCTGGTCTCGACTTGAGACCAGTGTAAAAAGTTGATAAATTCAATAAAATTATAAGATAATACATTTTAAAAAACTTCCTTTGTATTTATTCATTCAAATATTTCATAAATTAATAATTAACTAAAAAGTACATAATAAATTGACTATGAGATTTTCTTAAAATATGAATCAAGAGTAGTTTGTCTTTTGTTGAACTTCAAATATAGTTAAATCTCATATTTAATTATTTAAAGAGAAAAAATTGAGATAATCCTACAAGAATTAGGATACAAGATTAGAGAAATTAGTTCTCATCCTAATCCTACAAGGACTTGGATAAGATATTAGAATTTTTTTTTTCAAATCTCACTAAATTAAATTTTATCTTCTATTCTCATTACTTATCTTTTCAAACTAGATCCAAAAAACACAAGTCACTTTTAAAAAAAAGACATCATAATCATAATATATTTACTATAAAGCCAAAAAAATGAAAAAGATATCTATTAATTAATAGTTATTAATTTATCGATAAATTAATATCTCGCTAAATTAATAGAATTTGGTAGTCCTAACGCTATTAATTTAAAGATGTTCTACTGTATGATGAAAAGTAGAAAAATAATGGACTTTTTTTTGTTCATATCATGTAGTACATTCTTTTGGAGATGATGGGAATACTAAATATCAAATATTATCCATTCTTTTCTTTCGGCTAAAAAGAAACTGGTATCACAATTAATATGTACATATATATATATCTTAATATTTTTAATAATAATAATAATAATATATAAAAGAATATAAAGGGATAAAATTGTCAAATCATGAATATTTGAGGTCGTCAATGCTTAAATGAATTGTATAATGTGTTACTAATGTTGTTGTACTCTTAATATTCTACACCATAATGCCTTTGGACAAAATTGTCCAAACAGAGATATTTATAAATTGTCAATGCATAAAATAGCTTGTACCATGTGATAATAATCTTATACATTTATTTGTATGACCAAAATAACCTTATAGAATCTCACATTTTTTCATTATAATTTTCTCTAGGGTTTTTGTTACTTTCACTTTTGATCTTCATCGTTTCTTTCTCTTTCTCACCTGGAAGCTTCATCAGTTCTCTCTTTCTTTCTTTTTCCTCTCTCTATTTCAACAGAGTAAGTATTTTTCATTTTTTTTTCTGATAAGAATCCAAATGTATATTTATGCATCATATACGTGCCCCTGCATTTTTCTTGGTGTTGTTTTCAATTTTTATTTTTTATTTTTGCCGAATTTATACATTTGTGTATATAGATGAATCATGTGTTTTTGACTTTTGAGATGGCAAGAAGTGAAATGGAATGTTGGAGATTTTGTGCGTATGCTTAAAAATTGTATCTGTCGAGGTTGAAAATCTCACAGTTAAATTCGGAAGCTGCTTTGGCCGAGCTGGACTCCTTCGATCCGACTCCGAGCTAAACTTTCCTGGTCGGCTGTAGGTCCTGCACAAGGAAGACAAGGAAAAGGCGGGGTGACGACCCGGATTTTCCCCTCAGGCGCGCGAATGATTAATATGTCCGAGCTGGCAAAGTAGTTTAGAGCAATTAATAACGAGAGAGAGTAAATGAGGAGGGTTGAGCTCTATTTATACTAAGTTTAGGTCTGACAGCATTTAATGCGACGCAGCTTTATGTCCCATCAGTGCTTTATGTCCCATCGGAACAGCTGGAACTTAGGTCGGGGTTAACGGGGTCGGGTCAGTCATCTGGGGTTGATCATTGGGCTGAGCGAGCTGCTAGTGGAGCGCGGATTGGCCCATCTCTGATCAGGTCGGCTAATTTAGCTCAGCTCGGGAACCCCTCGTCAATTCCCCCCCCCAGTCGAGATCGAGTGGGCGAGATCTAGAGGTAGAAGCTAATCCCGAGCTGCAGGTGCCCGACCCCGATAGAGTAGGGATGGCCACGTCAGCAGTGCATGCCCAACGGATGGCTGCCACGCCACCTGGCGGTTCTGACGAGACGCGACGTTTGGTCTTCCCGAGGCGAATTTCACGGGCGCCTATAAATAGGGCCACCTCCTCCGAGATTCACTGCATACTTCACTTTATATTTCTCGAGGAATTTAGGTCGGACGCAAGAGTGGTCGGACGCAACTAGCTCGGAAAGAATATTCTCGGGATTCTTCAGCTCGGACCAGAATAGTCGGCCGCACTCCGCAGTTCGAGAGCATTAGGTACGTCCCGACTCCCTTTAGTCATTCCTGTACATTTGTATTTGCTGTAGACAGGATGGGGAGGTCGGAATCAGAAGATTCTCAGGCAATGGATGTAAGGTCTTACGGCGGAGATGAAAGTCCGCCGAGCTCGGCATCTACCTCGAACAGGATCCGTGGCGGAGAGAGCACCAGCTCGTCCTCAGGGCCGGCTCGGAGATCCAATCGCGAGGAGAGTGACGACGACTGCCAAGTTATTGGGGTTAGACTGGTGCGAGAAGAGGCAGAAGAGGACCCTATGGCCGACCTGGGAGAATTCGATGCCGAGGAGGATGAGGAGCCGCTGAACCGACTGGAGGGCATCGAGATACCGCAAGAGTTCTTAGCCGGGGTGTCTGTCACCGAGCCGATCGAGGCTGTACCAGTCAGTGCTGTTCGACCTCGGAGCTCGGCTTCAGCCAGTGCTTCTTCAATTCGAGGGAAGAGGATTGAGCAGTTGTTTGCCTGCTGCAAGCGCGAGTGCCATTCTACAGTGCAGATGGCGAACGCAAGACTGAGGAACTGGTCGGTTGACTGGCATCACAAGTTGAAGGTTCCAGGTCGGCAAGAAGCGGCGTGTTACCCCCCAGCCAACCACTACACCATATATGATCTGGCCTTCGACGTCATCCAGCTCCCCCTCCCTGGTTTCATCGTTGGAATCCTGAACCATTTCGAGCTCAGCCCGGGTCAGATGTCACCGAACGGTTGGGCCATAATGGTGGCTTTCTACGTGTTCTGTTTGGAGAAGGGAGTGGAGCCGACCTTGCGTCGATTCAGGCATTTCTTTGTATGTAAGCCCAATCCGAAGCAACCGGGGTGGTTCCACTTCGCAGCTCGGGTCGGCCACTCCATATTCACCAAGTGGCACTCATCTAACAAGGGCTGGCATAATGATTACTATTGGGTGGAGTCGTCTGTGAATCCTGGATGTAGGTTGGACTGGCTCCCGAGCCTGAGGAAAACCGTCAATGATGATCCTAAACTCTCGAAGGAGGAGCGTGGAGAAGTTGCAGTGCTCAGGCCCGCGCCCGGGATGCTGATAAACATTGACAGTGTGCTGAAATGGGAGCGAATCTGGGATTCTAAGTTATTTGGTCGGGAGCCCGACCTCTCAAAGGATCATCCCCACCTGATTCCCGACCCGGAAGGAGATGACGGGGCCGGCTCGGAAGAGGGTCAGTTTGCAGGATTGGCGTCCGACCTCCCGTCCCGTCTTATTAACTTCGCTTTAGCTGGGTCTTCGATTCACTTTTGATTTCCTTTGCTCTTTACCTTTGCAGATATGGCGGATATGAGGAAGCTCGCGTACACCCAGGTGCGGTCAGGACCGGGCGGCACTGGACAAGGCCAGAGGCAACGCCACAGCGGCCAAGGGCGTGAGGTCGGTCCCGAGGTCTCCTCAAAAGGGGCTTCGGGGTCCCCATTGCCGAAGAAATCTGGGTCGGGCGTAACGATCCCGGAGCGCTCCTCCCCCCGATCTGAGAACAGAAAGCGGCCTCGGCCCGGGCACTCTGGGAAGGGTAAGGGCACGGAGTTCAGCCCTCCCGACCAGCACATTATTGAGGCGTCCAAGGTCGACCGCGACCCCAAACTGGCGACGGTCCCAGCCGAGCAACTCTCGCTGGACTTGAGGACGGCTATTGTTACGGTAAGTCCTTAACCATCTTATGTAAAGGTCGCATTCTTTAGCTCGGCTAATTGCTTTACCCTCTGCTGAACAGGCCGAATCTCACATCCTCTCTGCCCCCAGCTTCTTAATCAAGGCCCAAACTCACTGTGTTGAGCTCGAGCAACGGTATGTGGACGCCCGAGCCGAGCTTGAAACAGTGAGAGAGGAGGCTGCTCAGAGGCAGAGAGTTGACACAGCGGAGGTCGAGCGCTTGAGGAAGGAGCTGGACCTGGAGAAGGGCCGTCGCGAAGCCGCGGCCAAGGACGTCGATCGCTATAAGCGAGAGAAACGGGAGTCAGAGGCAAAGTTCAAGGAGTTGGCGGAGCGGGTCGGCGTCCACGGGGAAAAGGCGGTGGAGGCCTTCAAAACCAGCGACGCGGCGGTGGACTGGTTGGCCACGGAAGGCGGGGCCATGGCAAAGTACGCGGAAATGGAGTTCTACTTCCGGGGTCAAGTTTCGGCTCGGGAGAGAGCGAAGACTTTCTTTCCACCCTCCAAGAACGACTACATCGAGATCTTGGAGGTCCCGCCGCCAGAATTCTGGGAGATCCCCGAGCTTCCCTCCGACCTGATATCCCAGGCCAAGGAGGTTTCTGAGTTTGTCCAGAAGGGCCTGGACCAGGTTGGGGATGAAGCTGAGGCCACCACCTCCGCTGTCGCGCCAAAATAGAATTAGCAACGCCTCCCTAGTAGGGCTATTGTAATCTTGCCCGAGCTGGGCCTTTGTAATCATTTTCCGGTTTTTAATGAAATATTTATTTTGGCTTTATTTGCGTTTCAATTGAGTTCGTACACGCGTACTTTCCTCTCCGCAAATTTTTTCTAAGTTAGTGGGGTCGGACCAATTTTAATGGACCATACAAACTTAGGAGTAATAACCCGAGCTGGACGCGACTGATGTTTTAACATCCTAATCCGAGCTGGTATAATAGGGGCAACTCATAACGGTTACCGATTCGAACTCGTCAGTTCGTTATAAAATGGGTCAAACTAATGTTGACAAGTATTGAGCTCGAGTTTTGTCCCAAGCTAATACACCGACCTGAGGCCGGAATGAACCGAGTTGGAACTTAATCCGAACTGGCAAAACTAACCAAATTGTTATTGATTATGCCCGAGCTGGAACTTTATCCGAGCTGGTTTACTTTATCGTTTGCTCGTGATTAAGCGTGGCCCCCGCGTTAATCCGAGTTCGAGTAATTTTGTAGTTGTAGCATTTGCACCCGGGTCGGGCATTGCAATGGTTTGTGTACTCGTTCCCAAGTCGGGAATTGCACTAGTTTACAAGATCACATTGTATTGAATTTGTACAAGTAATGTTTCGGCCCGGGGCCTTTACAAAATACTTTGGCTCGGGGCCGTTTACAAAATATTACGGCTCGGGGCCGTTGACAAAATATTCCGGCTCGGGGCCGTTTTTAGACAAAATACCGTTTCAAATGTTCTGAATGCCATGCATTTTTTAACAGTTTTTCGTTCTTGTCTCGAAGGTAGAAGGTCCCGGGTCGGACTTCTTTTATGACCTCGTAGGGTCCCTCCCAAGTCGGGGAAAGCTTGTTAGTGGAGCGCGGCAAAAAGATGGCCTTCCTGAGTACGAGGTCGCCGACCTTAATAGGCTTAGGCTTGACCTGCTTGGAAAAGGCTCTTTTCATTGCAGCTTTGCTGGCCAGCATTCTGATTTGAGCTTTAGCTCGGAGCTCTTCAGCGAGGTCGAGCTCTTCACGGATTCGTGCTCCGTTTATTTCTGGGTCATGGTGGAGGGTTCTACTGGTTGGAGACCCGATCTCCACTGGCAGCACGGCTTGAGTGCCGAAGGTCAGTTCGAAGGGCGATTCTCCCGTCGCCGAGCTGATATTGGTCCGCTGAGCCCACATCACTTCTGGGAGAATTGATGCCCATTGGCCCCCTGCTTCCTCCAGCTTGGTTTTCAGACCCTGCAAAATGATTTGGTTAGTTCTCTCAACTTGGCCATTACTTTGAGGGTGAGCAACAGACGAGAATCTGAGGTCGATTCCAATCTCAGCACATTTGCCTCGAAAGTATGCACTGTCGAATTGCTTGCCGTGGTCTGTGACAATGACCTTTGGTACCCCAAATCGGCATATGATATTTTTCCATACGAAATCCCAAGCTGCCTTTTCTGTTATTCTGGCGACACCTTCAGCCTCGGGCCATTTAGTGAAGTAGTCTACGGCCACGAAGGCGTGTTTCTTTTGGCCAAGACTGGCCGGCAAGGGGCCGATGATGTCTAGACCCCACTGATAGAATGGCCAAGGGCTTATCATCACTGTGAGGTCTACAGCAGGCTTCCGCTGCACGTTGGCGAACCTCTGGCAGGTGTCGCACTTTTTTACATACTCTTTGGCATCTTGCTCTAAGGTTGGCCAAAAATAGCCGTACCTTAACGCCTTCCGAGCCAGAGCTTTACCCCCCAAGTGGTTTCCACACACCCCTTCATGAATCTCCCGGAGTATATAGTTTCCTTCCTCGGGTGCAACGCATTTCAAAAGAGGCCAGGTGTAGGCTCTTTTGTAGAGCTGCCCGGCAATTATGACAAACCTTGAGGCCTGCTTCATGAGTTTCCGAGCAGCTTTTTCATCCTCCGGGGTCATACCCCCCTCCAAATAGTCCAGGATTGGTTTGGTCCAATCTGGATTTAAGTTGAGCTCGGCTACCGCTCGTATCCCCAACTGGATACTAGGTTCAGATACTTCTTCCACATGGACAAGGGTAGGTCGGCTTTCGCCCAAGGCTAGCCTGGATAAGGCGTCAGCCTTCATGTTCTCTTCCCTGGGAATCTGCTGTATCGTGAACCTTCTGAGTGTTGAGGTCAAATCCTTAACTCTGTTGAGGTAGGCTAGCATAGCACTGTCCTTGGCTTCGAACTCCCCAGATATCTGACTTGCAACCAACTGAGAATCGGTGCTTAGGTCGATTGTCTGTGCCCCGAGCTGAGCAGCAATTTTCAGCCCTGCAATCACCGCTTCATACTCTGTTTCATTGTTGGACGCCGAGAAGGCGAACTTGAGGGAGTACTGGTGCTCATGCCGGTTTGGGTCGAGGATGACCACCCCAGCTCCGCTCCCAGACTTCCCTGAGGCCCCATCCACATGGACCTTCCACACGTCCTCCGGGTCGTACTCTGCTCGGCCAGTGCACTCTACGACAAAGTCAGCAATGGCTTGGGCTTTGATGGCTGTCCTGGGCTGGTAGGTGATGTCGAATTGACTCAACTCAACTGCCCATTTCAGTAGCCTGCCCGACGCCTCTGGCTTGTGCATGATGGATTTGAGCGGAGCATCAGTCATGACTTTAATCGGATGAGCATCAAAGTAGGGTTTCAACTTTCTAGCCGCCGTGATGAGCGCGAGGGCGAGTTTTTCCAAGGAGGAGTATCTCACCTCGGCTCCCTGCAAGGTTTTACTAACGTAGTAGACCGGCTTCTGCTCCTTGCCTTCTTCTCGGACTAGCGCCGCCGCCACCGCTGTTCCCGAGCATGCCAAGTATACTACCAGCTCCTCCCCCACCTCAGGTCGGGATAATAGAGGTGGCGAGGCCAAGTACCTTTTCAGCTCCTGGAAGGCGTTTTGGCATTCCTCAGTCCATTCAAAGTTCTTAGGGTTCCTCAATATTTTGAATAGGGGAGCGCACTTGTCAGCCGACCTGGACATGAATCTGCTCAGCGCCGCGACTTTCCCTGCCAACACCTGGACGTCCTTCACGCAGGTCGGGGGCACTAGGTCTAGTATCGCCTGGACTTTCTCCGGGTTGGCTTCTATTCCGCGGGCTGTTACCATGAAGCCCAGGAACTTGCCTGCCTTGACGCCGAATGCGCACTTTTCCGGGTTCAATTTTATCCCAAAGTGCTCCATTACGGCGAAGGCCTCAGCCAGGTCGGTTACATGGTCTTCCGCCCTCCTGCTCTTGACCAACATGTCATCTACATAGATCTCCATATTCCGGCCAATCTGGTTCTTGAAGACCTTGTTCACCATCCGAGTGTAGGTGGCTCCAGCATTCTTGAGGCCAAAAGGCATGACCTCATAGTAGTAGAGTCCTTTATCGGTGGTGAAGGCGGTCTTTTCTTTGTCCCCGGGAGCCATCTTGATTTGATTATAACCTTTGAAGGCATCCATGAAGGAGAGCAGCTCGAACCCGGAGGTGGCGTCCACCATTTGGTCAATCCGTGGCAGGGGGAAGCAATCCTTGGGGCAAGCTTTGTTGAGGTCGGTAAAATCAATACATAGTCTCCATCCACCAGAAGACTTCGTCACCAGCACCACATTGGACAGCCAAGTCGGGTACTGTATTTCCTTTATGTGGCCGGCGTCCACCAACTTGTCCACTTCTTCCGCTATGATTTGTTGCTTATCATAATGAAAGTGCCGACGCTTTTGTTTTACTGGATAGTGATTTGGGTCGGCATTCAGGTGATGCTCGATCACACTCGGGTCAATTCCTGTCATGTCAGAAGCAGACCAGGCAAATACATGCTCATTCTTTAAAAGAAATTGGCTTATACCTTTCTTGAGATTGGCAGATAGTTCGCACCCAATCTTTGCTCTCTTTGTTTCGTCAGAGAGCTCCACCTCCTGGAGGTCCTCAGCTGGGCTTCCCCTCTTAGCGTCTCTCTTTTCTTCAGGCAGATCCGGCCCCCAGCCGATTTGATACTTGGGTCGGAGTGAGTTTTCATAACACTCCCGAGCTGAGAGCTGGGCTCCGCGAATGGTGGCTACCCCAGACGGGGTCGGGAATTTCAGGGCCTGGTGGTACGTTGAGGGGACGGCCCTGAAATGATTAAGCGCCACCCGACCTAAGATCCCGTTGTAGGTGGAGCTACAATTCATTACAATGAAGTTGGCCTGCATCGACACCCACTTATCCCCATCCTCCAACTTCAGCGGGAGGTTGATGACTCCTTCGGCTCGGTGGGACTGCCCGGTGAAACCTGCTAAAGTACCACGCAATGGCCTGAGTCGGTTCCTGTCCAACCCCATTTGCTCAAAAGCACTGAGGAACAAGACTTCTGCCGAGCTCCCGGTGTCCACCATCAGCCTTTTGACGGTGAAGTTGGCTATCTCTGCGCTGATCACCAGGGGGTCGTCATGAGGCAATATGACCCCCTCCAAGTCTTCTGAGGAAAAGGTGATCCCTTGCATCCCCGGGGCCGGTCCCTTCGTTGGTCCATATTCTCTCCCTGCGCGAACATAACCTTTTCTGCCTGCCGAGGTCTCACCCCCCGACGCTAGCCCTCCCGCTATGGTTTCAATCACAGCCAGACGTCCGCCCCCAACCTGGCGCCTGGGCGGACTCCTCTCCCTATCCCTTTGCTCCGGATTTCGGGTCGGCTGTTGATCTATATACCTCCGGAGGTGGCCTCGGGCAATCAGTGCCTCGATCTCCTGCTTCAAGTCTTTACACTCTTCGGTGGTATGGCCGTAGTCCATGTGGTAGCGGCAATATTTGGTCTTATTGCGCTTATCAGGCCGGCCTTTCATTCTCGTTGCCGGAGGCAGGTGGTTTTGGTGCTGGATCTCCATCAGGATCTGCTCCCTCGAGGTGTTGAGGGGAGTGAACATCGTGAACCGTGGGTTCGGCTTCGGCTGCTGGGGCTGCTTGCCTCGGTCATTCTGGGCTTTGGCCCCAGGTTGGGCTCGGGAGGCCTCTCCTTTCTTCCCAGCCTCCTTCTCCTTGTCATCATCCCTTTTCGCCTGGTGGATTTCCTCCGAGTGTATGTACCCTTCTGCTCGTACCATCAGCTCGGACACAGTATCCACAGGATCAATTGCTAAGGAAGACGTGAGTGGGCCCGACCTAAGCCCACTCTGGTAAGCCATCAGAGCCATGGAGTCCTCCAGGTTCGGAATTCGGAGGGACTCCTCATTAAATCTGGCCGTGTAAGCCCTCAAGCTTTCCCCTCGATGCTGCTTCACCAACAGCAATGTTGAAGTATGACGAGTGGCGCGGCGGCTTCCCGCGAAGCGAGACAGGAATGCCTCAGCCAGCTGGTGGAAACTTGCAATTGAACCTGGACGAAGTTTTTGGAACCAATCCAAGGCATTGCCAACCAAGGTGGTCGGGAACGTCTTCGCCTTCATGAGATCTGGCATATCATGCAGAGTCATGTGGTGGTCAAAATTGAGCAGGTGGCTGGCTGGGTCTCCGTCTCCATTGTAAACGGCCAGGTTGGGCATGCGATTGCCGGTGGGTAGGGGCGTGGCCAATACCTCGGGAGAGAGTGGGCTTACACCGAGTTGGTTGATGACCTTAGCTATGGCAGCCGCGGTCTTTGCTTGCTCGGGGTCGGCTTGAACCGCCCTTTTGCCTCTCTCCGGGTCGGACCTTGGTGTTGGCTCGTAGAAGCCCTCCTCTTCCTGCGTCCGTTTTCGTCTAGACTCCGGGATGTGGAACTGGGGGCGCGATGGCCGCGGCGCGGCCTCTTGCGGTGCCAGGGGGCCCTCAGCCAGCCGGGCCAACTGCTCCTTAAGTTCTTCGAACATCCTCAGCATCATCCTTATCTCCGGTGATAGGTTGGAGTTTGGGTCTCCTTCTGCTGCGGGGTTGGTTTGAGTGGCTAAGTGTATGCGTTGGCTCGTTCCAACGTCGGCTTGGGTTAGGTTTTGACTGGGCGCCCGTGTGGCTTCGAGGTCCCCTTCCAGGTTGGGCGAATCCTCTGCCGGTATGTTGTGGCTTCTAGTTTGCACCATAATGGCTTCTCAATGAGTGGTGAAGAGAGTTATAGAAGAACTCGTCGTTTCCCACAGACGGCGCCAAACTGTCGAGGTTGAAAATCTCACAGTTAAATTCGGAAGCTGCTTTGGCCGAGCTGGACTCCTTCGATCCGACTCCGAGCTAAACTTTCCTGGTCGGCTGTAGGTCCTGCACAAGGAAGACAAGGAAAAGGCGGGGTGACGACCCGGATTTTCCCCTCAGGCGCGCGAATGATTAATATGTCCGAGCTGGCAAAGTAGTTTAGAGCAATTAATAACGAGAGAGAGTAAATGAGGAGGGTTGAGCTCTATTTATACTAAGTTTAGGTCTGACAGCATTTAATGCGACGCAGCTTTATGTCCCATCAGTGCTTTATGTCCCATCGGAACAGCTGGAACTTAGGTCGGGGTTAACGGGGTCGGGTCAGTCATCTGGGGTTGATCATTGGGCTGAGCGAGCTGCTGGTGGAGCGCGGATTGGCCCATCTCTGATCAGGTCGGCTAATTTAGCTCAGCTCGGGAACCCCTCGTCAGTATCTATGTTCATGTATATATATGTATGTGTACGTGTGTGTAGTTGATGATGATTTTGGCTTTTGAGATGTAAAGTGAAATGGGTTGTTGGAAATTTTGTAGGTATTCTTTCGAAGGCTGAAGACAGCTTGCACACCGAATTACAGTAAGTATTAATTTTTTTTTATTCGATTAGGATTAGGTATAAACCCTATTTAGGGAAGAAACCCTAATCATAAAATTAATTTTGGGATTAGGGCAGAAACCCTCTTAAGTGGTATTCGTGTTGTCTCTCATCTTGTGGCATTTATTAGGCAGCGTCTGCAGTGTTTGGTGAAAATGAAAGTCATTTCTGGATTTGGATGACAATTTGGCCTTAAATTGCTAACAATGAAGCCGGGTTTGGAATGACGTCTACAAGATTAATGTAATGCTTATCTGTTTGTGAAATTTATATTTGAGTGGCCAATGAATTTAGCGTTAGTCATCTTCTGTCTTGTGTGGATTGTATGTGAGTTTCTCTTTGCCTTCCTTTATTGCGTGAGCTTTTTAATTTTTTGCTTTTTGTTTTTTAGAAGTCATGATTCGTTGAAATTTTTCATTTTCATCATAATATTGTAGCTGACGAGGGGTTCCCGAGCTGAGCTAAATGAGCCGACCTTCTGAGCAGAGATGGGCTAATCCGCGCTCCGTCAGCAGCTCGTTCAGCTCAATGTCCAACCTAGAAGACTGGCCCGACCCCGTTAACCCCGACCTCAGTTCCAGCTGTTCCGATGGGACATAAAGCACTGATGGGACATAAAGCTGCGTCGCATTAAATGCTGTCAGACCCAAACTTAGTATAAATAGAGCTCAACCCTCTTCATTTAGGGGATCTCGCTATCAATTGCTCTCAACTACTTTACCAGCTTGGACATACTAATCGTTCGCACGCCTGAGGGGAAAATCCGGGTCGTCACCCCGCCTTTTCCTTGCTTTCCTTGTGCAGGACCTACAGCCGACCAGAAAAGTCTAGCTCGGAGGCGGACCAGAGAAGTCCAGCTCGGCCAAGGCAGCTCCCGAATTCAACTGTGAGACTTTCAACCTCGACAGCTTGGCGCCGTCTATGGGGAGCGACGAGTTCTTTTATAACTCTCTTCGCCACTCATTGAGAAACCATCATGGTACAAACGAGAAGTCACAACATACCGGTAGAGGATTAGCCCAACCTGGAAGGGGACCTCGAAACCGTGCAGGCGCCCAGCCAGAACCTAACCCAAGCCGACGTTGGAGCGAGCCAACGTATACACTTAGCCACTCAAACCAATCCCGCAGCGGAAGGAGACCCCAACTCCAGCCTATCACCGGAGATAAGGATGATGTTGAGGATGTTCGAAGAACTTAAGAAGCAGGTAGCCCGGCTGGCTGAGGGCCCCCTGGCACCGCAAGAGGCCGTGCCGCGGCCATCGCGCCCCCAGTTCCACATCCCGGAGTCTAGGCGAAAACGGACGCAGGAAGAGGAGGGCTTCTTAGAGCCGACACCAAGATCCGACCCGGCGAGAGGAAAAAGGGCGGTTCAAGCCGACCCCGAGCAAGCAAAGACCGCGGCTGCCATAGCTAAGGTCATCAACCAACTCGGTGTAAGCCCACTCTCTCCCGAGGTACTGGCCACGCCCCTACCCACCGGCAATCGAATGCCCAACCTGGCCGTCTACAATGGAGACGGAGACCCTGCCAGCCACCTGCTCAATTTTGATCACCACATGACTCTGCACGACATGCCAGATCTCATGAAGGCGAAGACATTCCCGACCACCCTGGTTGGCAATGCTTTGGACTGGTTCCAAAAACTTCGTCCTGGATCAATTGCAAGCTTCCACCAGTTGGCAGAGGCTTTCCTATCCCGCTTCGCAGGAAGCTGCCGCGCCACCCGCCATACTTCTACATTGCTGTTGGTGAAGCAGCATAGAGGGGAAACTTTGAGGGCTTACACGGCTAGGTTCAATGAAGAGTCCCTCCGAATTCCAAACTTGGAGGACTCCATGGCTCTGATGGCTTACCAGAGCGGCCTTAGGTCGGGCCCCCTCACATCTTCTTTGGCGATCGACCCAGTGGATACCGTGTCCGAGCTGATGGTGCGAGCAGAAGGGTACATACACTCGGAGGAGATCCATCAGGCAAAAAGGGACGATGACAAGGAGAAGGAGGCTGGGAAGAAAGGAGAGGCCTCCCGAGCCCAACCCGGGGCCAAAGCCCAGAACGACCGAGGCAAGCAGCCACAACAGCCGAAGCCAAACCCCCGGTTCACTATGTTCACTCCCCTTAACACCTCGAGGGAGCAGATCTTGATGGAGATCCAGCACCAGAACCACCTGCCTCCTGCTCCGAGAATGAAAGGCCGGCCCGATAAGCGCAACAAGACCAAATATTGCCGCTACCACATGGACTATGGCCATATCACCGAAGAGTGTAAAGACTTGAAGTAGGAGATTGAGGCGCTGATAGCCCGAGGCCACCTCCGGAGGTATGTAGATCAACAGCCGACCCGGAATCCGGAACAAAGGGATAGGGAGAGGAGTCCGCCCAGGAGCCAGGCTGGGGGCGGACGCTTGGCCGTGATTGAAACCATAGCGGGAGGATTAGCGTCAGGAGGCGAGACCTCAGCGGGCAGAAAGGGTTATGTTCGTGCAGGGAGGGAATATGGACCAGTGAGGGGACCGGCCCCGGAGGTACAAGAGCTCACCTTCTCTTCAGAAGACTTGGAGGGGGTTATATTGCCTCACGACGACCCCCTGGTGATCAGCGCGGAGATAGCCAACTTCACCGTCAAAAGGCTGATGGTGGACACCGGAAGCTCGGCGGAAGTCTTATTCCTCAGCGCTTTTGAGCAGATGGGGTTGGACAGGAGCCGACTCAGGCCATTGCGGGGTACTTTAGCAGGTTTCACTGGGCAGTCCCACCGAGCCGAAGGAGTCATCAACCTCCCGCTGAAGTTGGAGGATGGGGATAAGTGGGTGTCGATGCAGGCCAACTTCATTGTAATGGATTGTAACTCCACCTACAACGGGATCTTAGGTCGGGTGGCGCATAATCATTTCAGGGCCATCCCCTTGACGTACCACCAGGCCCTGAAGTTCCCGACCCCGGCTGGGGTAGCCACCATTCGCGGAGCCCAGCTCTCAGCTCGGGAGTGTTATGAAAACTCACTCCGACCCAAATATCAAATCGGCTGGGGACCGGATCTGCCCGAAGAAAAGAGAGACGCTAAGAGGGGAAGCCCGGCTGAGGACCTTCAGGAGGTGGAGCTCTCTGATGAAACAAAGAGAGCAAAGATTGGGGGTGAACTATCTGCCAATCTCAAGAAAGGTATAAGCCAATTTCTTTTAAAGAATGAGCATGTATTTGCCTGGTCTGCTTCTGACATGACAGGAATTGACCCGAATGTGATTGAGCATCACCTGAATTCCGACCCGAATCACTATCCAGTAAAACAAAAGCGCCGGCACTTTCATTATGATAAGCAACAAATCATAGCGGAAGAAGTGGATAAGTTGGTGGACGCCGGCCACATAAAGGAAATACAGTACCCAACCTGGCTGTCCAATGTGGTGTTGGTGACGAAGTCCTCGGGTGGATGGAGACTGTGCATTGATTTCACCGACCTCAACAAAGCTTGCCCCAAGGACTGCTTCCCCCTACCACGGATTGACCAAATGGTGGACGCCACCTCCGGATTCGAGCTGCTCTCCTTCATGGATGCCTTCAAAGGTTATAATCAAATCAAGATGGCTCCTGGGGACAGTGAGAAGACCGCCTTCACCACCGATAAAGGACTCTACTACTATGAGGTCATGCCCTTTGGCCTCAAGAATGCTGGAGCCACATACACTCGGATGGTGAACAAGGTCTTCAAGAACCAGATTGGCCGGAATATGGAAATCTATGTAGATGACATGTTGGTCAAGAGTAGGAGGGCGGAAGACCATGTAACCGACCTGGCTGAGGCCTTCGCTGTAATGAAGCACTTTGGGATAAAATTGAACCCGGAAAAGTGCGCATTCGGCGTCAAGGCAGGCAAGTTCCTGGGCTTCATGGTCACAGCCCGCGGAATAGAGGCCAACCCGGAGAAAGTCCAGGCGATACTAGACCTGGCGCCCCCGACCTGCGTGAAGGACGTCCAGGTGTTGGCAGGCAAAGTCGCAGCACTAAGCAGATTCATGTCCAAGTCGGCTGACAAGTGTGCTCCCCTATTCAAAATATTGAGGAATCCTAAGAACTTTGAATGGACTGAGGAATGCCAAAACTCCTTCCAAGAGCTGAAATACATAGCCTCGCCACCTCTGTTATCCCGACCTGAGGTGGGGGAGGAGCTAGTAGTATACTTGGCATGCTCGGGAACAGCGGTGGCGGCGGCGCTAGTCCGAGAAGAAGGAAAGGAACAGAAGCCGGTCTACTATGTTAGTAAAACCTTGCAGGGAGCCAAGGCGAGATACTCATCCTTGGAAAAACTCGCCCTCGCGCTCATCACGGCGGCTAGAAAGTTGAAGCCATACTTCGATGCTCATCCGATTAAAGTCATGACTGATGCTCCGCTCAAATCCATCATGCACAAGCCAGAGGCGTCGGGCAGGCTACTGAAATGGGCAGTTGAGCTGAGTCAATTCGACATTACCTACCAGCCCAGGACAGCCATCAAAGCCCAAGCCATTGCTGACTTTGTCGTAGAATGCACTGGCCGAGCAGAGTATGACCCGGAGGACGTGTGGAAGGTCCATGTGGATGGGGCCTTAGGGAAGTCTGGGAGCGGAGCTGGGGTGGTCATCCTCGACCCAAACCAGCATGAGCACCAGTACTCCCTCAAGTTCACCTTCTTGGCGTCCAACAATGAAGCAGAATACGAAGCGGTGATTGCAGGGCTAAAAATTGCAGCTCAGCTCGGGGCACAGACAATCGACCTAAGCATCGACTCTCAGTTGGTTTCTGGTCAGATATCAGGGGAGTTCGAAGCCAAGGACAGTGCTATGCTAGCCTACCTCAACAGAGTCAAGGATTTGACTTCAACACTCAGAAGGTTCACGATACAGATTCCCAGGGAAGAGAATATGAAGGCTGACGCCCTATCCAGGCTGGCCTTGGGCGAAAGCCGACCTGCCCTTGTCCACGTGGAAGAAGTATCTGAACCTAGTATCGAGTTGGGGGTACAAGCGGTAGCCGAGCTCAACTTAAATCCAGATTGGACCAAACCAATCATGGACTACTTGGAAGGGGGTACGACTCCAGAGGATGAAAAAGCTACTCGAAAACTCGTGAAGCAGGCCTCAAGGTTTGTCATAATCGCCGGGCAGCTCTACAAAAGAGCTTACACCTGGCCTCTTTTGAAATGTGTTGGACCCGAAGAAGGAAACTATGTACTCCGGGAGATTCATGAAGGAGTGTGCGGAAACCACTTGGGGGGTAAAGCTTTGGCTCGGAAGGCGTTAAGGCACGGCTATTTTTGGCCAACCTTAGAGTAAGATGCCAAAGAGTATGTAAAAAAGTGCGACACCTGCCAGAGGTTCGCCAACGTGCAGCGGAAGCCCGCTGTGGACCTCACAGTGATGGTAAGCCCTTGGCCATTCTATCAGTGGGGTCTAGACATCATCGGCCCCTTGCCGACCAGTGTCGGCCAAAAGAAACACGCCTTCGTGGCCGTAGACTACTTCACTAAATGGCCCGAGACTGAAGGGGTTGCCAGAATAACAGAAAAGGCAGCTTGGGATTTCGTATGGAAAAACATCATTTGTCGATTTGGGGTACCAAAAGTCATCGTCACCGACCACGGCAAGCAATTTGACAGTGCATACTTTCGAGGCAAATGTGCTGAGATTGGGATCGACCTCAGATTCTCGTCTGTTGCTCACCCTCAAAGTAATGGCCAAGTTGAAAGGACTAACCAAATCATTTTGCAGGGTCTGAAAACCAAGCTGGAGGAAGCAGAGGGCCAATGGGCATCAGTTCTCCCAGAAGTGATGTGGGCTCAGCGGACCAACATCAGCTCAGCGACGGGAGAATCGCCCTTCGAACTGACCTTCGGCACTCAAGCGGTGCTGCCAGTGGAGATTGGGTCTCCAACCAGTAGAACCCTCCACCATGACCCAGAAATAAACGGAGCACGAATCCGTGAAGAGCTCGACCTCGCCGAAGAGCTCCGAGCTAAAGCTCAAATCAGAATGCTGGCCAGCAAAGCTGCAATGAAAAGAGCCTTTTCCAAACAAGTCAAGCCTAAGCCTATTAAGGTCGGCGACCTCGTACTCAGGAAGGCCATCTTTTTGCCGCGCTCCACTAACAAGCTTTCCCCGACCTGGGAGGGACCCTATGAAGTCATGAAAGAAGTCCGACTCGGGACCTTCTACCTTCGAGACAAGAACGAAAAACTGTTAAAAAACGCATGGCATTCAGAACATTTGAAGCGGTATTTTGTCTAAAAATAGCCCCAAGCCGGAATGTTCTGTCTACGGCCACGAGCCGTAATATTTTGTAAACGGCCCCGAGCCAAAGTATTTTGCAAAGGCCCCCGGCTGAAACATTACTTGTACAAATTCAATACAATTCGATTTTGTAAACTGGTGCAATTCCCGAATTGGGAATAAGTACACAAACCAGCGCAATACCCGACCCGGACGTAAATGCTACAACTGTGAAATGACTCGAACTCGGATTAACGCGGTGGCCACGCTTAATCACGAGCAAACGACAAAGTAAACCAGCTCGGACTAAGTTTCAGCTCGGGCATAATTGATAACAATTTGATTAGTTTTGCCAGTTCGGATTAAGTTTCAACTCGGTGCATTCCGGTCTCAGGTCGGTATATTAGCTTGGGTCTAAACTCGAGCTCAATACTTATCAACATTAGTTTGACCAATTTTATAACGGACTGACGAGTTCGATTGGTAGCCATTATGAGTTGCCCTTATTATACCAGCTCGGATTAGGATGTTAAATCATTAATCGCGTCCAGCTCGGATTATTACGCCTAAGTTTGTATGGTCCATTAAAATTGGTCCGACCCCACTAACTTGAGGAGAATTTGCGAAGAGAAAAGTACACGTGTACGAACTCAATTAAAACGCAAATAAAGCCAAAACAAATATTTCATTAAAACTGGAAAGTGGTTACAAAGGCCCAGCTCGGGCAAAATTACAATAGCCCTACTATGGAAACATTGCTAAATCTATTTTGGCGCGGCAGCGGAGGTGGTGGCCTCAGCTTCATCCCCAACCTGGTCCAGGCCCTTCTGGACAAACTCAGTAACCTCCTTGGCCTGGGATATTAGGTCGGACGGAAGCTTGGGGATCTCCCAGAATTCTGGCGGCGGGACCTCCAAGATCTCGATGTAGTCGTTCTTGGAGGTTGGAAAGAAAGTCTTCGCTCTCTCCCGAGCCGCAACTTGACCTCGGAAGTAGAACTCTATTTCCGCGTACTTCGCCATGGCCCCGCCTTCCGTGGCCAACCAGTCTACCGCCGCGTCGCTGGACTTGAAGGCCTCCACTGCCTTCTCCCCCTGGACGCCGACCCGCTCCGCCAGTTCCTTAAACTTAGCCTCTGCCTCCCACTTCTCTTGCTTGTAGCGATCGACGTCCTTGGCCGCGGCTTCGCGTCGGTCCTTCTCTAGGTCCAGCTCATTCCTTAGGCGCTCGACCTCTGCCATATCAGCCCTCTGCCTCTGAGCGGCCTCCTCTCTCACTGTTTCAAGCTCGGCTCGGGCATCCACATACCGTTGCTCGAGCTCAACGCAGTGAGTTTGGGCCTTGATTAAGAAGCTGGGGGCAGAGAGGATGTGGGACTCGGCCTGTTCATCAGAAAGTAAAGCAATTAGCCGAGCTAAGAATGCAACCTTAACAGAAGATGGTTAAGGACTTACCGTGACTATGGCCGTCCTCAAGTCCAGCGAAAGTTGCTCAGCTGGGACCGTCGCCAGCTTGGGGTCGCGATCCACCTTGGACGCCTCCATGAAATGCTGGTCGGGAGGGCTCACCTCCGTGGCCTTGCCCTTCCCAGAGTGCTCGGGCCGAGGTCGCTTTCTGCTATCGAGTCGGGAGGAAGAGCGCTCTGGGATCGCTAGGCCCGACCCCGATTTCTTCGGCAAAGGGGACTCCGAAGCCCCTTTTGAAGAGACCTCGGGACCGACCTCACGCCCTTGACCGCTGGGGCGCTGCCTTTGACCTTGGCCAGTGCCGCCCGGTCCTGACCGAGCAGAAGCATCGCCACTGACTTCACCCTTCCTCGGCACCTGGGCGTATGCAAGCTTCCTCATATCCGTCATATCTGCAAAAGGCAGAGCAAAGGGGTTAAAAATGAGTCGAAGACCCAACTAAAAAACCGAAGCTAATAAACGGGACGGGAGGTCAGACGCCAATCCTGCAAACTGACCCTCTTCCGAGCCAGTCCCGTCATCTCCTTCCGGGTCGGGAATCAGGTGGGGATGATCCCTCGAGAGGTCGGGCTCCCAACCAAACAACTTGGAATCCCAGATTCGCTCCCATTTCAGCACGCTGTCAATGTCTATCAGCATCCCGGGCGCGAGCTTGAGCACTGCAACTTCTCTAAGTTCTTCCTTTGAGAGTTTAGGGTCATCGTTGACGGTTTTCCTCAGGCTCGGGAGCCAGTCCAGCCTACATCCAGGATTCACAGACGACTCCACCCAATAGTAGTCATTATGCCAGCCCTTGTTAGAGGAGTGCCACTTGGTGAATACGGAGTGGCCAACCCGAGCTGCGAAGTGGAACCACCCTGGCTGCTTCGGGTTGGGCTTACACACGAAGAAATGCCTGAATCGGCGCAAGGTTGGCTCCACTCCCTTCTCCAAACAGAACACGTAGAAAGCTACCTTTATGGCCCAACCATTCGGTGACATCTGACCCGGGCTGAGCTCGAAATGGTTCAGGATTCCAACGATGAAGCTAGGGAGGGGGAGCTGGATGACGTCGAAGGCCAGATCGTATATGGTGTAGTGGTTCGTTGGGGGGTAACAGCCCGATTCTTGCCGACCTGGAACCTTCAACTTGTGATGCCGGTCAACTGACCAGTTCCTTAGCCTTGCGTTCGCCATCTGCACTGTAGAATGGCACTCACGCTTGCAGCAGGCAAACAACTGCTCGATCCTCTTCCCTCGAATTGAGGAAGCGCTGGCTGAAGCCGAGCTCCGAGGTCGAACAGCACTGACTGGGATAGCCTTGATCGGCTCGGTGGCAGAGACCCCGGCTAAGAACTCTTGTGGTATCTCGATGCCCTCCAGTCGATTCAGTGGCTCCTCATCCTCCCCGACATCGAATTCTCCCAGGTCGGCCAAAGGGTCCTCTTCTGCCTCATCTCGCACCAGTCTGACCCCAATAACTTGGCAGTTGTCGTCGCTCTCCTCGCGGTTAGGTTTCCGAGCCGGCCCTGAGGACGAGCTGATGCTCTCTCCGCCACGGATCCTATTCGAGGTGGATGCCGAGCTCGGCGGACTTTTATCTCCACCATAAGACCTTACTTCCATTGCTTGAGAATCTTCTGATTCCGACCTCCCCATCCTGTCTACAGCAAATACAAATGTACAGGAATGACTAAAGGGAGTCGGGACGTACCTAATGCTCTTAACTGCGGAGTGTGGCCGACTAATCTGGTTCGAGCTGAATAATCCCAAGAATATTCTTTCCGAGCTAGTTGCGTCCGACCACTCTTGCGTCCGACCTGAATTCCTTGAGAAATCGAAAGTGAAGTATGCAGTGAATCTCGGAGGAGGTGGCCCTATTTATAGGCGCCCGTGAAATTCGCCTCGGGAAGGCCAAACGTCGCGTCTCGACAGAACCGCCAGGTGACGTGGCAGCCATCCGTTGGGCATGCACCGCTGACGTGGCCATCCCTACTCTATCGGGGTCGGGCACCTACAGCTCGGGGTTAACTCCTATCTCTAGATCTCGCCCACTCGATCTCGACTCCGGGGGGGGGGGGAGGGGGAGGAATTGACGAGGGGTTCCCGAGCTGAGCTAAATGAGCCGACCTTCTGAGCAGAGATGGGCTAATCCGCGCTCCGTCAGCAGCTCGTTCAGCTCAATGTCCAACCTAGATGACTGGCCCGACCCCGTTAACCCCGACCTCAGTTCCAACTGTTCCGATGGGACATAAAGCACTGATGGAACATAAAGCTGCGTCGCATTAAATGCTGTCAGACCCAAACTTAGTATAAATAGAGCTCAACCCTCTTCATTTAGGGGATCTCGCTATCAATTGCTCTCAACTACTTTACCAGCTCAGACATACTAATCGTTCGCACGCCTGAGGGGAAAATCCGGGTCGTCACCCCGCCTTTTCCTTGCTTTCCTTGTGCAGGGCCTACAGCCGACCAGAAAAGTCTAGCTCGGAGGCGGACCAGAGAAGTCCAGCTCGGCCAAGGCAGCTCCCGAATTCAACTGTGAGACTTTCAACCTCGATAGTAGCGTATACATTGGAAGTTAAGTGGCTAATAGTAGAACGGGAAGGAGTTAAGAGAAAATTTTCTAATGATCAAAATCGAATGTGTATCCAAATTTTTTCCAAAAGAAATAAGATGAAAAGTAGAAAAATAATCGATTTTTATTTTATTTTTTTCTATTTCATATCATGTAGTACTACTAAATATCAAATATTATCCATTCTTTTCTTTCGGCTAAAAAGAAACTGGTATCACATTTAGTATATATATATATCAAACCTAACCCATTGTGCTTTAGCTTGACCCAAAGCCTATTGTTCTCTCTCTTATCTTATCAAGAGCGCCGCAATAGGTAAAGGAGCATGCATCGACTCATTGTGTTTTTTTTTTTTTTTTTAATTTTTGTTTTCAGCCATCAGATCTACCCCCTTGGTGATGTTTCTCATGTTTCTCTTCTTATCATCGTCGTTTTTTCTTGGTCAAACACATTGTCGTTCTTGGAAGCCCGCATCTATTGGCCCGTTGTTTCGGGCTCCTAGTTAATGAATGTATGGCTGTCCCTAATGGCCCCAAATACTTAATGACCCAAATGGCGGTCAGAATAGTGGGCTTTTTGTTCTCCACGGATTTAAATTCTTTAACTAACATATATCATTTTGTTTTTATTTTTACATTTAATAGTTTAAATTATTTTATTATTATTTACTATTATTAATCTCCCGTACAATGTTATAACGTTATAAACTTCAATTACGGTTGGAATATGAACAATTCAAAGTTCTGGTTAACTTCTATTTTGAATCTAGAAAACTTTATTTAAGGGTTTTGAGCTAATGTAGATAAAATAAGTGAATGATAATGTAGGGCCGTACCAACGCAAAAGAAAATTAATTTCAATTTGGAGCCCATCACGTATAAACTTCACTAATCTAGTCCTATTATTTTGTGGTGGACTTTGACAAACTATTTTTTTTGCCAGAAGATGACGAGGCAGAGAAGATTTTGATTTCTCTTTGTCCATAATTGGATTTTGCATCCATATATATATATACAAAATTAATTTAGTGATGGAATTCGTCAAGCCAAAGAAGGAGTTTACAAGACAAACTTGGAAATTTTGTAATTTCTTGATATTGGTTGTGACGCTACTACCACCACAATTTCACAATATATAGAGGGCAATTGGTGCACAACTATACATAGGGTCAGTGAAAAGGGTTAAACCCACGCACACATGCCCCCATAAAATACTATGGATTGCCTAGACCACGAGTTGCACTTCTGTGTGGTTTCCGCACATGTGCAGTTGTGACTCATAGAGGGGTGGGGCCCACCTCTCTATTTGAAAACCGTACATGTGCGGTTTCTGCACACAAGCAAAATCCCTAGACCACATAGTAGCAACACTTTTTTTCTCTAATGACGTGATATTTGAACTTTGCTTGCTTAAACGTACAGTTAAGTAAACCTCTTGTGGCACTAAGAGGAGTCGAACTGATGACTTTTGGTGTAAAGTGTTAAGCTACTCCTAAGGGTTAATCATAATAGTAACTTTTACTAGGCTTTCACCACCCGATTTTATCCTAGGGATACATAACTACATTGGCCATTAAACTACACATCCAATTGATTTGATAACTTCCATGATATCAAGGTTACATTGATTACTCGAGACTAAAATTACTCATGACCTCTCACTACAAGAAAATAGACGCAGACGACGGATATTAGTGATGAAAAGTAAAACACGACAAAACTAGAGTTACACCATACCCTCTTCTCCTATAATATACAGAGACATATGCATACAACTTAAAAGTGATTAAGATCAGACCAACCATTCATTACGATACAGAATCCAGGCAACTGCAAAATCGACTTAAATTGTACCTAACAGAATTCCATCATCCATCACTTCAAACCAACCACAATTTTAAAAAGTCAATATCATCAATAGAAAACCTAAACTAGCTGAATTTCCCTCTCTCTCCCTTATTTAAAACAGTTACAAACACTACTTGAACTGATTCATTAATCTAGTTTAAACTCTTCGAAAATAACAATTACATTTTTTAACACAACTTAAAGCAAAATTTATTTAAACCGTTGCAAACACTACTTGAACTCATTCATTAATCTAGTTTAAACTCTTCGAAAATAGCAATTACATTTTTAACACAACTTAAAGCAAAATTTATTCAAACAGTTGCAAGCTAGAAAACAAGAAAAATGTATAGAAAGAGTCATTCTAGTACTTTTAAAAATATAGTTATTTCCTAAAAATATTTCAAAAATCTATTTAAAACGAATAGCTAAATGAATTCATTGGAATACTTAAAGGTGAAAACAAGTAAGAGGATTTGAACTCTATATACGTTACGAAAAAGGAGATAAATTATGATTATTTTCCTTGTCTTGTCATTTGCTTGAAAGTAAACTACTTGAAGAAAATGTTGCCGAAATTTATTGATTTCTAATTAGATACAAATATCTTTTTAAAAGAAAACTTTTCCAAAATAGTATGCTTTAACCAATAAGGTATCGTGAAAATTAAGGTGTAAAATACCAAAGCTAAGAAAATATGAACTTAACCATTAGGCATTAGAAAAGTAAAGGTAAAATACCAAAGCTAAGAAAACTTTTTTTTCCCATTTTTAAAAATTTTTTAATTTATTTTTGTAATTATTTTAAAATAATAAAAACTTTTTGTCGCCTTGTCGTTGCTAATTGGCGAAGACATGGTGACAAAATACCCCTTTTTTTGTTTTTAAATTTTTAAATTTGATTATCTAATCAAAACTTATTTTTTTTAAAATAATTAAAGCATATGTTGCCATGTCGTCGCTAATTAACGACGCCATAGCGATAAAACAACTTTTTGTTAATTTTTAATTTGTTTTGTAAACATTTTATGACCATATTCTCGTCAATTGGTAACGATGTGACAACAAAATACTCTGACATCACCATAAATACGAAAGAAGACACCAACAAGTACAAACATAAACAATATAAGTCAGAGAACACAACAAATCACCCCAGGTTCATATCTTCTTATAAGCAATCAACACAAACTTGTACACAGACACAAAATCAAAGACTCTGGACAGCTTGATAAACAAATATATAACAATTCGCAGCCACAAACAGAAAGCATGTCCACGTAATTAACTAATAAAAAATTGGAAGAGACTATCATGAATAAATGAATTCTATAAAATTTTGTAAAATTCATTTGTAAATATAACTTTTTGTGTTTAGAAGCATCTCTTTAAAAAATTAGAAATTTAAGATTTACAAATTCTGGATTTATTCAAGTTTTACCCAAATCCTTGCTCAAGAGAATTTACAATTCTAAGTCACAAAATTAGTCAGTCATCTTTTAAAAACTAAATTGTTTTCTACATTTTATTTCATTTTTATTATTTTTAGTCTTTTGCTCTCATTTCCTATGTAATTATTTTTTCTTGCAAGATTCTTCACAATAAATTTATTTTTCTATATTTCTTAATCCAGACTTTTTTTGGTCTTCAAATTAAAAGCTCAAATTATAAATTATTTATTCATCCATCCTTAATTTCAGGTAATCTTAACATACATAATTAGTCATATAAAATTACAAATTATTTATTCATCTATCTATTCGTATTATTTGTTCATCAATATTGATTAATTAAATTTAATTCTAAAACTGATTAGTGATATTGATGGAATATATTTTCTTATCAAAATTTAAAAAATAAAGTTTCAAAATATAGGAACATAAAAGGAATACATACAATAAATATATTTATAAATCTTATAATTAACTTAATATTGTTTTTTAGTTCCAAATAAGAAAATTTATTTTTAAATCCAAATCCTCACGGAATTCATTTATAAATCAAATGAATTGCACACCACAAAGGTTTCCAAACACTTTGTATGTGAATTATCCAAATTCCACAAATAACTTCTTCAAAAACAAAGTAGGCAAATATTTTTCCAAAAAATTAGCTTACCTTAACTCACCTAATGGTTGTTTTGTCAACTTTGAGATTTTGAAGCGCCTTTTGTGCGTCAGATGATTAACCTCTAATCTCACACCTTTGAGAGTTGTCTCCATCTAGAAATTAAAAGAATTTATAACACTACATGCGGAATTAAATAAGCGTAATGGAAATAAAGTCGAAGAAGTAGATCAACCTACAGCAATCGAGAGCTACCTTCATACGATCGTCATCAGATATACACTTCATTGAATATTTCCCTCTTTTGAGGTACTTAGCAATAAAGTCGAAGATCAGAATGGGCTCTTAAATGCTGTTGCTGATATACTTTCAGTAGAGTTGGCATCTGGGCCAATCCGGTACGATCTGATCTAATTATGAGATGAGAAAACTGAGTCCGGCTCGACATAAATATTTAGTGGACAAAGCTGTGTTAGGTTTATTTATTAGAATATAGGACTTAGCTCGGCCCACGAGCCCGTTACCACGAGTCTCGATCTGGGCTGTGTAGCGCCCCAAGGACAACTGGGCGAAGCCCTACGACAACTGGGAGACGATTACTATGCAGGTATTGTCCGCTTTGGTTACACACCAAGCATAGGCCCGAGCGTGCCCTCACGATTTTGTCCCTCTCCAGTTGGCTCACGCTCAACTAGAAAAGGCGCTTGCACGGATAAATGGACACTTCCGTTTATATCCAATGATCCCAGCTCCTAGTCAGTCGATGTGGGATATTACATACGCCCCCCCTTGGAAACCCAGCGTCCTCGCTGGCACAAAGACCGGTCGGCTTTGATACCACTTTGTAACGCCCCTAGGACAATCGGGCCATAACCCCGGGGCAACTGGACCATGCTACTATGCAGGTATTGTCCGCTTTCGTTACACCCCGAGCATAGGCCCAAGCGTGCAGTCACGATTTTGTCCCTCTCCAGCTAGCTCACGCTTAACTAGAAAAGGCACCTGCACGGATAAAGGGACACTTCCTCTTATATCCAATGATCCCAACTTCTAGCCAGTCGATGTGAGATATTACAAGCTGGGTTGAGCCAACCCATTTTTTTGTGATTAGTGTAATATGAATATATAATTATAATTTTAAAAAAAAAGTTAATTTAACTATTAACGAGACACTACACAAGTTGATTAATAACTTTAACAATTAACATAAATGATAAAATACTACATAACAAACTACAAGTTAATGAGACACGAGTACATTAGTGATACAAATATAAAAATAAAATATTACATAAACGCTTGAGTAAAGCTAGTGCAAAAGTTCTCCATTTTGTTATGCTCCTTGGACGGGTACTCGGCCTGTTGGTGGTTGTGGTGTGCTTGGCGGTGGTCCTAGTTCAAAATTTACGTCGAAATATAAATTGACATTGGCAATAGTTACAAATTAATATCCCTATTTTTCAAAGTACGTAAAATGATTTCAAACCATGAATGTAATCATTGTGAAATTTTTTTTTCTCCCATGGATATAGTTATATATAGTGTTGTAGACTTGTCATAAAATAAAGTTGAATATACTTATTGACTAAAGCACTATATCACTAAGTATTTATAAGAAAAATTATATGTACAATTATAAAAATTATAAAAAAAAATGTGCCTAAAATCTTTTAAAAAAATAATATGAAGGGACTTAAAATTGTAGGTGGCAAACTTGTAATATCATAAAAAAAAAATGATAACAAATCATTTAATATCAACTTAAGAAATAAATTTGTTACTTGTTATTATTAATTTGTTAAAAAAAAAATTACTATGACTTGCTAGTTTGTTTAGAAAAAGTAGTTACTACGACTTACATTACATGCATAAAGCTTAATATTTCTTTTTCTTTTAATAAGTGAGCTCAAATTATACTTAATTTGTGCTAGGCCCGAGTTGGGCTCAAGATGGGTTAGGTCTCGAGCTGGGCTAGGCTCATAGGCTAAGCTGGGCTGGGACTGGGCTCAAATAGGCTGGGTCAAAAATTATATGACCCAGCTTAACCCACTTATTTTGGTGGATTGGACCAAGTCGAGCTCACTTTTAAACAAATTGAGTTGGGATTGAATTTTCATGTGTTGGACTAAGTTGAGCATGTGTTGATCCAGTCCAAATACCACTTCTAACCTACAGTGTGAAAATCACATAAATTACTTAAGTCACTAGCCCATTAATAACACAGAATATCAAAAAATAAAGTGGCTTTGAAATGACTTCATACCTATGTCTAATGACAACCCCATCTGTGTTTCGCGTAAACTTGGACAAAATCCTTCCAAATACTGTGTTCCATCGTAAAAAATATTGAACTTGCCAAGATCACTAGAGAAGAATGACCGTCCAAAAGCATTATAAAAGCAATTAAAATGAAAATGAGCTTTTCCTATCATAGCTCTAATTTAGAACAACGATGACAACATTATGATGATTTCCGTACAGATGTTATTTAAAATAGTGGGCAAACAAATTAAGGTGGAAACATATATATCACTCAAATGATAACTTTGTCCATCATTTGTCCTGAGGGCCACATGATGAGCTTGGATAAGCAATTTCATATTGTTAGGGCTACTTTCCAAGCAAAATTTATGCAGAACTTGAATTCATGTTGTCTTCTGCAAATGGAGCATACACAGAGCAAAATGTGTCATGCCGTGAGTCTAGATTCCCAGGCCTACAAGCGAGATTTGTATTGTAAACATAAGAAAATAATTAGTTGGACCTTTTTTTTCTACTGACTCAAAATAGTTAATTTAAGTTATTTTTTATACTACAACACCCCCATACATACAACTCACAAATACTATATTCAACAAATGTGGGATATTACAAAAGGTAACTATGCAAAATCGAAAATATTTCAATATATATAAGGGAACATAAATTTACTGAGCATCAAGCGTAATTGAAAATTCTTTCAATTCAAAAGGCAGATCCCTTCTAGTGTAGACATTGATGTGCCCATCATAAGAAAGCACTCTGTCACATCCTAATGATGCAGGTGCCATGTGGACAACGACTTGGCGATATTGAGAGGTTGGCAAAGTAGCACATATGGCCAATTTCTTTTCTTGGAGCTTCTAGCTAGAATTGTATAGATAATTCTATTAGATATTTGATTGATTGTAATCATCTTAATTGGGAGATATGATAGATATGAATCTCTTAAAAGATTGTGAATCTTGTAGAATATGTATCATAGCCGTTAGATTGACATGATCCTAGCCATCCATTGATCTAGAAAGATTTATAAATAGTATAACTTGCATTGTACAAGACACACGAAAGAGTTAGCATTCACAAGCAATAAACTATATTCTCTCAAACTCTGTCTTCCCCTTTTTTTTTCACCTTGCAAGTTCATTAATCTAGTTTAAACACTTCGAAAATAGAAATTATATTTTTTTAACACAACTTAAAGCAAAATTTATTCAAACAGTTGCAAACACTACTTGAACTCATTCATTAATCTAGTTTAAACTCTTCGAAAATAGCAATTACATTTTTTAGAGTGATGAGCAGTTCCGGTCCCAATTGTATCAAGAGCAGCAACAGCAGCCAGTGAGGACGAACCTATACCACAAAAGAAATGAACTAAATAGAAAAAAATAAAAAAATAAAACCAAAAAATGTCCAAAAAATTAAAGTTCCTTACTGGGGGAGGGGGGATGGAGGCATGGGCAGCGAGACAATCAACTGCCGTTGTTAAAATATCCATCCTAGTTGCTGCAATATCCAGCGTAGTTGAGGTAATATCCAACTTAGTTGCAAGCTTAGCCACAGCTGCCGGCCAAGAAGACCCTAGATATTAAAATATATATATATTGGGTTAAAAATTAACAAACCTATACCATGAAAAAAAATGAACTAAATAGAAAAAAAATATCCAAAAAATTAAATTAAAGTTCTTGAATCTGTTTTTATGCTATTAGCTATTCTGTTGATTCTTCTCCAAACAGGAACAACCGATTTACAAATATCATTAACCACAGAATTTAGTGAGCAGCGCCAAATCTTTCTATGGATTGCTTCTTTCGCCTCTTTTGCCGTCAAAGTGCCTATGGTACCAGTTCATATTTGGTTACCGGAAGCTCATGTAGAGGCACCTACGGCAGGATCCGTCATCTTGGCAGGAATTCCTTTAAAATTGGGAACCTACGGGTTTTTAAGATTTTCAATACCCATGTTTCCCGAAGCAACACTTTGTTCCACTCCTTTCATTTATACTTTAAGCGCGATTGCTATAATATATACTTCCTCGACCACTTTAAGACAGATCGATCTTAAGAAGATCATTGCTTACTCCTCAGTAGCTCATATGAATCTGGTGACTATTGGTATGTTTAGTCGGGCGGCGGCCGTTAGGTCACCTATTTTGAGTTATGGACACCCAAGGCCAAAACGTGTGTGCCGGGCGTGCGACCCATCAACCTACTAGCAATGGGGGAGAAAACATAGCATGTCGCAATAAAAGCTTGATTCGAGGCGTCAGCAAAACACTGCCGTCTGTTCCAAAACCAAAGGCCTCTTAGCGCCACGGGACGGGAGTGGGGGACGGCCCTACGCGCAGACAAGAGAGCACCGGTTCTACGAAGTCAGAATTGAATCTTTCTGTTGGCTTTCCCAATTCATTTGTGAATAAGAATTCAAGGGCGTGAATCGAGTAATTATAGCTGCTTCGCCTGCTTCTTATTATGGCGACTATGTTTTTGTGGCGGAAATGAACGAAAAGCGATATGAACGTGTTTCTTTCAAATCGATTGATAGATAGTCTGATCTGTTCTGATGGATCGAAAAAGATAGAGAGGGAATCTATCAAGAATAAGGGGAAATCTTCTATTTCTATCTATTGATGAGACAACTATCTATTCTTGATCCATCAGAAAGAAATTGATATATATCTAATAGAGTATACATCGTACGTAGAGTACCCAAGCGCTTTTTAGGCCAGCTCAGTTCTCTTATCCATCCCATCGGTCCAATGCACTAGGCTCATCTCATGGAGGGAAAAGCCAAAATGTAGTTGTCTTGTTCTCCGCCTCGACGCATACCCTTTTCTCCCCGGTATTGTCCCACACAAGAAAGAAAGAGCGCAGGGCCCCGGCCTGACCTGTAGCTCCGCTAACGTAAAGTGAGGAGTTGAGCCTAAACTGGTGAACCGAAGTCACTTTCGGAACCCTACTTCCTACAGCTAACATGTGTTCAGTCTAGCGGGAACGTGTAGCCCAAACAAACGTTAGCTGCTATACCGAATCCCCTGCTGGCCATCGGGGACCGAGTGGTAAGGCCATGATCTGCAGGGGAACTGATCACTCATTCTTCTATTGGGGACAAGTGCACGAACGACAACTCCAAATGTTACACATCTGCCGCCTACCTACCGTTTAGGTGGCACCAACGAGATCCAGCTAAGTTAAGGAACTTAGTGTCGCGGCTGCTCCACTCCGCTGCGGTCTCATGAACTGAACTTCGTTGCCTTCCCACGCGCGAAGCGAATGGGCGCTGTGCCGTGGATCAGTTTCGGGGCGGGGAGCGAAGAGAGACCAGAAGAAATTTGGATCGACGAGCTTTTTCAGCCGAAGAACTAAGAATCAATGGAATGTCTGTCTATCCATAAACATCTATTCTATCTGTATATCTAGGGGATCTCTCTATACATATAAAAGTGTTTTATGGCATGATATGATCGCCAAGCTATAGCCGCATATCAGCTGCGCTCAATATGCGGGATTTCTGTTGAATCAGATCTTTTGGGAAGCTTTTGGACCTAGCGAAAAAGACTCTAAGCCTTCTCGCAAGCAAGCGCGAGAGAAGCAAGCAAAGTAGAAGGGAGTCGCCAGAAAGAAGCAACGAGGAAGCGAAGCTGTCTACGAAGCGGTAGCTTCCCCCGACCGACTAAAATACAAGAGTCGCGACCTACTTTGATTCAAAAGAAAGGCGAAGGGTTTGGCAACAAGCAAACGGCTTTCTATCATAGTTGCAAGGGTTCCAAACCTTAACTACTTAAGTACTAAAGGCTGCTTTCGGTTGGTTTCATAAGGGGGCTGTTCACTACAAGCTATCAGTGCTCAGCCCTGTCTTAGATTGAACGTCGACTTATCTTATTGCCGTTCAATCCCTAAGGCGGGTTTCCGCTGAGAACATAATAGTGTTCATGTCCAAAGGTGAACAAAGCCCTAGCTTATAGAGTTCGTTGCTTTTCCCAGGCCGGAGAAGGGCTTATACTGCTTGCCTTTGTTTGATATGCTCATTCAGTACTAATACAAACAAAAACTAGACCAAAGTGGAAGGGCCACTATAGAAGCTAGAAGTAGCTAGCCTATAGTAGTCGGCCTAACTAAAGCGTCACGACAACATAAAATTAGCCTTATGAATTGAATCTTAAGTAGGGGGCTTAGCGGGCCCGCCTACCAATCAAAGAGGCTGAGAGTAAGCGTAAGCTCTTCGAGCTTCCCTTCATTCGCTTCGCGGGAGCCGCACAACACATAGCTGGAAGTCAGAGGGCCCATACTACCTACCTAACCCTTCGCTCCGAGGGACCGTAGATCGGAAAGAGCCTTCTAAACCACCAAAAGATAAGGGAAGGGGCCTATGTATTTGTATGACCCCTGCAGATTTAACCCTATCTACACCCGGAGCCATTCCTTTAGCGGTCCTGCCACCACGCCGCAGAATAGAGCTCGTGTGAAACCTTTGATTTCTGGCGTAACAGCGGTAGAACGTAACAAAATATTATGGCCTAGGGGCCGGAGCTACGGTAAACTTGGCCAAGACATGACACCTGAAGGGCCCATCACGTACAATCCTATCCTATCCGAGTCCGAGTTTACCCCTTGCACTTCGGACAGCCGTCCGTAGCATCATAAGGAGGACCTCCCTTTCGAGGTCAAAAAAGACAAAGGTACAAAGGAGGTTGGTCTTTCTCAACGTGGTGTATAGCACGAAAAACCTTTCGATATAAGCCCCACCAACCCCGTTCACATGAAAGAAAAAAAGGAATCATTTCTTCTCTTCTTTATCTTTCCTGAGGGGGAAAAAAGGGTCTTATGGAGGGAAGGGGAGGCGAAAGGCTTGGGCCTACCTATCCTGATAGGACCCCATACAAGAACGGGAGCTGTTGAGAGGTTCCATATTGCCGAGACGAAGGGCAGCACTTCTGTACGTGATCGTAGTATGTCACCTCGTCTCGTCCTCGCTGCATCGAAGAGCACCTATGTACTATGTTCCGGTTCACTGATAAGGAAAATAGAGTTGGGGCGGGAGTCTACGATGTGATACTCAAGTATGACCCGGGGAGATACATGCTAACTATGGGTAGGAAGCAGGAACCATTATTATGTAAATAATTTCGGGGGGTTACAGATCTCTTATACTACCATCGATCAACAGAGCGGAACGACCAGAAAAAGAAGTTAAGTTAGAAAGCCGTATGATAGGTGGTAACTATCTTGTACGGTTCGGGGGGTAATCGGCGTACTTCGATCAGTGGAGGGGAATCTTTGGCTCTATCGAACATACAGGGAATTGGAGGTAGCATTCTACCGATGTCAAGTCATGGACTGGTTTCTTCAGCCCTTTTTTTATGTGTTGGTGTTCTATATGACCGACATAAGACTCGACTTGTTAGATATTACGGAGGTTCAGTGAGCACCATGCCGAATTTTCCTACCATTTTCTTCTCTTCCACTTTGGCCAATATGAGTTCACCTGGTACTAGCAGCTTTATCGGGGAATTTCTCATCTTAGTAGGAGCTTTCTAAAGAAATAGCTTAGTAGCCACATTAGCAGCGCTTGGGATGATTTTAGGCGTGACCTATTCCCTTTGGTTATATAATCATGCGGTTTCTGGGAATTTAAAACCCGATTTCCTCCATAAATTCTCCGATCCAAATGGCAGAGAAGTTTCCATATTTATACCTTTTCTTGTTGGAGGGGCGACTGTCCGTTAAACTACCAAAGAAAAAAAGGGTAAACCAATGGGATCATGACATTGTAGGTGCTTGCGATGGGACGGATGCGACTTCCCTCAGTTGGTTTGGGTGGCATAGCCTGTTGCAGAAGTCCCTCCCTTTTTTTTTTATCCAGGGAGCCAAAGCTTGACTTTATTAAACTAATAAATTAAGGCTCGCGCTAGGGAAAGGACGGGGGGCAACCATGCATGGTACTTCTCGACCCTGTCTCCGAGGGACAATTGAACGAGCGACTCATGAATGCTGCCGGGTCGGACGAGCCAATAACTCGAACGCGTTCGGTCTGTTTTTTGAGCAAGAATCACAGCCTTACCTTATCTTCACCATGATACGGACTCCAAGTTCTTATGGCAGAGCACGAGGAGATTTATCATCAATATGATGATGGGAATGGAAACCAGAAGCACGACTGGGGTCTTCGTGGTCCAAGATAATCAAACCATCAGTAAGAGTAACGTAAGCATGAGACTTTTTAGTAGTACCGGTGAACCAGATGGCCGCGACAATGGAATCTGGGACGGAGGACTTGTAGTATCTCTCTAGATCTGGCAAAAGCGAAAGAACCCCATAACATAATTTGAATGGAGGCTGACCGCTGAGCCCACTTTGGCCTCGCAGGGCGGGCCCCTGTGCGAGCGGGAGCTGCTATAGCTTATGGTGTCAGTAATGGGAGGGCCCCAACAGAGAGAAAAGTTAGGATAATGAGTGCTCTGCCTGCCAAGCGGGCGGCAGGAACAGTGGGCAAGTACTTGGTAGGCCAACAGCCTAGTGAACTAGGCGGGGCACTCGAAGAAAGGAGGCACACTGAGCAAGTACGAGAAATTGGCCCCACTCCGCTTTTTTAAAAGAAAGGACCACTATGGGAGGTCAAACCAAGGACCTATGGAAGTCGGGGCTCGTCTCCGGTCAATATTGGATCGAACAATAGGGGGCCGTAGCACTGACCTCTTTTTTTATTGATTCAATACAATAGGGAAAAAGATCGTACAGTTCCCTATCGAGACAAACTCTCAACGGATCCTCCACGCGTTGGGCATACCTCTTCCGTGCGTCTTTCTCGTGGCGGGAACAGAACAACAGGGAAAGACCCGGCCGACCGGCCCAGGGCTCGAGGGCGAGCTTTATTTATTGTTGAGAGAATGGGGAGTGAATCGAAGGGCTTCCGTTTTCGTTCTTGGTTTGGTTCGGGCCCCTCTTGATCTTTTTCATAGTTGAGAAGGGGGAAGGAGTCTAAATCAATGGACATTAATGAACCATCATTGATGGACGTTGCACATGACACGATCAATTCGACTCAAGGTCCGGCGCTAATAGAAGTTGCTTACTTTCCTAGTAGCGAAGGAAAATGGTAGGGATTTTTTCATAGGTTTAGTGGGCGGGTCTCATGAGACCTATGCCAGCCGTCGGAATCAAATGAAGGTCGAAGGACCATTCGATTCATTAAGGGGTATAGCGGCGCCCTCGCCTGGCGCCATTCCCAGACCTAGCAGCAGACGGGTGGGCCGTGCCTGAATTCAGATCGGACCAGACTCTTCTTTGTTTGAGCTGCTCCCACGCACGACCGGACGTAGAGCCACTAAGAGCTGGCAGACCGGGCTGGGCGCAGGTTCCAGATCCGAAAAGTCAAGTCTCGATCAGCCTAGTGCACCAGTCGCGTGGTACGACGGGCACTCAAAGACCTGGCGGATGATGGCCCACCCCACCCAAGAGCGCTTATGTCATAGGGGAACTCATGGCTGGAAACAATCCTTATGGTTTGTTTTGATATCCAGTAGGAATAATAAGAATCATAGTCCAGATTGGTTGGTGAGCCTAGTGATAGGAAACTATCTAGCTTGGTTCAGAGAGCACTTGTTGGGTTAAAGATTTTTTTGTTGCTAAATGTTACGGCCTAAATGCTGAACTATTGACCCTACTTGTTCGGATGGGTGTTCACCACAAAGTGTTCCCGGACTGCATGCATACATCCGTAAGTAACTTAGTGCAACATGGCAAATTTCATTGAGAGGAATCAGCAAAGAAAAGAAAAAGATCGGCTAAGAGCTGAGCCATCTTCTTCTCCCCCTCCTCGTAGATTAACTCTTTCTTTCCCCTTCATTTGTGACAGCTACTCATATGTGCCATCCCCGCTTCCTCCTTGAAGGCGTAAGGAAGAGCCTATGAATGTGCAGTTCCTTTTTTCAAAATGGACATATTATATTAGACTCTAATCCCGTATTCTTTCTAAGAAAGCCTAACCTCTTGCAATGGGCGGAATCGACAAAAGAAAGAACCAAAGTCCTTCTTCTTTTCTTGCAACATCCGATTCGTTCACAGCTGATTGATTCAATAGTAGCTTCTTCTAGAGCAAGCAAGTGACATCCATATCAAATCCTCCAGAAGTTTTATGCTCAACAAGAAAGTCAGAAGAAGTGCCACAGCACTATTTCTATTGATCGGACATTAATAATTGTATTGCCTTAATGGGAACAGTCTTATCAGTCTTAGAAGGAAAGATAGTTGGCTAGGGAATGGGCATTAAAGCCCTGCCCCTCTTCCGCTTAACACACCAAAGATGGGAACTGTTGGGATTGAATCTGCCTCTTCTCTTTTCCTTGAAGAAGCCTTATTACTACAACTATCTGTTAATTAAGGTAAGAAAGTCATCAAGGAGTTACGAACTCGGACATTAACGTCTAATAGGAGCTAATCAAGTCCTTGTTTGCGTAATAAATGGTTTTGGCGGAATACGATGTTTGGAAAAATACGGTCTTTGATAGGAATAACATTTATCTTCTCTGCCTGTAGTGGTGTAAGAAATGATGAACTTCCAACCCCAAAAATGGTTGAATGAGATTGCTTTCTCCCCACATTCCACTCGTTCTTCCTTAGCAGCTTTTCACTCTTTCAAAGGTGGCTCAGAAGAAAGTCTAGTGGAGCATGGTTTAGAAGGTAGGTTACTTACTCGTAAGAGGCAGTCTAACTTAGTTAGAGGAAAGCCTTCTCCTCAGAAAGATAGGCAAGGTTTTATGAATTATCCTAGCAAGGCTTATAAGATAAGGCTAAGCGAAAACAAAGAGGGGGCCCCTTTCCCCTTTGTAATGTAATGAAGGTTTGGTCTTCAGTCTACCATTCCAAGGTAAATGCCTGGCTATTCAAAGCTAGCGTGGTAAGGAGACGGTGAGTGAAAGTGAATCAGTTAACAAGACTAAGGAAGATGCCTAGCTAGTTTTATCCCAGAGCAGGGGCCTCGAAAGGAGGCTGCAAATGCTGCTGGAAGAACAGCAAGCTACGGTTGAAAGGCCAAGCTCCGAAAACTCCAGTGCACTCCTTCAAGTCCCATAGCTTCTTCTCAAGCAGCGAATGGAAGAAGGAAGAAATGGAGATGTGCCGCTATCCAGCCTATCTTGATGAACCAGAAGTGAGAAGGACTGGGTGAATTCAGGAGTGCTTTTCTTTTGATTTTGTGTCGCCATCAATTGAATCTATTGCACCCGGTAGGCTGTTAGTCGCAAAGAAGAAGAAATGGGGAACCATCTTGATCTCGAACACGAAATAAGCTCTCTCGTGGTCCCTACTGCTTATGGGACCGTGATCAAATCTGCTCGGAAAACTGGTAGATGAAATGGTAATGTATATGGAAGCAAACGAAGGGAAGCAACTGGGCTAGACTGTTGATCTTCTGGAGCAGCCTGACCCTGGGAAAGAGACTGTAATCACCGCCGAGAATAAACATGCTGTGCCGGGTGACTGGAATCCTCTGAGGTCAGCTGAACAAAGGTGCTGGCCTAAAGAGTGAGGCTAATCTGTAACATCAACTGCAGAAGAATGAGGTTCGAGTTGATGAACATGAGAAAGCCGTAATACATCTCCATCATCATTCTCCCCCAGGGCTGATTAATTAGGTTAAGGAAAATATGAGGCGACTCCATTAAAGAGAGCTTTCAAGGATACATCGAGTCTCTTAGATTTCACGTCATAGCATCTATATCCCGAATGAGCATATCCAAGAAAGACACAAGGCCTTGGGGACAATTTTTCTCTTAACTGCGCAGGAATATGAACAAAGCACGTGCATCCAAACACTCACAAATGACTGTAGTACTGCCCCAATAAGAAGTTCGTGAGGTGCCACTGCAGCTTCTTCCCTCTCTCTTCCCCCAAAAAAGGAGAGAGATATCCCGTCCCTTCTTTATGCACATCCATATACATAGCCAGACACAAAGGTGTACAATCCGGTCAAAATCTGCGGTTCTTTAAGTTCATTCACTGACGGTTCTCTTACTTGCTTTAGTGGCTGGCAAAGGCCAATCGAGAGGGGAGAACAAATGGCTTAGGAATCGACTGGTTCTGAGCAGACTCGTGGAGCTGTAGCTTGGATTATCGTAGAATAAGAGGAGCCATCTTAGGAAATGACTTAACTTAAAAGACAGATGCCACCGCTGCGAGGTGAGGGAGCAACTTGTCTGGTCTTACGGTGCACTCATTCCCGTTACGAGATGAGGCCCCAGCTTGACTCGAGACCAAGACTCCTTACAACTCGCACCAATAGTGGCACTGAGCGGCCGGAGATTGATTGAAAAGGCAGCCTAGCCGCCCCTTTCCCACCCTAGCCACCTACCTACTCGTGTTCGTAGCTCGATCGGAGGTCAAGACTGTGGTCTGGCGAAAAAACAGAAGTCGTCCGTCTCAAGTGATACGTGAATTGCTCAGTAGTACTTCACCACTACTGTAGCTGGCGGAAATAGCTTAATGGCAGAGCATAGCCTTGCCAAGGCTGAGTTTGAGGGTTCAAGTCCCTCATTCCGCTCCTGGCTTCGTCGTTTAGTGGTAACGAGTGGAGTGCATAAGCCCCTTTAGAGATAGGGGTGAGCAGCAAGCAGCCCCTTGTATAGGGTTCCAAACCTATCAACCTAAGAAGAGAGGGGCAAGCCAAAACCTACTCCTAACAAGTTGCTGGCTTTTCATCAGCCGTTGCGCGCTAGCGCGCTTCTCTTTTTCAGCAGGCTTCTTCAAATATCCCAAAAAAGTAGGGGCTATAACTAGTTGTAGCTAGCTAGCGAGCTAGCGTTTTCCCTTACTATACAAGGGGCTGCTAGTTGTAGCGCGCAGTGTACTAGTGAATAGGAAAAGCAAATTGAGATTCCTAATGACAGATGGAGGTTGAGGATAGAACATGTTCGGTGCCTCACCCTTGTCTCCTTCGCCGGAGATTGAAAATGATGGGAATCCTATCAATAAAGAAGAGGCATAAGCATTACCTCTCGATCCAATCCGCATTCCCTGGCCTTCCTAATACACTCTTGATACGAAAGAAAGCTCCTGCCAAATTGAAGAGATCTAAAGTCTGGGTCCCCTCGATCACCCTCCCTTGAACCTGAACTGGTCGAGAGAGATGAACCTGCACCACATTTTATAACCTTCGAATCGAAACCCCCAACTAGAGATGAAATTCTAGAACCTAAACAACTCAGTTGAGAGCTCCGTGACTGGTTCAAGAGAAGGTCCACCAATGATTGATAGGCCATTCCCCCCTATCTGTCTCTTGATCCCTCATTCTCCTAATTCGTTGTTACTGATTCATTCAAGGCATAGACTGCCCCTTGTCTTATTAGCGCAGGTGTTCGTCAACGATGAAAGCCGCTGAACTTAAGACTCGAGTTGAGAAAGATAGGCCCCCGGGAGGGCTTTTAGGGTCTGGGGAAGACGGGTGGATTATAGAGCTAGGGACAAATCGAAGGTTTGTCCATCGGGATTGGGCATGGACGAGCCTCGACTGGGCTAGCATTGATGAAAAAATGACAAAATCAAAACTTCTCCCATCGCATCATTAACCAGTGTAGGATTAAAGATTAGGTCCAGGATTCGAGTCAAATAGACCTTTTCTTTCATCTCAGGGTGAGGCAAGGAATGAAATCAAATCTTTTATGCCAGCCCAAACTAATTACTATTTTTGGAAAGGAAGGAATGCAGGGAACAACTCTTTCCTTTCCACTGGTTCTTGAAAGCTATCAATCCCCGCTTCTCCCTCTCGCATCGGTTCTGCATCAGATGATGAGCCCATGCGCAAATTTTCTCTTTTATTGGCGCCCGATAGGTAGGCTATTAGATTGAGTCGAAAGCCTACCAACGCATAAAGGTTCCGATTCGAGCGAGAGCCCAAACGGGGGAGGCGAGAAGATCTTGATCGAAAGCTCCACTGTTCTGAATAGTGAGAAAGACTTTTCAAAATTAGATCAAATCGATCGAGAGTCTCATCATCTGTTAGGTGGGCCAACCGACCGACCGAGTTGGGCTGGGCGTCCATGTCACAAAACCTTTCTGACGCCAAGAATCCCATTATTAATCGAATCGGGGCGGATCCATTTCATTGGCAAATGAAAAATCTATCGTTTTAACATTCAGAAAAAAAACCTAGAAAAGAGGAAGAGTCACTAAGACAAGAGCTAGGTAAGCAAGCAAGAAGGAGAGGTGCAAAAAGGCGAACATCTCCATTGAGTGACTGTAACTGCTATGGTTTACAATCAATAGTTCTTAACCAACCCTTTCTCGCCGAGCTTTATAAAGCTTTAAGAGAGAATAGGGACTAAGGTGGACCTTTGCTTCAAACTAAATTGGACCTAGACTTTCTTTCTTCTCTTGCGGAGCCCTGAGAAAGTCACCGGCGGCAGGTTAGTACAGTTCTCCTACTGTTGATTTGGCCCTGCATTAATTCAGGAGCCTTCTTCTTTAGTCTAGGATTCTAAATGATAATCAAATCAAAGGTATGAAGTAACTTGACTGATAAGGAGAGGAAGGTAGACGCTCGACCGATAGGGAGAGGGTGGAAGATGCTCGACCGATAGGGAGAGGAATGGAGTTGGCTGGGCGAGAACAAGAAGTGGTCGTCGTCCGGCGGCCGGTAGCTCTACTAAGCGAAGAACCGCTCGCTGCCTTTTCTTCGCGAATAACATGTGCAGGTAGCCTAGGAGAAGAGAAGCAAGCTACCTCCGCCTACCTCCCATCTATATCTATAGGCGGCAATGGTAAGAGCTGGGTTGCATGGTAACTGTATCGGCGGTCGGGGCCGGTGGTACGTGTTCTATCTAGGTTCCGCTCTTATGTACGCCCCACCTCACATAGAAGAAGGGGAACCTCTTCAATAGAAGAACCCGTGTGAGTGGGAAGGGATTGAATCATTCATTCATCGGATATGTCTTCTTCCGTGATCCATTTCATGTCAACTCTAATTAGTTATCAAAAGGCCTACTTTACAAAGGGAACGTCGTCTCCCGGGAACCATAAGGTTCCCGGTAACCGGTCGCATCGGTCCGGTAACCTTCTTCACCCGCAACTAACCCTTTCTTATGTCTTTCTTTCTGAAGGGCTTTCAGTGAACTATTGAAGCTATCAGTGTGATTGATCAGACAAGTACCAAGGGCTTTCGGTGGATGCGGAGCCAACGAGTTCAGTCGAACAGCGTAACGAGTATAAGGTTACAGAACAGAAGCCTTCGCCAACTTTGATAGGCATAGCATTGCAAGCAAATAGAGCAGAGAGCTTACCGTTTCTTTCTATTAGAGTCGCGAGCTTGTTGTAGTCGGTCCTAAAGGGAGAACCCTACTGCTTACTTGCTATATTCCCGCGTCCTTGCACAGCTCGGCTCGTTCTTCGAGCCCTGCTTCCCCCTTCCCCTCTCCCTGTTCCTACCGTCCATATGGAGTATAGCCAAGTGGTAAGGCATCGGTTTTTGGTACCGGCATGCAAAGGTTTGAATCCTTTTACTCCAGATTATGAACACCCGATCGGATCTGTCAAGAACGAGTTGATGATTACAGGGGAAGCGGCTGACTGCAGTCCCTGAGCCTAGTTTGTAGCAAGCCAAAAGTTTGACTTTTTCCTACTTTGCTCAGAGAAGGGAAAGACATCATTCCAACCGCGGAATTGAACACAAGATTGACTTCGGCCAGGTTCTTTCATCAATCTCCTGGTCCTTGCAACACTCTTTGTTCCGTAAACCGGTCGCTGGTTGATCTGATCGGGCCCCGGACACGCGAGAGCCCAGCCCGGGCGGAATGCATGGTTCCCTGACGCTTCATGGGATAGACGTTCGCAGTCATCCTCCCTTTAATCTAACCCTACCTCGCTCGCCCAGGCCTGCCGGCACAATAAGAGAATGAGGGGGCTAATCTGCTTGCTTGTGCAGGCGAGGACCGCTCGGCTAGGGCGCGCCAGAGGAGCTTCGAGTGACTTGATTCTTTTCTCTTCGACAGCCCTAACAAGTCACTCGAAGCTCTGCCCTTTGCTTTGCCCCGTGCTGTCTTCTTCCAGTTGCCCCCACCCAATAGGCCAAAAAAGGTTGCAGTCAATTGCCGTTCCCGTTCTCATCAAACAAAAGACTACCATACACGTTGCCGGTAAGCTACCCTCACCTACCTCATCTATAGGCATTTCTATCCGCCCGCGCGTCTCCTGACTGTAATGGTTGGGCTTGGCTCTGCTCTTAGGTTGTGCTGCGTGAGCCTCCAAGCAAACGAAGGTTTTCGGGGTTAAAGGTATGAAGTAAGTCGACTGATAAGGAGAGGTTTGAAGATGCTCGACCGGGAATAGACTTTCTCTTTCATATTGAGTCCTCAGAGGTGCGGCCCACTTGGTGTCGGATCAGCTCGACAGGTCATTTAATAGTCTTTCGCAGAGTACCCCCTATTTTAGTGAACCCTGGGAGTTGTTAGTGGCTCGACAATCTGTATTCCAAAGGTTTACTGAGGTGAAGCTTTTGGCAGGTATTCTGTTATTTATAGGTTTCTCTACTTCAGGCTCTTCCGAGGGCCTTTGTTTGAGGTGAGGTTCTATAGTTTGAAGGTTACCTCAGTTCCCCTCTCCCCTTCCCCGGTAGCTAGGATAGAGTTCTATTTTTTCTTTCTTTCCTTCTGTTCAGGGGCACTCTAAAGGCTTTGCAACCTTCAGAGCTGGTTGACAGCCGTCTAGTCAGTCCCTCTCGCTCTTTGATAGACATCTTTCGGTTCTCGGTCTCATCCGACAAACAACTTTAGGTCCTTATTCTGTGTCCTATCCTTCCTTGCGGATTCCTGGTTTCTGAAGGAGTAGCGGCCTGTGTCTCCGGATCTGGGAGAACTTTACCTATAGCTAACCGTTAGAGCTTTACTTTAAGATAGCTCGGGCAGGCACTCTTCTTCGGAAAGAGGAGTTGCTTGCCTTACCACACCAACCACCTTTGCCTTGGAAGTTCTAGCAATGGGCAGCTAGGCAAGGACAAATTTGATAGCAAATTCATGTTCATTAGATAAGAGATTGTGGATCTGTTTTTAGTGAGGACAACCGGATTGGGACGATCAGGTCGGTTGAGGGCAGCAGCACACCAATAGGTGGATTGCCATTCTTGTACTCTTTGGGTAAAGGGCAGGAGCGCTCTTTCCCTCTCATTAGTACTTAAAGGGGTGGGGCAAGCGGTTCAAACCAAATATCCAACATCCGCTTTCCTTAATGGCTATCCGCTTTCGAGTGAACTGAACTCTTGGACTGGCTGAAAGGGAAAAGGGAAACGTTACAAGGCATTTTTCACTCGTTTACGGGACCTGTGTCAAAGGAAATGATTGTTGCACTCTCTTGCTCGAATGAATTGACATTTGTGGATAGTTGTTCATTCGGGATTCTTCTATCTATATTTAGAACTACTAGATCAACTACTCCGGCTTTTAGCCTTTTGAACCAGTGGAACCCTAAAGTCACTCGTCCGTTCAAACTCTTCTGTCCATCCCATCTAAAACCCTTTTTTCAGTGAATCCGGGGACAGAGACCTAGCCACTGCTTTATTTAAATAGCTAAGATAAGGTCTAAGACCGTCTCTTCTTTTCCACATCCTCATTCCTCCTTCTTTTTAGATACTTAGCTTCTAATGCTACGGAACCAGCTTTCCCAATCAATCAATTCAAATTAATATGTAGGAACCTGCCCTCATCGAACTGAGTGTCTAACCTTCCCGCATTTGAAGACAGACTAATGTTTAAGACCTCCTGCTTTCATAGAGATCTTATCTTCTCTGACCGTCGAAGATTACCCATATATCGATGAATAACACTGAAGTTCGATAATCTTTTGAGGGACGGGAGTCGACTGACTGACAAGGAACTGACAGAAGGGGGAAAAGAAGAGTGAAACCATTCGACGGAGTTGGAAAGGACTTCGCTAATCATAAGTTGGTTGGTCTCACCTTCGTCTGGGGACTCAAGGATGAGATCGCTGATGCCGACCACCTTCTCTGTCTTTGTCAGTGAAGTAAATCACCCCGATGCTAAGCGATCCGCAGTCTTCAATGTGAACCCAACCACCCTACTTTAATAGTAGAAAAAAGGAAAACGGTTGATCTATGGAGTCCGTCATTGGATCTCCCCATTGACAGATAGAGTTAAAGAATCAATTAGCCCGGGATTTCAGATTTAGATCTTCAACTACTTCCGAGAGGGTCTCATGCTACGATACGAGTAGAATACATAGGGTATAGTCCGGGTAAAGAAAATCATATTTTTACGTATACCTTTTATTGCAAACCTACAAAGTCGCAATCCTGACTGCGGGAGCAGACCTTTTTGAGATTCATTCTTGCATTCCAGTCTAACTCTCCTTTCTGTCTGTCACTGGATCTCCATTACCTGACTTGCGACTTGAGCTAACAGACTGAGCTTTAGCTTGAGCGAGAACGAAGGCAGACATCTCTTTTTGGGACTGAACTGCTTGAGCTGGAGCTTTAGACTCGACGAGGTATTGGGTGCTTGCCCTATTGAGAGTCTCTTCACCAGACAGATAGGCAAATAGGCAATCCGATATATAGATTTTGGCTTTCTCACTATCAGCAAGCTCCCACAGGCGATGAACTGCTTCCGACTTCTTCATTCGGTTTGTAGCCATACCGTATAAAGTGCAAAATTCCTTTTAATGGGAGTAGCTATATTCAAGCAAGCATTCCAGTGAAACGATCCTTTGACAATAGGCTCTGCCCAACACTGGGACTGACTTACTTTATACAGAGAGAGGAAAAACTACAATCCAAGCTCTTTTTGAATCGGATATTGGATAGGCTAAGCTAGGTAGAGCCCGCTCTCTTTACGCTTTTGCTGAACTTGTCAAGCCCGGGAGCCTTTTGGGAATTTTTGAGAATGATAGATTATGGAATAACACTTTCTAAGGCTGAAAGGGATGGCATGGGTTAAGCATCTGACTCTGGACGTTCGAGCTAAGTTATTTAATAAGGGTCTTACCCTACTAATTAATTGGGAATCCTTTTTACAAATCTCCTCCTTAGAGCGCCCTCTAACCCTACCTTTTCTGAATGGTACACTTTAAGACGTTCAGAATGGAAGAGGAGCAGTCGTCGATTGATTGAAAGTGGATTGGATCCTCAATTGATTGAAAATTGACTTTTCTTTTCTGATCGAGTGAGGTCCCTTTTGGGCTATCTCGTGTCACGTGTGGAGAGTATCTATCAAACTTCGAGGGGTCAAGTACTCTGACCGCCGCCCTTAATGGCCAAACCATATAATCAAGAAGATTGGGTTCTTCGTGCCGAACAAAGCGAAAGTTTCCCATTAGGTTCTTAAATGCCTTGATGATCTCCTCCTTTCTTTTGATTTTTCCTTTTTTTCTTTTCTAATGGAATAATAGCAAAGCGGAATAAGGAGAGAGGGTCCCCTCGTAAAGTGTTTTCACGGACACTCATATCAATGAAATCCAGTTCATTGGAACATTTTTCAAATTCTTCCGGCAAAAAAAATTATTGATCTTCAGGTCTTATCTCGCCCCCATACTGATCGAGTAGGTAGGGGAGTGCGTATTCTTTGTGTGTGGAGGTGCAAAATGAACCCTGGTCCGTCACTTATTATTCGAACGCAATTCTCATTTTTTTTCGAATACGAAGGTGGAAATTTCACGCCGGAGGAATTCGGGGGGAAAGGGCCTTTGGTTCATGTCCCTTTTGAGTATGTAATCTACGAGTTTGACCGAGGTTTGGTTGTACTGTATCTCGGGTGCTTGATTGAGTTGACTAGCTTTTTGAGGAAGAGTGCTTCTCTGCCTCTTCATGCAGCCCCAAAAAGTGGCTATTAATCGCTCTTCGCTCAAGTCCTCAAATGGATTTTGTAAGGGCAAGCGAATCAACCCTTTTTGGAGTGGTCCCGACTCTCGTATTGCTTCTGGAAGGGACTGGGCCAAAAGGAGGACGGGCACCCTTTTTTTTATATTCTATTCTTTTTACAAGAAAGACTTTTCTCCATCAAGAACTTGTAAGAGGCTGTTCAAATAGGTCTCGCTTTCTTCTTTTTTTAACTGAAAGTCGTCAAAGACTCAAAAATAATCTTGATTAAAGGCTCCGGACAAAGAATTGAGACTAGAATCAGCGAAATGGATACGTAGGACTCTCTTTAAAGAAAGAAGGATTCTTTTCGTTTGCTTTATTCGCCCATATATAATGAGATTCTTTGTTGACTGAGGCCTATAGAAAGAAAGTGAAACCGCGAGCCAGTCGAGATGTGTATAATACTCTAATAGGAATTCCAACTCGTATTTCTCTAGCCAGCCATGCTGCTCAAGGTAGGTGCGAACCCTTTCATCCACTTCGAAAATGGAAGGGAGAGAGGGCTCAGCTTGCTCGTTCCCAGCAATAAGAGGCTGGATGGAATTCAGCTCTTCCGACATGGGAAAAGATTCAGTGATCTCAGGGACGAAAATGCTTCCTTTCTTCATTTTCTTCTTCTTTTTTAAAGTTGCGATTTCAATGATCTGGTCCTTCGTGTATCTCTCCTAGACCTCTCTTATTTCCCTGTCACCCGAAGTAAGAAAGTCACACAGCCACTCCCAGCTCTTCACAAATTGGACCTTCAAGTTCCCTACGACTTCCGGAAAGGCCTCTTGGATGAGCCTAAACGCCGTGTACCTTGAAGCACTCGTGTTTTCAAGAGCCAGATGGTATCGGAAAGCACCATCCTCCCCTTCCACAGCAATCACCACGGCGGTACAGTGGAAGATCTTATTCAGACGAGCGATCGCGCTCGAGCTTTCAAGCGGGGGCCTTGAAAAAGAATGAGAGGATTGAAGATGCTCGACCGATAGGGAGAGGAATGGACTTTTTTTATTGCTTGCCGAGTGAAGTGACTCAGTCTTGGAAGCAGTCGAAGTCTTCTATCTAGGTTATGAGGTTTCTGGTCTTTCAACATCCGCCCTACCTTTAGTGGTATCAGGGCCATTTGCTTGAGCCAGTCTACCTGCTATCCCTAAGCAAGTGTAATTTCTTTGTTCCGGGAAATGGTCTAATAGCCCCGTGTCGGATAATCGGCTTCCATGATCGGATAAGAAGCTGCTTGGATGCATGCACCCTCAGTTGATGTCTTCGATCGTGTAACTGGCCCCGCCCGCAGTGAATCAATCCTCTACAAGCCCCTAAGGGAACCCCTTGTTAGGCTAACTTATCTTTCTATCTTTCCAAGTCTTTCAATCCTCGCAATGACTTTCTCGGCTTAACTATAACAAACAATTCTTTTGATTCTTTTTCACCAGAGCGAATCTCTGCCAACTCAACTCATGTCTCGCCTGCTAACTATTCTCGGTCTCGGTGGGCTTACCTTGATAGGGGATTCGATTCATATCTATCACTGACTTCCTAAAATCGTCTTTTTCATCGCTTCTCCATGATCAAAGACTTTTTCTTTCTAGACGATACCGCCCAAGTAGGGAAAGAGTCAAAGTCAAGACAAACTAAGGCGATAGAGAGAATTCCTATTGAGTTACCTTTCCTGGGGTCACTCCCTTTGAGCTGGGGATATGCCGACAACAGCTGAAATAGCAGCGCTTAGGCCTAATCCCAATGCCCTTACTCAAGGATTCAGAAAAGAGAAGAGTGGAGGCGTGAACAAGAACAACGTCCTCTTGTGACCATGCTACCATGAGTGAATTCCACTTTTTTCTCCTTCAGACCCTCACCGCTAACCAAGAGCAGTTGACAGGAGACAGAGTCTTTCCTTTATGTTGATGGATAGGCGGACTTCACTCCCATTGATCTAACAGCATGGGATATGATCACAAGAGCTGATTCAATCGGGTTAACAGCATCGGCTCACTGCTAGTAATCCAGTTAGTTAGGTCTCGTATGCCTATTATACAGTCTTACTAATAGTTCATAGTATCTAATCTGATATGAGAACGGAATTCAAATAAACCGAAAAGGTGAACGACGGTCAAACTGCATGCAATCGATAGCCAAAAGAGAGAAGGTCTAGCTTTACTTGTTCCACTTTCTTTAGGAATGAAAGAATCACCAGTTGATGCGGAAGAAGGGGTCTTTGCTGCTATCTTACAACCTGACTTCCCTAGGGGAGGAAAAAGAAGCTCTTCTTGCTAACGTTGAATCAGCTCTTCTTGCTAACGTTGAATCAGCTCTTCTTCCTATTGTCGACTCGGGCTTGAATGACTTTCATTTGGGAAGGTGGTTAAGTCATTGATAGAGATGAATCGAATCACCTAGCATTAGACTAGCTAAACTTCCTTTTCTTGGGTGGCTTGGTTAGATTGGTTTGAATAGCCCTATCTTTTACCCAGAAAGGGAATCGAGCCCACACTTGGTTCAAGGATTTCAATAAGGAATACCAGGCTTAAGGGAATGGGAATCTACTTACCAACTGATCCTACTCTTCCTTAAGGCGCGGGTTCTGCTTTCACTAGATTCTCTAAAGCTAAAAATGTAGTTGACCCGAGGGATAAGCTCTTTTTCTTCTTAGCTGCATATCCGGGATTATGAGTCAAGTAAGGGCATGGCTTAAGGCAGCACCTAACCCTAGGGTGAGGTATCATAATAGAGTAAAGTAGGACAGAACGATTAGTTTAGCAGTGAACAAAAATCATTCAATCAGCCCCAGAGCTGGGAGTTCTCCTTCTAGATTTCGGAATTGAAGGAAGGAGGCTCCCGGGGGGTCAGTGTCAGTCCTGCTTGATTGTTTTCTTTGGCTAGAAGGGAAGGGAGAAGGGCCGACACTGCCGCTTCCACTGCCTTCAATGGAAAGAGGAATCTTTTCCATGAGGGACAGGGCCATCTCGATGCAGTCTACTGAACTTTCCACATATAGAAGAAAGAAGTCTGCCTCCTTCCAATAAAAAAAGGAAACAACTAATGTTGAGTACGGTGATACTAAAAAAGAGTTTTCGAACGGGAAACATGAGTTGGCTTTATAAGTATCTATAGAATAAGCACTGTGAACTATCTGCTTCAAAAAGATAGTTGTAAGAAATGAGACTTCGACGAGCCATTTCCTTTGTGAACATTTACTTGCCTTAGCCTTTCCTTCCCGCCTTAAGAAAGAAAGATAGACCAGTGCCAGCTACTGATAGGCTTACTCCTGCTTTGGGATGGGAGAGGATAAAATAACATACCACTTTACTGGCCAGGAGAAAAAGAATGATTCTCCCAAGTCGAGTGACAGGGCTTGACCTTGACGGATGGCTTAACTGATCTAATTAGAAGTACATCGCTAACAGGTTTGCTTGAAATACGCCTTTCAATCTCTTACCTATTTTCCTAAGCAAACTCTCATCGGCTGGCCGGAAACTTGCAACGAAATGCTCCCTCGACATCTCTGATAAGCATGCTTCATAAATAAGGAGGTCCCGGCACGTGAGACCTAGCTCGGGATAGATTATGCATGTAAGGAGGCACAAGGCCCCTTCCCCATTAATGAATTGGGGAGCCAACTGACGCTCTGCGATCATACTAGAAAGACGGCTTCTTGGTCATCATCCGTCAAGGCTGCCCTTATTTATTTATACTGGAACTGGACCGACAACCAAAGGAAATTCCCTCTCGATTAAGGGAATTCCCAAGGGCAGCAGGAGAACTCCAACTAAAGATGGGCTTAGAACTTTTTCTCACTTTTTGGCAAAGAACAGGTGAAGACCGACGGACTTTAAGACAGGGGACGGATACAAAGGCTACTAGATGAGGGACTGGTGGTTATGGATTCCCTGACTTTCGATCTGGTAGTGATGCTGCGGGCTTACTTACTTAAATAGAGCCTTTGGTTCCCGTACATCCATGTAAAAACCTTTCTCGGTGACAGATGTTATTGATGAAGCCATCCCTGAAAAACTGGACAAGCACGCGTCGTATGGGTTAGCTATCTAGTGAAATAAAGGGCATACTTTTCTTTTTTCGTGGTATGGACCAAAGAATGGGTTCTACTGCTATCGACACCAACCCAATTAACCAACGATCGAGACTGAAGCTTAGAGAGCGTCTTCGTTATAAGAACTTCTCGTTCAATAAGACTAAGCGAGCAAACACCCTTACTCTAATGGCATGGTCTTCTTTCATCATTCCACGAAACTATAAAAAAGAATTCATTTAATA